>CM035417.1:68704729-68804729 GCA_020310875.1 Ceratopteris richardii | reverse complement strand
AACCAAAAATCCAATCCTCCATCCCAACTAACTCCTGATTCAAGATACCCTTAGGTTCATGCTTCCACTCAATTAGATACCCGTCATAGGAGTCCTCATGGATTTCCTCTCCCTTTGGTACGAACCACATCGGGCTCTAGTGGAACACGTCGGCTAAAGTCATCCAAGCTTTAGATCTCCTCTAGAGGTATCACAATAAAACATCCTATCCAAGTTGCAACTTGCAACGCATAACAAGTGCCATGGAACTAGAATACATGTCCAAGTTTCCAAGCAAGAAACTTCTATGGATCTAGGATGCCTATCCAAGTCACTAGGTGGGCAACTATCTTGGAACCAAGATATATAATGTGTCCTCAAGGTAGATCCAACATATTAGACACCAATAATCTTCTTTGTGATCAAATATGGACCACAATATCAAGAAGATAACATCATGCACATGTCAATTCTAATCATCTCCAAGTCTAGAGTTGCCCTAAGGTGCATGCATATGCCCCACTAAGACCATCAATTTGCACATTCAGCACAAAATGGTGTGGAGCACAATACAAATTACAATGCAAGGAAGACAACATAGTGCAAGGTCATCTTCATGCTCTCCTCTTGAGTCCTCCCGCTATAATAATTCCTCCTTCCATGCAAGAAAATCTGCTCAAGACGATTAACTCATGCCTCCAAGTCTCCTAGAACTAAAGAAGATAGGCTTATAAATCAATGTCAACATCAACAAGCTATACAATAGTCGATGTTGAATACTATCGTAAGCATACTGCAGGTGGAGCACAATACAAATTACAATGCAAGTAAGACAACATAGTGCAAGGTCATCTTCATGCTCTCCTCCTGAGTCCTCCCGCTATAATAATTCCTCCTTCCATGCAAGAAAATCTGCTCAAGACGATTAACTCATGCCTCCAAGTCTCCTAGAACTAAAGAAGATAGGCTTATAAATCAATGTCAACATCAACAAGCTATACAATAGTCGATGTTGAATACTATCGTAAGCATACTGCAAGGTGGTACGGAACGTTTGGTATGGCACGTACGGTACGAATATGGAACGCAGTGCCGTACCAAACATCAGGATATGGAACGGTATGGAACATTACCTTATTAATATATATATATATATATATATATATATATATATATATATATATATATATATATATATATATATATATATATATATATATATATATATATATTAAATTTATTTATTTATGTGCATACATGCATGTAAAGTGTATACATTCAATGTGCATTGTGTCATTCATGCACTATATATGTGTATGCATGTATGTATGTGTGTACATATGAACGTATACATGCATGCTCTAAGTTCTTACTTTTATGTGACATAATAGTACTTAGTACGTGTGACATAGCACCATAGGTTTTGTATGACATCATAGATGCATTCAGAAATGCAACCAATCATGAATGTTTATATGAATATATGAATGTATGTACTAATGGTCTTTGGAGTGAGTCTGTGAGAGAGAGTGCGCAGACTCCTAAGGCAAGCTACTATTGAAAAAACCACCGTGTATTGTTTTTTTAAGTCTAGGTTCCATACGTTGTTTGGAACATTGGTGCGGAACCAAACGCGCCGAACCATAAAAGTTGTTTGGAACGAGTTCCAAACCAACTATGGCATACTGCAAGTGACGAAAGTAACTCACCCAATTATATTGTATATGAGAGAGAGATACTCACGGATTCGCATCAATAACCCCTACATGTTGTGTGAGGATATGGACTAAGTTTGACCACATGTTATAATGCAAAGCCTTCAAAAATAGGCTAAGATTAAAAAAAATGTGATTGAAATGTATGTGGTCACCCCATATGGACCAAAACAATAATGTAGAATCGTAGATGGAAAGATAGAGAGAGAGAGAGGTACAATGTGGAAGGGTTGATTGAGCATTCATAAATATAACAAGTGAAACTAGAAAAGTGATTTTTGTTGTAACAAGCATCTAGCCAAAAAAAAAAAGGCTAATAAGACCTCCACTACTAGCAAGGCATGAATTTGCATGGCCAGTACTTGAGGATAGCCCTCGACTCTAAAGCATGCACACAAAAAAAGCTTCCACGAGGTGTTTCTCTAACAACCTTCTATATTTAATATTTTCTTGTTGCCTTGACGAACATTACAATCTTTTTCCTTTCGTTTATGGTTGAATCTATCAGCTGTCTTGTCTGATTTGTGAGCTCCAAAACATAATTCTACATTCCTTGATCAATTAGCTAGGTTCCTTCTTTCCTACATCTACGAAAACCTACATGTTCTTTTACAAAACTGTCTTAATGCATCCATCAAGAAGAAATACTAGATGGAGTATTGAACTTTGGGAGCATACACAATATTTTTGTGTATTGTCTTGTTTCCTTCAAAGTAATCTAGCTCTTGTGCATCATTATTCTCCTGTTGTTGGGTCAGAAATTGGACAAATACCTCCCCATGAATACATAGGCCAGTTCCAAGGAAGGTGTGGCATAAAAATGTAAAGTATAACATGCTAGCAAGATATATCTTACACTCTGGGAAGTTGATAATTTAGTCAGCCTAATAAAATGTTCCAATAGAGAGTTTCCAAATCAAGCTTCAATTCAAAATATCATTCTTAAAGTGGTCACAACGCTTTCTATCTTCAAAGGTTTTCTGCTCATCCCATAACTATCCTTTGTTACTCTCAAAATTCTGAGTATCAACAATAATCGTCCCACTATTTGTTCCTTTCCTTTGAAAAAATATGTTCTTTAAAAGAATGCAGCCTCTTCAGAACAAATAACAAAATATATGGTCTCGTAATGAAGCACGTGCCTGGAAAAAAGCACAGCATTCACCATCTCCATCTTCTCTTTTTGCAGCAAGGTGAACATTTTTGCTGATTGCCACCTTCTGTGCTCCATCTGTGTCATAATTAGGAATTTCTTCCCAACTAGAGGAAAGAGGCACAGTTTCACCTGATCCTGCATCATCATATTTTAACTTGTTTGGCCTAGATTTGGTTAACCCTGAGTTTTCATCATCTGAAAAAGCATTTTCATAAACCCAGCCAGCTTTGCTTTTCAGTTCTGACATTGCCGCTTGAATTTCAGATACAACATCCTCTTTACTTTGTCCTTGCTGTTCCAAACTATCACTCTTCATGTTTGACAACTTCAAACCATGACTTAAAGAATGAGCCAGGCCCTCTTTAACCTGAGCCATGATTCTTTGGCGAACTGGAGGACTACTACTGATGAACTCCGATGCACGATGCTCATTCCATGCACATCTTCTGGATTGTAGATGTTCAATGGCTAAAAGACAAAAAGGTATCAAATCCACGTCTTCACCTCCCTCATTTTGTGCCCGTTCAGCCCACTTTGACAGTTCTGTAATAGCTTTATTGACAGTCTGTTCTATGTCTGAAATCAAAGTGAACTTTGAGAAAGGATGAAATAGCCCATCTGTGCTGTACGGAATTTGACCAATAGGGCCCTTTTCTTTTTCATATGGAATAATTGATCCTTTTGATCTGTTCAGCAAAGTAAATTCAATCATATCACCAACACAGTAATTGTGCACAGCGTCTATAAATACTGTCCGTAAGGCCTTGCTAGATGTCATTGCAAAGCAAAGTGGACACTTTTTGAAGAACTCGTTGTTCTTTTCATTGCTTCCCATTACAAAAAAGCGTAAAATGCAAGGAAAGCAAAATATATGGCCACAGGATGTGATCTGAGGACAAACTGGAGGAACTTCCAAACATATGGGACATTGTATAGGTACAGGTGCAGATATGCTAACTGCAGCAATATCTTCCCACTGCAACATTTTATCTGGGTCTAGTGAATTAAGCAAGTAGTCTCCAAAATCTGACACCAGGAACCTAAAGTTCGCCTGCAGGAAAAGTTCTTTGTCAAATGGTTGGATTTTCTGAGCTCTGCGGGGATAAGGAACTCTGTGTACTGGCGATGATCTTGTAATAGGGTCATACTGAAAATTCAGTAGATGGTTAGCACTCACAAACTGCCCTCGTTTCCCTGGTCCAGATACAGGTTGGTTAGAAAGGGCATCTGTGCCTCGCTGACTACCTCCGACAATGGACTCTGTCCTCCCTTGGCCTATCTGGCCTTGCTGAAGTACCCTAGCCAGCTCCCTTGATCTGTTTATTGTGATCACCTTTTCCTTTGCTTCGGAAATAGACTCACTTACTCTTCCACCCCCATCCTAAGCAAAAAATAATTAATATGGCAAAGGTTCTTCAGAAGAAATGCAACACTCAATTTTTATACCCAAAAGTACTCAAACACAATCAGACACGTACCTCAGTGTTGTTGCCTGAGGCTCCGGGCTCCATCTCGAAAAGGAAACCTTCATCTGAATGAAAACAACCTTCTCCTATATTACACGTAAATATGGAAAGTTCACAATTGAACAGACAACCACATAAAGTAAACGTATCCACATTTCACCAGTTCTCTCCACATCTCAACATAATCAGTCCTTATCTCACAGTGGTTCCGGCAGAGAAGCTCTCTATATGCCAGCAGGGTAGGAGAGAAAAACAAAACACACTTGTAGAAAATATATAAATAGATGAAGCGCTTACTTCCGGGCGAAGACGTGTTTGCACAAGGGACAAACTCGCTTGCAAATGGATTGAGTGAAACACCAACGGCAGCAGACCGCTCGGATTTTGTTGAAGCAGAAGAAGCAACTTCAGAAGCACTGACAGAAAGTCTACAATCTGTGGGATCTTCATTGTTGATATCAATATTCGAGCTGCGGGTTCCAAGAATATCATGTGCAACAACCAGTCTGTTCTTATCTTTAACCTTTCGTGTTGAATGAATCCCGAACTTTTCGTCTGATCCCCTGTAATGTTGACTTCCGCCGGAGGTCTGATACATGTCGTTAAAAACCCTAACTGGAGAAGGAGATCCATGGATGGCAGCAGATGAAGAGAAGGAGGAAGATTCACTCAATGCGGTACACGATAAAAACGAAGAGGACGAGCTGGACATGAAAAAGAAAGAAGCTTAGGAGATGTCGTTGATGATGGAGTACTGCAAGCGAGGGAGCATCGCTACGAGAAAGGACCAACCATCCGTGGCAGTGCCAACGTGTTTATATATGAGATGCAATATTCCGATCTTCTCTCGGCGATCGGGATGGGGAAGTGATACAACTAAGCCCAGTTCACACGCATCGCAATTACAAGCTAGGTAGGCTCCATTCTCAAAGAGGCCTGAAGTCCCAGACCGCTCACATCCAGGTGGTTGGATCTCTCACTTTTTGAGACGGGGGCGAGGGTTCAACTTCCATTGGCAGCATTTGTGAGGGACATGTTAACTTGGAACGATGTATCATTTAGTTGATGTGCCACTATCTATTCGATTTCTCAGTAGTTGTGACCGTCATGTTTCAATCCAGTTATGTAAACCCCTGTTCTTGTGGGATAAGCAGGGTCCCAGGGGTACTATGCCCTTCCTTGTATAGTTGCAATTTCAAAGTTAAAGCATGGGGGAGTAGGCTTCGGTCGAACCTCCATTTAAAAAAAAAAAGAGGCCATCAAACTTTAGAAGTGAAAGAGTTGTTCTTTCAAAGTTAAAGCTCGGGGAAGTAGGCGTTAATCGAACTTCCATTGGAAAAAAAAAAGAGCCCGTGAAGCTCTCACCATTTTTGGCTAACTCGAGATTGTCCCACCATTTATAGGTATTCAAAACATAAGGATGAAACTTCACAGACTTTGTTTTGAATTAACTCCTTATGTGAACATATGTCAAAGTTGATATGTATGTATAAAGAGAAGGATGGAACTTCAAAAGACTGTTTGAAATAGGATGTATGTCAAAATAGGATAAATTTGAAGAGAAGTATGGAACTCTATAGACTTTTGTTTGAACTACTCATGTGAATAGTACAAATGGCAAAAAGTTGTTTTAAATAGGATATATGTCAACGTTGATATGTATAAAATAAATAAAATATTGTTTTACTAGATGATTTGGTAGGTGGTACACTAAGAGGGCGAGGGGAGAGACCGGAATGATTTTCTTCAAAGTGTTTAGTGACATGGAAAGCAAATGAAGTTGTTCCTCCACGCTTTGTGAACATACTATGACATATGTTCATATATAATTAGATCACAAGGGTGGAGAGATTGTGTTGCCACCCATTGTGAACCTAGCCATAGAGCTCAAAGCATTGAGGCGATAGCCAAAAGCACAAAAGCTCTTTCATCTATTTGAAAAACTATTTTTGTAGGGACCAAAATAGGATTAACCCTCCCAAATACGTTTGTGTGGATTTTGGATGGATGACAAAGTCAGTAAAATTCTTTTCCTTGTTTATAGCTTATACAAATGGGATGATTTTTTTATAAAGATAATTCCATAAAAAAACATAATTCATTGTAATAATAGTCAACCACAGTGACAATGGTACAAAGATAGTGACGATGGTACTAAGATCTAATGGCCATATCAACACCCTAAAAAATACAAGGAAAAGAAAAAGAGAGTTTATCTTGAACGAATAATTTTCACACTCACAAGATATTATATGGCTTGCAAAGATACCTTGAGCGCTCCATGACACCGAGGCACACGTCAAAGATGTATAGAAGACTTGAACCCTCTATAGCACAAATTACTTGAGCCCTCTTTAGCACAAATTGAAGGGCTTCCATGCTTATTAGCTATGCATGACTTTTATCAGCTCACTCTTCTTTCAGTATGTATATTCAAAAGTTCTACAAAGAGTGATTTTACACTACATCAAGTAGAGAGTACTAAGGACTATACAAGGTTAGTTTATCGACTATAGACTACTACAAAGCAATCATGAATTGTTCTCCTTCTCTCTCTCTCTCTCTATATATATATATTCCTTATATAGCTTGATGTCCATATCACCCTACCTAGATGGATGTATCTGAGATTCTTGTTGCAATGTTATCGTAGTTAATGTTTTTTCTTTAATGGAGGTTCGGCCGAGGCCTACTCCCTCGGACTTTAACTTTGAAATTGCAATTGTACAAGGTAGTGTTGATCGCCGTCTAACCCAGTCTTGTAAACCCCTGTTCTTGTGGGATAAGGGGGGTCCCATGGGCACTATTGTAGTTAATGTTTGATCGACATAATCTCAAGCGCTTTGATTGCACATCCTGAAAATGTGAGAGACTAACAATTATCTGCCACATATGCACCAATACAGAGCCATGACACATGCTTAAGGAGCCCCGCAATGTGTACATTGAACATGGACTTGGATCATAGTCCACCTATACATAGGTTCAGAATGTGGTCTCGAAGTTCTCTTGAACTTCAGTCTAGAGAGCTACATCAGAGTCTTCCGATCTTCAATCCGGAGAACTGCATTCAAATCTTTCGGTCTTCAATCTCGAGAGTTGCACTAGATTCTTCCAATCTTCCAAAGTTTGGTTTCTAGAATTTCATCTCCTGAATTGCGGTCTTCCCAACTTTGCTTAAGACCTCACCATCTTTGGTCTTCCCTTGACCTCATATTACTATAGCTGTCAAGTTCCATCACTTTGTCTAGAATCTAAACTCATATGCAATTGCAGTGGTCAGATCAACAAAGGTGTGGCATTGAGTTAATCTAACACCCCCCCTTTAATGTTCACCTCGAATGAACTTATTTCCTTGGACCTACTCCAAGGTACTCTGTATTGTATGAACATGGAATCGTTCTCTTTGGTGAAGATGTCTGCCACATTGTGGTTGGATGAACAATACCTTATATGCACCACACCATCTTCAAGTAATTCTCGAAGGTGTTGATATTGAATCTTGATGTGCTTAGTACATGCATGGAACACTGGGTTCTTATCTATAGCCATGCAGCTTGGATTATTGTATTTCAAATTCATCAATACACATGCAACAAATAAGTTGTTTTGCACTTAGCTTTCATCGAAAATAACACCACTATGGGCTACTTCTTACTATACCAAGTGTAATAAAGTAATTCTATGATCTAAGGTTCCGATCGATTCAGATGGATCTGAAATTGGACACCGTTTGGTCAATTGTGTGTATGACCAAAGATCTCGAGTCTAGACTTACTAGTAAGTCATCAAGTGATCCACTTAGCTTAGTGGTTAAGTCTCAAGGATGTGAATGAGGAGGTCTTGGGTTCAATCCCCATAGGGTACATGGGGAGAGTATTTTGCTCAAAGAGATCTAGAGCCTTCTAGAAACATCCACTTGAGTTAACTGAGTTAACTGGGACACTTGGCACACATGCAGTTACATGGCGGACACATGAATGGTTAGTATCCACCTACCCAAGAAGGAAGTCCCCTAGAGAGAGCTATATATAAAGGCATTTGGTTGAGAGAAGATTCGATCATCTCTCTAGCATGTGGTGGTTGTAATGTTAGTTTCTCTTACATTGGTATCAGAGCTCAAGGTTGAGCTTCCATGGAGATTTAGGGCCCATCGTCTTCTCTATGTCTAATGAAACTGTTAATAAGCTTTCTCATTTTCTCCATGCGGAACTCTTGTTCGATGTGTGTCTGTTTTTATCTTTCGCTTTCATATCATTGCTTCAGCTCTCCATGTACCTTTTGCAAAAAGAAGTTAACAAATGCATGCCATGCTCGGGAATCGATCACATCACGTCTATGATGCGAAGTTGAAGTATATCCATCCGGTTTTTTAAGATGCACATATTTTTCTTGAGAATAGAGCTTGTAGCCTCTGCCTATGAAGATCATTCGAAACATTGCTTGCTACGCCTTGATCGTTGCTATGTTTTGCTCCTTGATCGGGGTTACATTTCGTTCGGAAATCTATTAGGATTTCAAAGCAAAACATCACATGATATTAATATGAGCAGTAAGTTTTTGAGCTCGCGCTTGCTATCTGGCACCTTGCTCTGTGGAATAGTAAAAGAAATGGGACTTTGCAACATCATAGATCTGTCATGATCAAGAATTGAACTCACGACTTTGCAGTACTATTACTGTGGACTATCCATGATGGGCAAGCATTGTTCACAAAATGTATTAGCGCTGTTTTTTAAATTCTATATCTGCCTATTCAAGACAGCCCGTCGTATCCATCCGATCAAGTCGCTTGTGGTTGCGCTCATCTCAGCTAAGATATCAAAGTGGTCTACTTTCTTCCATAGCTTCAGGGTGGACTCGATCCTCACACATGACAGAAGCTTGACACCGAGCTATCCATCATGCTAAGATGCCGGTAGTATTAAAGCTTTCAACTATTAGGCTCTGCAAATTTTTTTGTGCAAGGAATTCGTAAAAAAAAGCTAGTTCGATGCCATTCGTGCGCATGAAACAGAGTCAAAGGGTAGCGTATTCATTATGAATGCAGACTATCAAAAGTATATGAACTCTCCAGATGCGTGCATGAACCAAGAATCAAACCTGGGACATGGCGTACGTAGTCCATTCAACTAGCCGCACCATCCACATGACACGATGACGGCAACATATTTTTGCTCAAGAAAATAACAATTCATCTCTCAAGCTCTCCGTCAAAGGGAAACAATCTACTCATTGAATTGTAGTTTGCTGCAAGATCATGCATCTTCCACTTTGTCGTCTGGATTGAGGAGGGATTTAAAACACATGAGCCTCGTCAAGTTATAAAGGAGCTTAGTAACAACAGAACACTTACCATTAGAGGATGCAAAAGTGGGAATTGAACCTTCAAAATGACGCATAGGGAAAGCATGGCTATGACAAATGGCTCTTCTTGAGGATCAATGGAAGGATGTAGCTAATTGGGAGATAAGTATTTTCCAAGTTGATGTTTTCATTTCAATATTTGCTTTGCTCTATGCTTTCATATAGAATGCATTGCTATTGTCATTGAAGTAGGGAAAGAATCTTCAATTTTGAAAGCATTGTATGCAATTTAATGAAAGCAAAATAGGAGATCATTGAAGTATGGAAGCACTTATCAAGCATAAGCATGCATCTACGAAAGAATATTGGTGCATTTCTCCTTTTCAAAGAATGTTTTCATGCACAAAACATCTTTTTTTCTTGCTTGGAAAAGATAGTTAATGCTCAATTTTATGCACATGAACGGTTATATCTTTTTAAAAAGCTAACAAGTAGAATGTTTGTGCATGGATGATTGGGAACATGCATTTTCAAGCTCAAGAATTGCTTGATATAAATTATGTGCATGAAAGGAGAATGCCAACGCATGCACACACTCACATGCATTTGCATATATGAATATATGCATGATTGTTTGTTAAGTAGTTGAATACTTATACTTTTGTTACCTCCTTTTTCTAACTCGACTTAGATAGCTAGGGAAAATAGAAAACTAGCTAGTTGCAAGGCTCTTGGCTACCATGCAACTCAAGTAGGTAGTTTGTTTTTCCCAAACGTGATACTTAGGTATCATAAATTAGGAGTCTTGATTAGGAAAATTAGGTCCTTTGAAAGTCAAGTGTTTAATTTTCTTGCTCATTGGAATGGCAAGAAAATAGGGCTGCTTGAAAATTTCCATGATGACTCTAAGTTTAAGAGAAAACTTAAAGAATCCTAACGATAAGCGTAGATGTAGTTGTTAGCTTGGATTTAATAAATCATGCATCCAAGTAGGATGATAAAAGTTTCCTTACATGCTTGAGCACTTTTCTAATGAATTCTCTTATTTGATTTTATCCCAAGACATGATCAAAATCAAATAGAGCTAAATGGAACTTATACTAATTGAATTTTTAAAGTGAGTTCTCACTTGCTTCCATGGCAAGGAGTGATGGAAATCAAAGATTGAACCTTTGCATCAAGTGAAGTTTAGCATTCAACAGATGGATGCTAGCTTCCATGACTGCATCTCTAGTATAGATGCAAAGTCTTAAGAAAAGGGGGAAACTTGAAAGAACTCTTCCTTTTAGAGGATTAGAGAGTTATTATTGGTTTCGTTTAAGCTAATTGTGTTGGTGAAAATGATCAAGCCTACACACTTGCAACTATCACTTGATATTGCATGTGAATCTTAGCTTGTAATCACTTAGTCATTTACCATTGTAAAAGATTAATTTTTGGAAGAATCTTGTAAAAGTTAGTATCTCATGGAGTTAGGAGGAATATTGGTTATGAACTGAGGTTGAGAGAATAACTCCTAAATCAATGGAGTCACTTTTAGTTGGAGCCAAGTTTAAATTCAAATTCAAACTTAGAAGAAGACTCTTAAAAAGGGCCTTTGTAAAATCTGTTGGTGTAAATCACAAGCCTACACATTTGGCTTGAAAGATATCATGAAGACTCTACATGCATGAAGAATCATAGGAACATATGCTAGTGATTACTTACCACTTTACCTCATTGTAAAAGTCAAATTGACTTAGAATCTTTTGTAAGCACCTACCCAAATGATTCGTGGAAAAGTTAGTTCACTTGATTGAGAGAATATCTCCAAGTTTTTAGAAGCTTGATTAGAAGGAGGCAAGAATTTGAATTTGAATTCAAATTCTTACACATTCCATATAAAAGGTGAACTTGAAAAGTCGTGGTGAGAGACATCACTGTCATTGAGTGTGTGTGAGCACTACATCATAGTCTACACCTCTCTACACCATTAGGCAATGCTTGTCATGCCAATGGGATTGTACACAAGTGTTAATTTATAGACACATTTACATCATTCATCTCTGTGCTCATTGATTGTCTACTCCAAAGTCTGTCAACTTGTCAAGGGCATATCTCAGCCAATACTCCATCAAATTCAGTGACTCAAAGCTTGTTGGATTCAGATCAAAGTCATATACATGCTGACAAAGTTTGAAGTGATTTCATTCAGCCAATTCAGAGAAAACATCGTCGAGGTGCTCATTGGTCTATCTCTGCTACAGTCCTAAAAAGTCGGGGGTATACCAAATCTTGCTAAATTAATTTCTCTTAGCATAGTTCATTATTTTACATCATTCCATTTGCAAATGGTAGCTTACTAAGCTAATTGAATACCCCTAGAAGGAATTTTATCAATTGCTACTGTGCTGGTCACACTGAACAAAACATTGAGCAGGTGTCAAGACCAAAATAGAAAGTTTTCTTGACTTTGTGACTTCCAAAGTTATATGTTTTGATTCAATCATTACACACTTCATTTCCAAAGGGCATAGGCCATTTCTTGGTGTCATTGGAAAGCTAAGGGATTCTACTAATCAAGTATGAAGCTAAAGAGGGCTGGTACAAAGCAGGTTTTAGCAGTACCTACTCAATTTCTTGGATCATCCATCCATCTTTCCCAACAGTGATATCAGAGCAAATAAGGTAAAATGGGAGATGGTTTTCCTTCATTTATTGACAAATTGGACAGGAACAACTATCAAGCTTGGTCTCTAAGGATGAAGACCTACTTACATGGAAGGAGTCTCTATGGATACATCTCAGGAGATGAGGAATTGCCCTCATTCAAAGCAAGAGGTTTGCCAACCAAGGAGGAGCAAGAAAAACTCAACACATGGTGCGCAAGGGATGCATTGTCAAGGTCTTATCTACTCAACTCTATATCTGACTTTCTTTTATCTCATATCAGAAATTGTAAGACTTCCCAAGAGACTTGGGAAACCTTGTCATCATATTTTTCCTCCAATACAAGGGCTAGGAAAAATCAGTTGTGGATTGAATTCACAACACTAAGGAAGCAACCTAAGCAAGCTGTTTCAGAATTTGTGACCAAGATCAAAGATGTTGCAGATCAGTTAGCAAGCATAGGAGAAGAGATTGAAGAGGAACAAATTGTAAGGCAGGTAATCAATGGGATCAAGGCTGATGACAAGTGGGAAAGCTTCACCACTGCAATGGATCTCTACATGGACATGCACACTCCAGATCTTATAACTCTCATGGGTAAACTATTCACACATGAAGCAAAGCTTACCAAGAGTGGAGATACTACCAAAGGTAACAACTCTTCTGCCCTATACACTGATAAGAAATCTAAGGATAAAGGCAAGAGTAAGAAGGTGGAAGATGAATGCTCTACCTCCCAAGCCAACTATGCAGGGAGAGGTAGATCTTCAAGAGGTAGGGGCAGAGGAGGTAAGCAAGGTAGGGGGAGACCCTATAACACATCACCATGTAACATTTGTGGTTTGTCAAACCACACCACAGATGAGTGTTACAAGAATTACAAAAATCAGAGAGGAAGAGGCTACCAAAGAGGTGGATACTCTCAGTCTAGAGGAAGGTTCAACCATCACCAAGGCCACAACAACAATTATAACAACAACTACAACAACAATTACAATGGCAACTACCAAGGAGGATTCAGAAACAGAAAGGACTACAACAACTACACAGAGGAGCAGGATGACTCTCTCTTGATCATGAACATGACTTCAAAGTCAGGTACAAATGATGATCACTTATTTTATATTGATTCAGGGTGTTCAAATCATGTGGCTGGTAATGTTGCACTACTCTCTGATCTTGAGGAACCAAAAGGTAAACACCAAGTCCAAACAGGTGATGATACAAAGCATTTTGTAGTTAAAGTTGGAAATGTGAAAACTTGTGATGGTAATCAGAATTTGTTGAGCAGAGTACTTTATGTACCTACAATTACAAAGAACTTAATGAGTGTTGGTCAGATTGTAGAGAAAGGGTTGCAGGTCAGATTCGATCAGTATGGAGCATTTGTGGAGGACCCAAGACATGGATTCAAAAGGATAGCTAAAGGAGAAAAATCAGGTAGACTTTTCACTTTTGAGTTGGAAGATACAAAGAACATTGCATTATACAGTTATAAAGATCAAACACTTTCAGAGCTTGAGATTTGGCACAAGAGATTAGGGCACATAGGAGAAAGGACCTTGAAGCAAATGTGCAGGGACCAATGTGTGCTTGGGATACCTAATGTATCCAAGCAACATATGATTTACAACTGTGGTGCTTGTCAATTTGGTAAGTCTCACAGGTTACCCTTCTCCAAGAAAGGATATATGAATGAAGACTATCTAGAGCTTGTACACACAGATATATGGGGACCTAGCAAAGACCCCTCAGTCTCAGGTTCAAGGCACTATGTGTCTTTTATTGATGACTATAGCAGATGGACTGTATTATACTTTATGAAGCACAAGGATGAGGTATTTAATTGTTTTAAGAAATATCTTGCATTAGTTGAAAATCAGACAGGAAGGAATTTGAAGAGGCTAAGGTCAGATGGAGGAGGTGAGTACTTCTCCAATGAATTTGAGGACTTCTTGCAGGACAGAGGCATCAAAAGGGAAATAACCACAAGGTACTCTCCTGAACAAAATGGGATAGCTGAAAGAAGAAATAGGTTAATTGTTGAGATAGCTAGATCTATGCTTAATGAGAAGAAACTACCTAACTATATATGGGCAGATAGTGTCTCATCTGCCACCTATCTCATAAACAGGTTACCATCAAAGTCACTTGATGGTATGACACCATATGAAGCATGGCATGGTAAGAGACCATCATTGGATCACTGCAAAATTTTTGGATGTGTAGCATATGTACACATTCCTTCACAGGTAAGAGGAAAGCTAGATCCAAAGGCTGAAAAATGTATTTTCATTGGATATGATTTAAATAAAAAAGGTTACAGGTTTTATAACCCTACCAATAAGGGATTTATGGTAAGCAGAGATGTGATCTTTGATGAGAATGATTCTTGGTATGAGAATGAATGCAGGAAGGTCAAACTACCCTATGATTTGGAAGAAGAATTTCCAAAACTTACAAAGGAGGAACCTACTCAGGATGGAGAGTCAAGTTCAGATGATGAAGATACAATCAACCTTGAAGAGTTCAAGGCATGAAAGTCCAAAGGCAAAATGAAGATGAAGAAGCTTGAGGACATACTAGAATCTTCAACTCAATTAATCAGAAGGTCTCAAAGAGAAAGCAAAAAACCTATCAGATATGGGTATGATACATCTCTTGTTACTAAACATTCAATTTATCTTGCAAAGGATTTGCTAAATGAAGAACCAGGATCATATGAAGAAGCAATCACAAAATCAGAATGGAAAGAAGCTATGGATGAGGAGATTGAAGCACTCAAGGAGAGTGATACATGAGAGTTAGTACCCAAGAAGGACTCCATGAAGGTAATAGGATCCATATGGATCTATAAATTGAAAAGAAATTCTGATGGCACAATTAACAGGTACAAGGCCAGATTGGTAGCCAAGGGTTTTGCACAAACCCAAGGCATTGACTATGAAGAAACATTTTCTCCTGTGGCCAATATGCCAACAATCAGAGTGTTGGTGAGTGTGGCTGCATCAAAGAATTGGAACATGTACCAATTGGATGTCAAGAATGCTTTCTTGAATGGATGGATCTCAGAAGAGGTTTATATGTCACAACCTCCTGGCTATGAAGACCCTAAGAAGGTAACTTATGTTTGCAAATTAAAGAAGGCTTTATATGGATTGAAGCAGGTACCTAGGGCATGGAATTACAGGCTAACTACATACCTCCAAGACCAAGGTTTTGTCATGAGTAAGGTTGACACTTCTCTGTTCATTAAGAGAAGTAATTCAGAGGTAATCTATCTCTGTGTCTATGTTGATGACATCATCATTACAGGTAATGATGTCAATGGAATCAAAAGCATCAAAAGCCAAATGATGAAGGAGTTCAAGATCAATGATCTTGGGCTATTGAAGTATTTTTTGGGACTTGAATTAGTTTACACTAATTCAGGAATATACATTACTCAGAAGAAGTATGTGCAGGACATGTTGAAGAAATTTCACTTGCAGGATGCTAAAGCAGCTAGCACTCCAATGGAGGTGAACCTAAAGCTAAGTGCCCATGAAGGTGATGAAGTCCAAGACATTACAGGTTATCAAAGTATGGTAGGTAGCTTGAACTATGCTACTCTTACAAGAATTGATATTGCATATGGAGTTAGTGTGCTAAGTCAATTTATGCACAAGCCAAGGATACCTCACTTAAAGGCTGCCAAAAGAATCTTGAAGTATCTCAAGGGTACACAGAACCATGGTTTGTACTTTCCTTACACTTCAGATATTGATATAAAAGTTTATTCAAACGCAGATTGGGCAGGATGCAAGGATGATAGGAGAAGCACTTCAGGATACATTTCTTTTGCAGGTGACAAACCAATTTCATGGTCTGCAAAGAAGCAACCAACTGTTGCATTGTCTTCTACAGAAGCAGAGTATAGAGGGATAGCTAATGCCACTCAAGAAGCAATTTGGATTAAGCTTTTGTATACAGAATTGGGTTTATATACTAGGCCTCCAATTATCTTTGGAGATAATCCAAGTTCTCTTCACCTTGCAGCTAATCCTATCTATCATGCCAAGACCAAACACATAGAAGTTCATTATCATTATGTGAGGGAGAAGTTGCTAAACAAGGACATTCAGCTGACCTATGTGTCAACCAACATGCAATGTGCAAATTTGCTGACTAAAGCTTTGGATGGGACCAAACTTTGCAGGTTCAAATCTATGATTGGATTGCAGGATGTACTTGAAGATTGAAGATGAAGACTTAAGCCAAAATTTTTGGCTTGAGGGGGAGTTGTTGGTGTAAATCACAAGCCTACACATTTGGATTGGAAGATATCATGAAGACTCTACATGCATGAAGAACCATAGGAACATATGCTAGTGATTACTTACCACTTTACCTCATTGTAAAAGTCAATTTGACTTAGAATCTTTTGTAAGCACCTACCCAAATGATTCATGGAAAAGTTAGTTCACTTGATTGAGAGAATATCTCCAAGTTTTTAGAATCTTGATTAGAAGGAGGCAAGAATTTGAATTTGAATTCAAATTCTTACACATTCCATATAAAAGGTGAACTTGAAAAGTCGCGGTGAGAGACATCACTCCCGAGCTTCATTCTACTGTCATTGAGTGTGTGTGAGCACTACATCATAGTCTACACCTCTCTACACCATTAGGCAATGCTTGTCATGCCAATGGGATTGTACACAAGTGTTAATTTATAGATACATTTGCATCATTCATCTCTATGCTCACTGATTGTCTACTCCAAAGTCTGTCAACTTGTCAAGGGCATATCTCAGCCAATACTCCACCAAATTCAGTGATTCAAATCTTGTTGGATTCAGATCAAAGTCATCTACATGCTGACAAAGTTTGAAGTGATTTCATTCAGCCAATTCAGAGAAATCTTTGTCGAGGTGCTCACTGGTCTATCTCTACTACAGTCCTAAAAAGTCGGGGGTATACCAAATCTTGCTAAATTAATTTCTCTTAGCATAGTTCATTATTTTACATCATTCCACTTGCAAATGGTAGCTTACTAAGCTAATTGAATACCCCTAGAAGGAATCTTATCAATTGCTACTGTGCTCGTCACACTGAACAAAACATTGAGCAGGTATCAAGACCAAAATAGAAAGTTTTCTTGACTTTGTGACTTCCAAAGTTATCTGTTTTGATTCAATCATTAAACACTTCATTTCCAAAGGACATAGGCCATTTCTTGGTGTCATTGGAAAGCTAAGGGAGTCTACTAATCAAGTATGAAGCTAAAGAGGGCTGGTACAAAGCAAGTTTTAGCAGTACCTACTCAATCTCTTGGATCATCCATCCATCTTTCCCAACAAAATCTCGCGGTAGTGTGGTCTCATTCAGAGCTCTCTCCTTGATCATTTGTAGAAGCTGAGTGGCTCACACCATAGCTCACTCAATCTATCATCATTAAGCATCATTACAATGCCAATGATCTTGTGCAGTCATATTATATAAAACATATAGCTCATTGAAACATCTCTGTCTACTTCTTTGTTATGACTACTCAAAATAGTCAAATTTCTCTCGTCACATATCAGTGAATACTCAACCATTCTTTATAATATTTGGCTTGTTGGAACTAGCTTGAAGTCTACTTAGTGTTGTCAAAATCTCAAAGCATTTGATTCAGCCATCTGGGAGAAATCGTCTTCGAAGTGCTCACTGGTCATCTATTGGTTAGTCCCTAAAAAATCAGGGGTAAGCTTTGGATTGCTAAACTTATTTCTTAGAGCATAGTTTATCATTTTAGATGATTCCACTTGCAATCATTAGCTATCTAAGCTAATTGGATTCCCTCAAAAGGAACTTCATCAATTATTACTGTACTGTGATTTCTGAGTAAAAGAACTAGCAGGTATATGGACCAAAATAACAAGTTCTTTCAACACTAGCTATTCTTGAAGTAGTCTGTTTTGATTCAATTGTTTCAAGCATCAAATCCAAAGTACATAGGTACATTCTTGGTGTCATTCGCAAGATAAAAGGGCCTATTATATAACTCTGAAGTGTTTTAGGGTAGGTACAAAGCATGTTTTAGCAGTTTCATCTCACTTCCTTGAGGTATCCATCCATCTCCTCCAACAGTGGTATCAGAGCAAGTTGAAGTAAAATAGGAGATGGTTTCCCTTCTTTCATTGATAAATTGGACAGGAATAATTATCTAGCATGGTCCTTGAGGATGAAGACCTATCTACAAGGAAGGAGTCTCTATGGATACATATGAGGAGATGAGGAGATGCCCATATTCAGAATCAAAGATCAACCTACAAGAGAAGAGCAAGAAAGACTCAACTCATGGTGTGCCAAAGATGCTTTAGCTAGGTCATATCTACTTAACTCTATTTCTGACTTCCTTCTTCCTCATATCAGGAATTGTAAAACTTCCCAAGAGACTTAGGATAGTCTATCTTCATATTTTTCTTCCAATACAAGAGCTAGGAAAAATCAATTGTGGATGGAGTTTACTACTCAAAAGAAGCAACCTAAGCATAATGTTTCAGAGTTTGTGACTAAGGAAAGATGTAGCTGATCAATTGGCAAGCATATGAGAGGATATTGAAGAAGAGCAAATAGTGAGACAGATAATCAATGGCATCAAGGCAGGTGATAAGTGGGAATCTTTCACAACTGCAATGGATCTTTTTATGGATATGCGAATCCCTGATCGTACCACTCTCATGGGGCAACTCTTCACCCATGAGGCCAAGCTCAAAAAAAATGGAGAACCATCAAGAGGTAACAATTCTTCTACGCTCTATACAGATAAAGGAAAGTTTAAGGATAAAGGAAAGAGCAAGAAAATTGAAGATGAAGGTGCTACTTCTCAAGCTAACTATGCACAAAGAGGTAGGAATTCCAAAGGAAGGGGCAGAGGAGGTACACAAGGTAGGGGGAGATCTTTCAAATCTTCCCCATGCAATATATGTGGACTATCTAATCACACAACAGATGAGTGCAATATTAACTTCAAGAACCAAAAAGGAAGAGGATTTCAAAGAGGTGGTTACTCACAATCAAGAGGAAGATTCAACCATAATCAAGGATACAATCATGGCTACAACATCAATTACGGCAACAATTATTAAGGAGGATAAAAATCAAGGAAAGATTTCAATAATTATATAGAGAATCAAGAGGATTCTCTTCTCATTGTGAACATGACTTCAAAACAAGGTATGAATGATGAGCACCTCTTCTATATTGACTCAGGTTGTTCAAACCATGTAGCAAGCAATGTAGCTCTCCTTTCTGATCTTGAAGAGCCAAAGGGAAAGCATCAAGTGCAGACAGGTGATGATACCAAGCATTCAATTGTCAAGATAGGAAATGCCAAAACTTTTGATGGGAATAGGAATCTATTGAGCAGAGTTCTTTATGTACCTACTATCACAAAGAATTTGATGAGTGTTGGACAGGTAGTGGAAAAGGGTTTGCAGGTTAGGTTCAATAAATTTAGATCTTTTGTGGAGGACCCCCAACATGGATTCAAGAGAATTGCAAAGGGAGAGAAAACAGGTAGATTGTTTACATTTGAGCTTGAGGACACTAGAAACATTGCACCTTATAATTATAAGGATCAAACCTTGTCTGAGTTAGAGATATGGCACAAAAGATTAGGACACATTTGTGAGAGAACATTGAAGTAGATATGTAGAGATCAATGTGTACTTGGGATACCTAATGTATCCAAGCAACACATGATCTATAAATGTGGTGCATGTCAATTTGGTAAATCACACAGGTTACCCTTTACAAAGAAAGGCTATATGCATGAGGATTATTTGGAACTTATCCACACAGATGTGTGGGGACCAAGCAAGGACCCTTCAATTTTAGGCTCAAGGTACTATGTGTTATTTATTGATCATTTCATTAGGTGGACTATCTTGTATTTCATGAAACATAAGGATGAAGTGTTCAATTGTTTCAAGAAGTATCTTGCACTTGTGGAAAATCAAACATGAAAAATCTTAAAGAGGATAAGGTCAGATGGAGGAGGTGAGTACTTCTCCAATGAGTTTGATGCATTTTTGTAGAACAGAGGTATCAAAAGAGAGATCACTACTATATATACTCCTGAGCAAAATGGAGTGGCAGAGAGGAGGAACATATTGATTGTGGAAGTAGCTAGATCTATGCTAAATGAAAAGAAGTTGCCTAATTACTTGTGGGTAGAGAGTGTTTCTACTACCACTTATCTTATTAATAGGTTATCTTCTAAGTCCCTTGATGGGATGACCCCCTATGAGGCATGGCATAGTAGGAGACCATCACTTGAACATTGCAGAATATTTGGTTGTGTTGCTTATGTGCATGTTCCATCTCAAATTAGAGGTAAGTTAGACCCTAACGCACAGAAATGCATCTTCATAGGGTATGATATAAATAAAAAAGGATACAAGTTTTATAATCCATCTAATAAAGGATTTATGGTCAGTAGAGATGTTGTGTTTGATGAGAATGACTCTTGGTTTGAAAGTGAATGCTGGAAGGTGAAATTGCCATATGACTTGGAAGAAGAATTTCCAAGCCTCACCAAGGAGGATCCAAGCACAATTGAAGACATCAAATGAGATGATGAGGAGACCATCAACTTGGAAGAATTTAAAGCATGGAAATCAAAAGGCAAGGTCAAGATGAAGAGGTTGGAGAACATACCTGAGTCATCCAACCAAGCCTTAAGGAGATCACAAAGAGATAGTAAGAAGCCCAATCAGATATGGGTATGATACTTCATTAGTCACTAAGCATTCTGTTTATCTTGCTAAGGATTCATCACTTAAAGAACCTTCTTCATATGAAGAAGCAAGTACCAAACCAGAATGGAAGGAAGCTATGGATGAAGAAATAGAAGCACCCTAAGAGAATGAACTTGGGAGCTAGTACCCAGGTAATTGGTTCTAGGCGGATTTACAAAACCAAAAGGAACTCAGATGGATCCATAAACAGGTATAAAGCTAGGCTTGTGGCTATGGGTTTTGCACAAACCCAAGGACTAGATTATGAAGAAACATTTTCACCTGTGGCTAAGATGCCAACCATCAGGGTATTGGTAAGTGTAGCTACATCTAGAAATTGGAATATGTATCAACTAGATGTGAAAAATGCTTTTCTCAATGGGTGAATTTCGGAGGAGGTTTACATGGCTCAGTCTCCTGGCTATGAAGATCCAAACAAGGTAAATCATGTGTGTAAATTGAAGAAAGCTCTTTATGGTCTGAAGCAGGCACCTAGGGCATGGAACCATAGGTTAACTACCTATCTTCAAGAACAAGGATTCATGATGAGCAAGGTAGATTCTTCTCTGTTTGTCAAGAGGAGTAATTCATAAATGATATATTTATGTGTATATGACATTATTCTTACAGGAAGTGATGTTAATGGCATCAAACAAATAAAAAACCAGATGATGCAGGAGTTCAAAATCAGTGACCTAGGGTTTTTGAAATATTTTCTTAGACTTGAGTTAGTATACACTAACTCTGGAATCTACATCACTCAAAAGAAATATGTGCAGGACATGTTGAAGAAGTTCCACTTAGAGGATGCAAAATAGCTAGCACCCCTA
Organism: Ceratopteris richardii; assembly: GCA_020310875.1. Lineage (NCBI taxonomy): Eukaryota > Viridiplantae > Streptophyta > Polypodiopsida > Polypodiales > Pteridaceae > Ceratopteris > Ceratopteris richardii. The sequence continues at coordinate 68,782,860 of CM035417.1, read as the reverse complement.
TGGAGGTAAATCATAAATTGAGTGCTCATGAAGGTGGTTTGCTTGAAGACATTGCAGGTTACTAAAGCATATGTTGGAATTTGGGGCCCCAGGATCGTTCCAATACTAAAACCTTTTGAGCATACACACTTAATTAATTAAGATGATAAGTGAGAGATAGAAAGAAAGAGATCTTGAGACAAGGATAGAGAATGTAAGCTAAATGCTTACTCACTAAAAAATAGATGTCCAAATTACAACATGGGAGTACTACCATATAAAGTGGTGCATTCACTAATGGAAGAATATCCAAGAAGATGATGATACAAAATTTAGATTATGTTGAAATAATCTAAGTGTGTGAAGTGAATGAGCAATGAAGCTAACCTTATTCTCACAAAATAGTGTAACAAAATTGTAAATCAACCAACCCTAATTTTGAGATTAGGGTAGAGAAACCCTAAAAACAAAATATAAGGTTAATTCACAAAAGATAGTTACCATGACCTTGTAGAAGACTTCTTGCTCCAAGAGAATAGCCTCTTCTTCACCAAAACTCCACCTCCAAAGCTTCAGAACACTAAGAGCTGGCTTGTGATATTTGAGTGATCACCTCCTCCAAGTGTGTGAGACTCCTCCTTGACATCCTTGAGAGGATTGCTTGATGAGTGATGTCTCAACAATGAGACTATGCTTCTTTATATAGGTTGTGAACTCCAATGAAAAACACTACGAAAAGCTAAACAAAATCGGCGTCGTTCCAAGTAAAGCACTTGAGATCGTTACTTCTAAAGGCAACAAAGCACAACCCTCGACGCTATGAAACATAAAAACAAAAACATCATACGCCAAGCCATTGAAGTGTGTTTGCCGCTGCCTCCGTCAGGAATCGAACTTGCATGGGCAGTTTGAGAGTGCTTTCGCTTAGCCACTTCGTCGCCCGCCTTTGCTTGTACAAAGACTATAAAGATTTTTACTACATTGTGTATAAACTGATTGTTTTGAACCAATGTAGGCATTGTTTCCAACAATCCCTCCTTTAATGTCATATTGGTATAAGCTTCAGTAACCCGCAAATCTTTTCATGACTATCTCTAGTCAATGCTTTGGTTAATATATCTGCAACATTCTCACTAGAAGGAACATAAACCAGCTCAATGTGCTTCTTAGCTATCTTCTCTCGAATATAGTGGTAGTGTACCTCTATATGCTTTGTCCTTGCATGATGCACTGGATTCTTAGCTATAGCTATAGCACTCTGGCTATCTGAAAATATCTAAATGGGTTCATGTACTCTCACATCAAGATAACTGAAAATCTTCTGCAACCATACTGACTCTAGAGTAGTTATAAATGTTGCATGATATTCAGCTTCACATGATGAAGTGGCAATAGTGGTTTGTCTCTTCGAAAGCCATGAGATAAGACAATCTCCAAGATAAAAACAAAATCCACTAGTACTTCTTCTTGTGTCTCTACACTACAAGAAATAGGGGGTTGTAGCGACGTCCCAGAATTTAAAAAAAAACGGGTACCGTCGCTTATGCGACGCTGTCGTCGCATAAGCGACGGTACAATTTTCGATTTTTTTTTTCGACATTCGTCGCATAAGCGATGCTAGCGTCGCAAATACCGTCGCTGACTAGCGACGTTGGCAAACTGAAGAGCGTCGCATATGCGACGCTCTGGAATGTAAAAAAGAAAAATCGATTTCTTGATTTGGACGCGAGAGCAAGAAGAGACCGAGAGAGAGAGAGAGACATCTACTTGAAGCAAGGTATGCGCACACACACACACTTACACACACATACATATGCATACACACACATATACACACATGGACACACACACACACATACACATAGACACACACACACATACACACAAATACACACACATATACACACATACACAAATAATGTTGCATACACACATGCACACATAATGCATACACATGCACACACATATAGACATACATATACACACACATACACACATACACACACATACACACACACATACACACACACATACACACACACACACATACCCACATACACATACACATACACACACACACACATACACACACACATACACACACATATATGCATACACACACATAGAGAGACATGCACACACATGCACATACATGCATACATAATGCAAATGCATATGTGTACATCCATACATACATGCATACACACACATATGCATACATAATGCATATGCATATGCGTACATACATACATACTTACATGCATACACACACATATGCATGCATAATTCACATGCATACATACACATACATAATGCATATGCATACATAATGCACATGCATACATAATGCACATGCATACATAATGCACATGCATACATAATGCACATGCATACATAATGCACATGCATACATACACATACATAATGTATATACACACATACACACACATATGCATACATACATGCATACACATACACACATAGATACATACACACACATAGACACATACACACACATAAACACATACACACTCATAGACACACACACATACACATAGACGTGCACACACATACACACACATATACACACACATACACACATAGACACACACATAGACACATAGACACATCACACATAATGATGCATTCACACACATACACATGCATACACACATAGACACACATATACACACACACATACACACACATATATGCATACACACACACATAGAGAGACATACACACACATACACATACATGCATTGTAATGCATATGCATACATACACATACATAATGCATACACACAGATATGCATACATAATGCATACACACACATACACACACCTATGCATACATACATGCATGCACATACACACATAGACACATACACACATAGACACATACACACACATAGACACATACACACACATAAACACATACACACTCATAGACGTATAAAGACATATACACATAGACACACACACATACACACACACATACACACACACATATACACAAACACATACACACATAGACACATACACACATAATGATGCATACACACACATACACATACATATGCATACATACATGCATACACATACACACATAGACACATACACACACATAGACACATACACACACATAGACACATACACACATAAACACATACACACTCATAGATACACACACATACACATAGACACACACACATACACACATATACACACACACATGCACACATAGAGACATACACACATACACATGCATACACACATACAGACACATATACACACACATATATGCACACACACATAGAGAGACATACACACATATACACATACATGCATACATATGCATACATAATGCATATGCATATGCATACAATGTACATACATACTTACATGCATACATAATGCACATGCATAGATACATATACACACACACAGACACATACACACATACACACATACACACACATAAACACATACACACACATAAACACATACATACTCATAGATACACACACATAAACATAGACACACACACACACATACACACATAATGATGCATACACACACATACACATGCATACACACATACAGACACATATACACACACATTCACACACATATATGCATACACACACATAGAGAGACATACACACACATACACATACATGCATACATATGCATACATAATGCATATGCATATGCATACATAATGCATATGCATATGCATATGCATACATACATACTTACATGCATACATAATGCACATGCTTATATACACATACATAATGCATACACACACATGCATACATAATGCATACACACACATACACACATATGCATACATAATGCATATGCATATGCATACATACATACTTACATGCATACATAATGCACATGCTTACATACACATACATAATGCATACACACACATATGCATACATAATGCATACACACACACGTATGCATACATACATGCATACACATACACACATAGACACATAGTACACACACATAGACACATACACACACATAACACATACACACTCATAGATGCATAGCGACACATACACATACACACACACATATACACACACACATAGACACATACACACATAATGATGCATACACACATGTATGCATACATACATGCATACACATACACACATAGACACATACACACACATAGATACATACATACACATAAACACATACACACTCATAGACACACACACATACACATAGACACACACACACACATATGCACACACACATAGACACATACACACACATATACACACACATAGACACATACACACTCATAGATGCATAGCGACACATACACATAGACACATACACATACACATACACATACACACACATATACACACACACACACATAAAGATGCATACACACACATACATATGCATACACACACATATGCATACACACACATATGCATACACACACATATGCATACATACATGCATACACATACACACATGGACACATACACACACATAGATACATACACACACATAGATGCATAGCGACACATACACATACACATACACACACATGCTTAGATACACACACATAGACCCATACACACTCATAGATGCATAGCGACACATACACATAGACACATACACATAGACACATACACATACACACACATACACACACACACAAAAATACACTCATAGACACATACACACACAATGATGCATACACACACATACATATGCATACACACACATATGCATACATACATGGATACACATACACACATAGACACATACACACACATAGATACATACATACACATAAACACATATGCACTCATAGACACACACACATACACATAGACACACACACACATATACACACACACATGCACACATAGACACATACACACATAATGATGCATACACACACATACACATGCATACACACACATATGCATACATACATGCATACACATACACACACATAGATACATACATACACATAAACACATACACACTCATAGGCACACACACATACACACTCATAGGCACAAACACATACACACAGACACACACACACACATATACACACACACAAACATACATAGACACTTACACACATAATGATGCATACACACACATACACATGCATACACACATACAAACACATATACACACGCACATACACACATATATGCATACATACACACATATATGCATACACACACATAGAGAGACATACTCATACATACACATACATGCATATATATACATACATAATGCATATGCATACATACATGCATACATACACATACATACACACACACATATACACACACATACACACATAGACACATACACACATAATGATGCATACACACACATACACATGCATACACACATACACGCACATACATACACACACACATGCATACATACACATACTTAATGCATACACACTTACATATGTACATGTATATATATTGATTTCTAACCATTTTGTTTTATATGTTAGGTATTATGGATCCCAGTAGAGAGAGAAAGGCGAAACTCACTCTCATAAAAAGTCTTATGAGAGCAAGAGTTCCGCCTGATACTCTAGGGGCCATAATGCGTGATTACTCAGAGATGTCTGATGAGGAGTTGGACTATACGATCCAGATGCTTACCCAGCGATCAGACGAGGGCTCTTCTACGGCTCCACATGTAGGAAGAGAGCTATCTGCTCATATGTATGTTTTTTTTTTCATAAACTTTTTTAATGATATTATAACACATATTTTTATTTATTTTTATATATCTATTTTCAGGACACCTATACCACCTCCAAATCGTGATAGCAGAGCAGAGTTGCCTATGAGGACATGCATAGGCACCTTAGGACTAGAGTGCGACATAGAGCCAGAGGGGAACATTGTGTACATAGGGAATGGATTGGAGTTCAAGAGAAGAATGCGGGCACTATGCGACTCTTACCTGCGCTTTGTCCACTTACCATGGAAGTAAGTAAAAGTTTTACATATAAATTGAAATAAATATCTTATGTTTTATTTACATTATGTTTTTTATTTTTGTAGTGAGCATGATGAGAGGGATAAAAAATACGTACTTAGTTCACTTGAGATAGAGTTTGGGACATGATGGTCACTTAAGTGGTGTCTAAAAGAGATGCGAACACTTATGGCTCATCGTCGCGATAATGCACGGTATGCATTGCTTTTATGTATATATATGTGGATATGAGTATGTGTGTTTATGCATGTATGTATGTATATGAGAGAGAGAGAGAGAAAAGAGTGAGACTAGAGGTATAAATACACGCATACACACACATATACATCATACATGCACATTTACACACATATACATATACATGCACATTTATACATACACACACATACGTGCACATTTTTACACACACATACACATGCATGCAATTACACACATATAATGAATACACATAGACACATACACATACTCACATACACGTACACATACTCACATACACATACACATGCATAATCATATGTACACACACATAGACTCATATAATCATATTTACATGCATATATACACATACACATGCATATATACACACACACAACACATGCATATGCACATATAGATACACATACATACACAACACATGCATATGCATAAATAAATAAATAAATAAATAAATCCTATTTCAAAAATCCTAAATTGAAAACACTAATTTCGATATTAGGGTTTTAAAACCCCTAATTTAAAAACTCTAATTCAATCTTTTAGCCATATGTTTGAAGTATATGTACACCTCTGACGTCCTACTAGAGAGATGTCTCTCCTCCCAACCTTATGCCTCTATATATAGCTACTCGAATCAACGAGGATCATAATATATATAAAGATATATACACATCATGTAGATAGGATACATAAATATAAAATGGAGTAGATATATTATGCATCACACATACATGCCTAAATGCACACATAAATATATATATACATACTAACATATTTACATGTACACATTTACACATAGACATATATACATATATACATGTACACATCACATATACATGCCTACATGCACACATAAACATATATATACATGCATACATATTTACATGTACATATTTACACATAGACACATATACATATATACATGTACACAATTATAAACACTTGCATATATTACATGAATACATGAATATTTTACATAAATGCATATGCATATATACACAGATGCATATTTAACACATGTATACATATATCACACACATGCAAACACATACATATACATGAAATACATATATATGCATACTAACATATGTATACATATAATACACATGAATACACACACATATGCATACATACATGATAAAAATTTGCTCCTCGAAGATAAAGCTATATATAAAATAATTAGGCATACCCCCGAGCTTCATGTTCTAACTTAGAAGAACATGATTTCATCTCTCTATTAGGATTCATCGTTATTCAAGTTAATAAAAAAATCTATTATCTAATATCCATTCAAAAGCTTCAAGTTATTGATTGATAACTAGAGTAGAATTTACTATCTAATCTGCTCATATGTTTTCATTATTGCCATCATTTTGGTAAGACATCAATATAGTCTCATCTTCATTATCCTTATTGATTTCATTTATTTCTTCTATTGTTAAATCTATGTTCTCATGAATCACATCATCTATTGATGGATTAATATCTATTTCTGGTAATTCCTCTTCCTCATCAGTAGAACCAGCATGTAGAGAATTATCCTCTTCATCAAAAAGATTAGTATCATTATCACGTATAATGATTCTAATTTCTATTTCAGATGTTGATGTATCAGTATCTGATGCTGAATCATCAAGAGGACTTTCTTCGATCTCTCTAACAATAAACTGTTCAAACAATGACCTACCTCTAGGTTGCACATGAATGACTTGCCACCAAGGATGAGCATCTGGGTTTTTATAAAAAAATGCTTGTTCAATGTGCCTAGGAAGAATATATGGTTCTTTAGTAGATCGCATTACCTTGGAAGAATCAATTGCCCAAAACCCAGATAATTCCTTTCTTAATGTGGAATTACTACCTTTATACTCCGCTCGAAACCAGTCAACCTTCAAAATGACCTATCAAAATCTATAACAACAAAAACCCATTATTAGGTGCTTAAAAAAATAACTAACTCTATAAAAAAAAATATAAACTTTTTTCTACCTGTTTGAATATACGAAATGGAATTTCGTAGATACCAACAATAGTTCCTACATAACCAAGTTTGCTATCTATAAGGTTCGTGTCTTTTGAGCTAGCACGTGATAGTTGCTTAAAAGAAGCAACAATACTAGAATCCTCTATTTTACGTAAAGAATCAATGGCTTTGATTCTAATATGCTGTCCAAAAGCCCACATATTAGTGAACATTCGAGCCTGCAAAATAAATTGAATTAGTAAATAGAAACTAACATACATATATGAAAAAAAATAAAATATTATTTTAATAAAATTACCTTTCGTTCACAATCTATCATTAACTCTCTTTGCTCATCTGAGATTTCTTCATTATTTGCATTGGCGTGTTGCAAACAGCTATATAGCCAATCCGTGAAAGAAGGTATATCTGTAATCTCATTATTATCGAGATTATGTCTAAATCTTTTTTTTTTCGCCTCTTACTTAGGAGATTTTGAAGTTTCTCGTACTCGCTAAGGAATGCTTGCATGCATTTGCTATTATATGCTACAAAAGTAGAAACATCATTTTTTTCTTGAAATGTAAATAAGAATGGAACCCCCTTACCTGTTAATACCTCATCTGTTATTTTTGAAGAAGACTCGTTGGTCCATGCACGTGGAGCTTCTTCATGAACTCTTTCAAGGTACTCACTAACGTAATACATGCACTCTTCAAGCATCCAACCCTTTGCCATGGATCCTTCTGGTTTTGCTCTTTGTCGCACATAACCTTTTAGTATTCCCATAAATCGCTCGACCCAAAACATCCATCGAGTGTTGACAACACCTGCATATCAAAAAATGAAGTAGGAAGTTCTTTCTCCATCAAACATAGTAGCTCTTTGCATTCACGTTTTTTTGGTGGGATCCAGTTTTTGTCAATCTCTTTGGATGTAATCCACCTATACATATCATAAAAACAATTATAAAGAAGTTAATTAAAAAATAAAAGATATCCAATATTCATACATATTAAATATAAAGGTATCATAATTACCTTATAAGTGATCCAAGACGATAGATCACATCTCGTACTCCTTTCGTTGTACATCCATCGATAACCAAAGGTAAAATATGTTTCAAAAAGTTATGCCAGTCATGGGTCTTTAACCCAGATAAGCTCTTATCATCCATAGTAAACATGTTTTGAAACGATGCTCCATATCCTGTAGGAGTCTTAATCAGTTGAATTCTATTGTTGATAGTCTGTATCTCTTTTGTTGTAAGTACCCAAGGAGCAGGTGCATAAGTCGTTTCTTGTCGATGTCTATCAAAAACTGGCCATAACTTTGGTTTGGATTTTTGATCTTTCAAATCATTCCTTGATGCTGTGGTATCTTTTAGTCCAAGAAGAAGTGAATAACCAATATTTTTGAATATATGCATAGGATCAAGAAGATGACATACTTTTAAATCTTTCCAATACTCCAAAGAATACCATATTGATATGTTCTCTACGAGTGCCAATTTTCCTTTACCTCTGTTCACATACTCATTATCTGAATCATCACTGAAGATTTCTGCTTCTGGATTTATCAGAGGTCCATCTGTCCATTTTTTATACCAATCCATAGGTGTCATAGGTTTTGGACACTGACCTGTTTCAAGCTTTCCATTAAAATGTATCGCTTCTCTTTTAGATCTTAATGGATGATCATCAGGCAAGAATCGTCGATGTCGAAGATAAATATTTTTGTTGCGATTCTTACTATAGATTGATCTCAACCAATCACCACAATATGGACAAGCTTTATAACCCTTAGTAGATATTCCCGCATCATGGAAAATGATAAAAATATAATTAGATTAAATCATATTTATTTACATGCATATTGAATAAAAAAATTACATTAATACCTGAACAAACACCATATCCAAGAAAATCGTGAATAGTCCAAGCCACAATACCACGAACCGTAACATGTCTTTCATTGATGCTTTTCGATACGTCAATGACATTAATACCTCTCCATAACTCTTGAAGATCGTCAATGAGAGGAGCAAGATATATATTCATATCTTTAACTTGTATTTTGCCTGGGATTAAAAGTGAAAGCATTAAATGTTCCTTTTTAATGCTAAGATATGGTGGAAGATTGTAGTTTATGACTACCACTGGCCATGTTGACCATTGACTGGATTTTATGGAGAATGGATTAACCTCATCTAATGCAACTCCTAACTTTAGATTTTGTGGATTTTGTGCAAATTCAGGCCATGTAGAATCAATATGCTGAAAAGCAACACTATCATGAGGAATTCTTATTCCATCAGTACTTTTGTGATCATGTCGCCAAGTCAAAATCTTTGATAATTCGGGGCTTTGAAACATATGTCTAATCCGTGGAGCCAATGGAAAATGTCTCAATACCTTTTTTGGGATTTTAGCTTCTTCACCCTTATATCGAGGAGATTGACATTTGGGACATGCATGTATACATTGATAATCTATACCAAGATTGTTGATTATCTTCTTCATTTCATCATGTGAGGTAGGAAGAATATTCTGACATGGTAAAAACTTTTCAGATAATAACCTGTAAGTTTATCAAAAAAAGATATATTAAAAAAAGTAAATAAATAAATATACATATATATATACATATGATTTTATATATGTGTATGCTTATGTGCATCTTTCAAAATATTCGCGCAAAATTTGATTGTTTTGGATGGCAGGATACGATTGTTTGTTTTGGAGGATATGAAGTATGTGCCTTCATTGAATGATTTTTCGATTCTATCATATGTTCAGTTTGAAAGTGTGAGAAGCGGGTTTATAATTGCTATTCAAAGAATTTGGAACTGTTTATAGGCCATACGATGGTGACCTGGATGAATTGCATGCACAGAGGTTACTCAAAGATAGTAGAGCAACCTGATTATAAGGGACTAGTACCATCAAGATTTCTGGGGTATGCAGTAAACCTCTTGCATGTCAATGATGAGCATCTGAACTTTAGGATACAAAGTGGAAATCATGGTGGCTTGAGAGGATCACTTTTATACAGCTTGTTCAAAAAACTTCAGTGTTATGACACTGAAGTTTTTTGAACAAGCTGTATAAAAGTGATCCTCTCAAGCCACCATGATTTCCACTTTGTATCCTAAAGTTCAGATGCTCATCATTGACATGCAAGAGTTTTACTGCATACCCCTAGGAATCCTGCTGGCACTAGTCCATTATAATCAGATTGCTCTATCTTGAGTAACCTCTGTGCATGCGATTCATCCAGGTCACCATTGTATGGCCTATAAACAGTGCCAAATTCTTTGAATAGTAATTATAAATCTGCTTCTCACACTTTCAAACTGAACATATGTGTGAATCGACAAATCATTCAATGAAGGTACATACTTCATATCCTCCAAAACAAACAATCGTATCCTGTCATCCAAAACAATCAAATTTTGCGCGAATATTTTGAAAGATGCATTAATAGTTTTAAAAGATGCGCGGACAAAAAATGTCCATGTAATTCAATTTCTTGTTCTTACCTTATCTAAAGTAAGAATACAAACCTGCATGTATATATATATATATATATATATATATATATATATATATATATATATATGCATATATATAAATAGATAGAAAATAGAAAATTATACCTTAATAGTGTCGAAACAGATACATTACTCCATCCAAAACGATTTTGAAGGTTGAGAATAAGTAAGCTCGCACTTAGTCGTGTCAAATGACTTCCTTCATATACATGCTTTAGACATTCCTCTCGAAGATGTTTCTCATTTTTAGAAATATCATTTGCCATGCCATCATCTTCATCATTGTCACACAAATCTTGTACTTTATCGTCTTTTGAATATAGATCTTTCAACTTTGCATATTGCACAAGATTAGTTTTGTGTAGCCTCCTCATGGAAGCTTCTGATAAACGAAGTCTTACTGGTAATTGTGAATGCTGTGGAGGAATATCATCAACATCATACGTTGGAATCTACACATATAAATAAAATTCATTAGTATTTCATAAATGAATAAAAAGTAAACTTTAAATATAAAATTAAGTATATAACTTATTAAATATGGATAGAAAATTTTTATTCTATCCATATTTAATAAGTTATATACTTAATTTAATAAGGTGCTCTTGGAGATCTACGCCATCCATAATTCACTAATAGTTCATCATCGGCATGTAATGTAGTAATAGCATTGACAACTATGTATCTTGATACATCTCTACTCATGTATGGTGATTCATGACTATTTTCATGCTCCTCAAATGTGCAATTAGTCCTTGAACTATTATGTAACCCTCGACTACTATTTATTAAACCTGCTATATTTCCATGTGTGTAAGGTCTTCCATCAATATATAATCTTTCATTTTCTGCATGTAAAATCCCTCTACTAGTAAGGGATGCTGCGTTCAAGCATATTCCATAAGTACTCATGCTTTGAACATAACGTGAAAGTCGATGCCAATCTCCCCATCCATATATAGGACCACAAAATGACATAAGAGTGACTTCAGAGTTCGGAGGCACATACAAATCCTCTACAATAAAGAGACCACGACCAGCATTAGTAATAGTGGATGGAGCAATCATATAGCGATTACCCCAAAAGTTGAAAACCTCTCCATCTAAAGGAAGTGGTCCTCTATTCCATCCTCCATATCTTCTTCTATCATATGTTTGTACTAAAGAATGATCACGAGCTGGCAATGGATAATCTCCAGCCGTTTCATTCTCTAAACCAGAAGGTAGAAGATTTCTTGAAACCTCTGCTTGTAATTGATGAACAACAAGTCCATGACGTGTACGAGGTATATTAACATTATGAGAAAAATCATCATCATCATCATCGAGCAAGTATTCCTGTATATCAACAATAATTTGATTTTATATATGGTTTTTAAATAAAATAATAACATTAATATATATTGAAAATACATACCCAAGCATTATCACATTGCCTAGGTGATGGTGCACGCTCAAAAGTACCATACTCTGCCTCATGTTCAATACATTCCAATCGTGGTCTTCGATACGTGCCATAACAAGAGTTACACCAACATATAATATGCTCTTCCTAGTAAAATTCATCATAATTCCTATCGGAGGACACATGTGAAGCCATTGCATGGGTAGGAGGTGTTGGAGTACCCTCTGATTGATCATAATCTACACATAATAAGAAATAAAAAAAAATATAAGTTATGTATCCATCAAATATATTTAAAATTAAATGTTTGATATACTTACAGTATAAAGTCGTTGCACGATGAGGAGACGGTGGTGGAGTTCCATCTGATTGATCAGAATCTACAAATAATGGTATTTGATATTAATAATCTAATTATCTACCTACACAAAAAAATCACATATACATATTTAAACATACACACATATTCACATATACACATTTACACATTTACACATACACACATATTCACATATACAAATACACATTATTGTGGGATAAATGCATGTATTTTGTATGAATGAGTGTATATGCATGCATGTGTGTGTATGTATATATGTGGATATGTACATGTGTGTTTATGTTATATGTATGTATATGTGTATATGTATACATATATGTATGCGTATATGTGTATGTGGGTATGTGTATGTGTATGTGTGTGTATATATGTGTATGTATTCTGATTTTTTTTTCTGTTTGAAATTAAATTAACAGGAGATATTGTATGGTCGAAAAAAATAAGAGGCGAGCTAACATACCACCTGAGACGTGGCAGTTTTTTCGTAGATAGCTACATCTTCAGGAGTCATTTCCTCAGCAGCAACTACACAAACTAATAGTTTATATTTATAATTTTATATATTTTAGTAATTTTTACATTTAATTAATTTATTTTTTTTCTTGAATAAACAGGCTGCTGCAAAGAAGAGAGTGGAGTCGGGCCACACATCACACCTAGGCCAAATGGGCCATAATGGTTTTGTAGCTATGTTTGTAAGTATATGTGTTATTGTGAGTATATTTTTTATTTTAGTTAAAATGCAAGCAACTAATGTTTTTTATTTGTTTCATTGCAGCGGAAGGATTATGGCCGATATCCTACGAAACATGAGATCGAGTATGCTACACATTTTGGATATCGGCATTTGAGTGAGTATATGCAAGATCATCCTGATGCCTTTGCGAGTATTTTTAAATTTTATATAATTATTTTATTTTTATGAATGGTTTAATTATTTTATTTATTTATGTATTATTTTATTTATTTATGTTTGTTATATGTAATACAAGAGTATTATGGAGAGACAAATATGGATGAGGTGGAGAGACAGACACAGGAGGGACGATCTCGATTGTCACAGGGTGATCATGACCATGAGGATGAGGAAGATCAGGATGATCATGATACTGCTGCTGATGATGATGATGATGATTAGGATTCTAGTTGATTATGACATTGGATTATATGTATTTACATTGCTATATATATATATATATATTATCTATATATTTTTCATTTCAGTTATGTTTTGAATTGTGTGTATGGTATTAAGTAATGAAGAGTTTTGTTCTATTGATTGTTATTATTGTTTATATTAAACATGTGTTTTAATACTTTAATTATATAATTAATTCATATGTGTGTACCTAAGTGTATATGTATGGAGTGTATATGTATGTATGTATGTGCATGTGTGTGTATATGTATGTATGTGCATGTGCATGTGTAAGTGTATATGTGTGTATGAGTATGTGCATGTGCATGTGCATGTGCATGAGTATGTGTATATGTAGGTATGTGCATGTGTGTGTGCATGTGTATATGTGTTTTAGTACTTTAATTATATAATTCATTCATATATGTGTACCTAAGTGTATATGTATGTATGTGCATGTGTATGTGTGTGTATATATATGTATGTGCATGTGCATGTATAAGTGTATATGTGAGTATGAGTATGTGCATGTGCATGTGCATGTGTATGTGTGTGTATATGTATATGCATGTATATGTATAACTCTATGTGTATATGTGTGTATGTGCATGTATATGCGTATATGTAGGTATGTGCATGTGTGTGTGCATGTGTATATGTGTTTTAATACTTTAATTATATAATTCATTCATAAGTGTGTACCTAAGTGTATATGTATGTGTGTGTATATGTATGTATGTGCATGTGTATGTGTGTGTATATGTATGTATGTGCATTTGCATGTATAAGTGTATATGTGTGTATGAGTATGTGCATGTTCTTGTGTATGTGTGTGTATATGTATATGCATGTATATGTATATGTGTGTATATGTATATGTATATGTATATGTATATGTATATGTATATGTATATGTATATGTGTATATGTATATGCATGTGTATGTATATGCATGTGTATATGTATATGCATGTATATGTATATGTGTGTATATGTATATGTATATGTATATGTATATGTGTATATGTATATGCATGTGTATGTATATGCATGTGTATATGTATGAAACATGCATGTGTATGTGGATGCATTTCCATTTGCATCCATGTGCATGCATGTGGATGTGCATATACATGGATTTTTCATATATGTTAATGTGTGTGTATATATATATATATATATATATATATATATATATATATATATATATATATATATATATATATATATATATATATATATATATATATGCAATAATGCATGCATGTAAGTCTTTTTATGTGGTTGTAGGAATGTTTGTGCATATGCATGTGTATATGTGTGTATGTCTAAGTGTATGTGCACATGTATCTGTGTGTATATATGTGTGTGTATGTGCATGTGTATATGTGTGAAAGTGCATCTTCATCATGTATAATTGTATAAGTCCATATCAATGTGTGAGTATGCTATGTAATCAAAATAACACAATTCAAATGATATACAAAGAATAGAAACTGTACTTACAATTGTTAGCCATACTTTTTGCTTGGTTAGCTTCTTGAATAACCTGTAATAAAGAGAGAAAGAAAAGAGAGAGAGAGAGAGAGAGAGAGAATTCAAAGAGAGAAAGATGTAGAAAGAGAGAAACAGAGACAAAGGGAGACAATAAGAGAGAGCTAAGGCAAAACAAAAATTCTGCATATACTTGCTTCAGCTCGTAAGCGCAACGCAATTGCGAACGTTGGAGAGCTCTTCGATCGGATGCGTGAAAATGCCGATCGAAGAGCCTCCAATGTTTTAATTTTTGTCCGTCAACAGACCATCATGTAAGCGATGCTGCCCGTTGTCGCATAAGCGACATCTTTTTAGCGTCGCTTATGTGACGCTAAAGATCGTCACCTATGCGATGCAAAAAAGCGTCGCATAAGCGATGCTATTTAATAGCGTCGTGTTAGCGACGCTGTATGGGAGCGTTGCATCCCCGCCGCGCCACAAGTCGCAAAAACCGTCGTTTTCTTTGTCGTTTAAGCGACGATCGGCACCCGACACTAATTACGATGCATGTTGCAATTTTATAGCGACGAAATTCTGTCGCCTTAACCGTCGCTATACGCCCGTATTCCTTGTAGTGCTATCACCTGCCCAATCAGAATCTGAAAATTCTTTTAGTAACAAACGTGTAGATTTCAAAATTACCATAGCAAAATTTGAAGTTCCCTTCAAATATCGAAAGATCTGCTTTACTTCTTTCGAATGTAACACTGTCAGATTCTGCATGAACCTTGATACTTGAGAAACTGCAAACTGTATATCAGGACATGTATTACAAAGATATATCAAGCATCCAACTACTTGACTATATAAAGTAGCATCAAATGACACTGCATCTGCTACCATCTGTAAAGATGCGTTCTGATCCATAGGTGTTTGCATAGGTTTAGAATCACTTATCTGAAACCTCTCCAAAAGTTTGTCAATGTACTTCTGCTGTGTCATATAGATACACTCATCTTTAAACAGAAACTGAATCCCAAGATAATAATGCAAGATTCCCAAATCATTCACATCAAATGTTTGCTTCAATTGTTCTTTGAACATCTACAAATCTTCATCTCTAGGACATGTGACTATAATATCATCCACATAAATGATTGCTATAATCATCATACCTGGTTCAGCTTTGACATAAAGAGTAGGAGCTGCATCTGAGTTATGGAAATCAATGGATAAAAGATATGCGTGGATCTTTTCATACCATGCTCTAGGTGGTTGTTTTAAACCATATAAAGCTTTTATAAGCTTACACACCAAATGTTCTTTACTTGTTTCTTCAAAACCTTTTGGCTTCTGAATATACACATCCTCATGTAAATCACCATTTAGAAAAGGAATCTTAATGTGAAGTTGATATATATGCCAACAAAAATGTGCTGCTAAAGCAAGTATTGACCTAATAACAGTCATCCTAGATGTAAGAGCGAATGTCTCATCATAATCAATACCTTTTTGTTGTGCATATCCTTTGACAACCAATCTAGCTTTGTACCTGTTAATAGTACCATCTGCTTTCCTTTTGATTTTGAAGATCCATTTACACCTATAGCCTTCTTTCCTTCTGGTAACTCACATAGTTGCCAAGTTTGATTCTTATGAATAGAATCAATTTCTTCTTGCATAGCTTTTCTCCAAATAGGAATGTCAAGTGCATCTTTAACACATGCAGGTTCATCTTCAACTGTCGTAAATGCCAAAATATCATGAATCTCAAAGTCTTCAGCAAAACTGACACGATCTTTTTGTTGTTGTTGTCTAGTCTGACTCCTTGTTCTTCTTGTAAAACTCTTTATACCACTATCTTTCCAAGTCTGATATAACCATGTAGGTGTATCCTTAAATAGTGGTGAAACCCTTTCTGACCCTTTAGCTTCCATAGGTTCTAGAACTTGTCCTTCCGAGGTACGGGGACTTTCTGGAACTCTAACTTCTTCCATTTCTGGAACCAAAGGCTCTTGTGGAACTGACTCTGTAGAAGGTTGTGAAATTCCTCTTTCTTCAACTTTTTCTTGAATCCTAGGAATTTTAACTCCCTCCTGATATGGCTGAACATGTACTTCAAAGACATTGGATGGAGGTTAACATAAGATTTGCATCTTATGTTAACAATTCAGGTACATATTCTCTTTATGCACATATGTACTACTTGGAGCTTATGGAGGCAGTGGCATCCATACTAGGAGGAGTCCTATTCAACATAATTAAAGGAGAATCAGTACATGCATGCTACATGCACATTCGGATGAGGTGTTAGAGAAGGTGTGTTCACATGAAAGATCACATACTTACAGACTTAGCATAGAAAAAGTCATTTTCACTAATGAACTCTGGAATTTCTGCTTCTTTATCATAAACTTTATTTTCAACAATATAAGCATTACGTGAAAGAATAACTTCACCTGTCTCTGGAACATAAAACATGTATCCCGCACAACTCTCATCGTAAATCGGCGCTATGAAATATAAAAACAAAAACATCATAAACCCAGCCATTGAAGTGTGTTTGCCGCTACCTCTGTCGGGAATCGAACTTGCATGGGCAGTTTGAGAGTGCTTTCGTTTAGCCACTTCATCGCCCACTTTTGCTTGTACAAAGACTATAAATATCTTTACTAAATTGTGTATAAACAGATTGTTTTGAACCAATGTAGATATTGTTTCCAACAACATAGTTGGAAGTCTAAATTATGCAACATTAACAAGGATTGACATATGTTATGGAGTAAGTGTTTTGAGCCAATTCATGCATAAACCTAGAACATCTCACTTGGAAGCTGCTAAAAGAATCTTGAAGTACCTCAAAGGTACTCAAAATCAAGGTCTTTACTTCCCATACACATCAGATTTGGATATAAAGTTGTACTCAGATGCATATTGGGCAGGATGTAAGGATGACAGAAGAAGTACTTCTGTATATTTATCTTTTGTAGGTGATAGGCCCATCTCATGGTCTTCTAAAACACAACCAATTGTTGCTCTATCTTCAACAGAGGCTGAATACAGGGGATTAGCAAATGCTACACAAGAAACTTTTTGGATTAGATTGCTCTACTTATATATGGGACTTCACACTCATTCACCAATGATCTTTGGTGATAACACTAGTTCTTTACATCTTGCAGCCAATCCCATTTATCGTGCAAGAACCAAGCATATAGAAGTGCACTATCACTATGTTAGAGAGAAACTATTGAGCAAAGAGATTCAACTACCATATGTATCTACAAATATGCATTGTGTTGATTTATTAACCAAAGCACTTGATGGTACTAAGCTTTGCAGGTTTGAAACCATGATTGGATTGCAGGATATTCAAGAAGATTGATGAAGCAATGCAAGCCAAGATGTTTGGCTTGAGATGGAGCTGTTGATGCAAATGATCAAGCCTACACACTTGGCTTAGAAGACAATGTGTTCAACTATCACTTGATGTTTCATGTGAACCTTCGCTTGTAATCACTTGGTCATTTACCATTGTAAAAGGTTAATTTTTGGAAGAATCTTGTAAAAGCTAGTATCTCGTGGAGTTAGGAGGAATATTGGTTACGAACTGAGGTTGAGAAAATAACTCCTAAATCAATGGAGTCACTTTTAGTTGAGCCAAGTTTAAATTCAAATTCAAACTTAGAAGAAAAATCTTAAAAAAGGCCTTTGTAAAATCTCGAGGTAGTGTGGCCTCATTCAGAGCTCTCTCCTTGATCATTTATAGAAGTTGAGTGGCTCACACCATAGCTCACTCAATATATCATCATTGAGCATCATTACAATGCCAATGATCTTGTACAATCATTTTACATAATACATATAACTCATTGAAGGTCATTGTCTACTTCTCGATTATGACTACTCAAAACAATCAACTTTCTCTAGTCATATCTTAGTGAATACTTAACCATTCTTTATAATCTTTGGATTGTTGGAACCAGCTTGAAGTCTACTTAGTGTTATCAAAATCTCAAAGCATCTGATTCAGCCATCTGGGAGAAATTGTCTTTGAAGTGCTCACTGGTCATCTACTAGTTAGTCCCTAAAAATCGAGGGTAAGCTTTGGATTGCTAAACTTATTTCTCATAGCATAGTTTATCATTTTAGATGATTCCACTTGCATCTAAGCTAATTGAATTCCCTCAAAATGAAATTCATCAATTGTTAATGTACTGTGAGATCTGAGTAAAAGAACCAGTAGGTGTATGGACCAAAATAACAAGTTCTTTCAACACTAGCTATTCTTGAAGTAGTCTGTTTTGATTCAATTGTTTCAAGCATCAACTCCAAAGTACATAGGTACTTTCTTGGTGTCATTTGCAAGCTAAAAGGACCTACTATATAACTCTAAAGTGTTTTAGGGTGGGTACAAAGCAGGTTTTAGCAGTACCACCTCACTTCCTTGAGGTATCCGTCCATCTCCTCCAACAAATTGTAGCTTAATAAGAAACCTTGGTCAAAGTTATCTTTAGGAATTAGGATACTTTGTAAAGATAATCCAATAAAATGAAATAGTGTGGTTAACTATTTCATTGGTTAAAAAGGAATATCTTTTGGACAAGCAATAAAGCCTTATCCTGAAGTCTAAACATATCTTGATAGAGTACCTTTTCACTTCAACTCTTTTAAAAGAATTTTGAAGTTTCACGCAATCTAACTTGATATTCTAGGTTTTGATTCCTCCACATGATCCTCTCACAATCACGTGCTTTGCCTTGGAAACTTGAAAATTTCTTGATATAACATCAATTCTTCTTTGCTTGGGTTCTCAAATCAAAACCAGTTATAATTCCAGGTTCTTGAATTTCTCAAATTCAAGTCCAATTGGTTATTCTTGACCAATTTTGTGGTGACAAGAGCTTTTCACTTCTTGTCTTTAGATTCCTTTCTTATTGATGCTTTAGGTACCTACCCCAAATGGGACTTTATAGTAATCTCTCTACTGTGTAAGTCTAACCATCAGCTCATGCTTTCTGGATTTGTACAAAATCCCTTTAAGGATAGGCAAACATTATGTTTTACTTTCCACAGACTTAAGTACCTTCTTCACGGTTGCAGACTACAATAGATAAATTTTGTTTTATTGGACAAGAGTAAATTAGTTAACCCTTTTCTAAAAAAAAGGAAAGAGTTTAGTTTTTACTGTTTTTTTTTTTGTTCGTTACAAATATTAGTTAGTTTTAGGAGAGAGAGGGATTCGAACCAGAAGTAAATACCCCCAGGGGAATTCGAATCCCCGTCGCCTCTGTGAAAGAGAGGTGTCCTAGGCCTCTAGACGATGGGGGCTAGATTACCAAGAAGTATCTCTTCTTTGCGTTTCGAGTACGAACCAATCAAGGTGATACTCGGCGAAACAGTGATGTGATTAAAAAGACTTATTGTTCAAATAAACAATTCGCCACCAAAATAGCCGAGGCAGGTTCGTGCATGATATAAATCTCTTCTGGAATCAAAAAGAAATTTCCTTTTTCAACTATTTTTATATCGCAAACAATTTTTTTTGGAACTTCTTCACTCTGTTCAGACTTGGAACAATTTAATCTTTTCACAATTTTCCATTGGATAAATGGAACATGAGTGAATAATTCTCAAAAGAAATTTTATTGCCAATACTTGGGCAAACTTTAGAGTAGTTCTAATCACAAGTTCTTGGACAATCATGGCCAAGCTTGATCAAGTCTGGTTGACCTTGCGACTAGAATAAAGATGTAGTCTTTATCTTTAAGATCTCTTGAATTATCAAAAGCTTCTTCGCTTATCTGCAAGATTTTTAGAGATCTTTCCCTCAACTTAAGTCTAAGCATACACTGATGCCTCTTAGATTCCCAAGCTAAGAATCTTTGATATACCTTTAAGTCATATCAATCTTTGGACTTAAGTAAAACTACTGATGGTTTGGGATTTCTTGGGAACTACTTGCCACCTTCCTTACTTAAAGGAATTACATTCTCACATCTAGGGACAATTTACTCTTTTTAAAAACTTGAGATTCCTTCCAAGGAATCAAGTAATACTAAGCAAATGATTCATTCTTGGAATCTTTTGTATTAATAGAATGATCTTTAAAAGAAATTCTTGACTTTTATACTCGGATTGATGTAGGAAAGATGGTATGGGACATTGGACCATGGGATGATAATTATCTTTTAGTCCTAGATTGAATCTTGAAGTTAGATTTGAGCCTCAAGGGAATTGAAACTTCAAAGAAGACGTTTACATTCAAGGAGGAGAATAACATGATCTCAAGATACTTCAAGATCAAGGAAGAGGAAGATATGAAGTAAGTAACTTCCAAGATCATCTTTTTCAAATAAAGCACATATTTTCTCTTATTTGAATAAAGAAAAAACTTCAAGATAAAGTGTTGATTTAGAAATATTTAATAAATTTCTAAACATGCAGGACTTTGACATTGAACTAATCCTTTCAACTAAGGATAGATTTACTAAGTTAAGCACCAAGTTCCTAGTGTAACTTGGAAAATTCAATCCTTTTTCAAAGGAATGCACAAGAATTGCATTTCCAGTAAGCAGACAAAAGATTGAATATACACAGAAACATAGTCTCAAGTGAAGCATTATTTGGGTAAAAACTCATCAATATAATGTCTGTGGATTGACACACTAATCTTGGATACCACACGAGTATCTTGTGGTTTGACAAAGTTTAGCTATACTCCAAGAATCTTTTTGAGAATCCAATTTATTTCTCGTAAAAATTAGAAAAATGTTTCAATACCTTGTTGAAAAAAGATCTTTAGATAGTTAAAGTCTTGGGTCATCAAGTATTTGAATCATAGCAAGATTATATCTTAGAAGTTTGAATTATTTATACAAAGTTTTAGTTATTTCCTTCTGCTTTCCAAATCTTTTGGAATTGACTCAGATATGGTATCTAATTCTTTTTGGAAAATTCTAGGGTTAGCCGATTAGAACTAGATAATGTTCCATATAAGAACTTATTCAATCTTCAAAAGATGAAAAGTCCAAGATTGAACTATTCATTTGGTTTTGCTTCCAATTAGTAGCATAAATCATGAATTTCTAGAGTTCAGTACACTCTAGAATAGTGAAGTTAGACATTGCTCATAAGATTGACAATTGCCAAAAACTTTTAGCTAAAGTCTTTGAGAAAAGTGTCCTAAATTGGATGAATCTCATTTTGAATTTGACTTGGTCAAGTTATACTACGGTTGAATCAAAGTAAATGGTAAACTTTCTCCTACAGTTTACATAGAATTTTTAAACTCATTAGGGCAAAGTAGTCCTCTAGTCGGGTGAAAAAAATCATATAAATGTTGGTTGAAAGTAAACCATAGTTCAAACATCCATGTTAGATGTTTGGGACAACCAAACTTCAATTTCTCCAAACCAAATTCAATTGAATCAAGATTTCTCAAAGTCTTGTGAGGGATAAGAATCCCACCTTCGTTACTAAGTCCATGCACTAGTCATGCCCAAAAATGAACTAGTAATTTGAATCCACCCAGTTCACATGTTTGTGCTTAGATCGCACCTAGTAAAAATTGTGAATTGGCCTGGGATGTTTTTAGATCCACCCTTATTATTCATTCATTGCTTTGTACTTTTGCCAGTTTATCAAAGTCCAAAGCGAGACAATGTTTTGAATCATTTGGACAAGGATGCCAGAGATGAGACATGTTCTTCTAGTTTTAGAACATGACCATGTTTTTTCGGTTTTAGAACATGAGGCTCGAGGGTTGCCTATAGTATGTATATAGCTCTATTTTCGAGGAAGAAAATATTTTCCAAGGGGGGAAGAATGTAATAAAGTAGGTCTATGATCTAAGGGTCCGACCGGTTCAGATGGATTTGAAATCGGACACCATTTGCTCACCCCTCTGTATGACCAAAAATCTCTAGTCTAGACTTACTAGGAGGTCTTGTTCTCTTGTGAGCAAGTGATCCACTTAGCTTAGTGGTTAATTCTCAAGGATGTGAAGGAGGAGGTATTGGGCTCCATCCCCATGGGGTACATGGGGAGAGTATTTTGCCCAAAGAGATCTAGAGCCTTCTAGAAGCATCCACTTGAGTTAACTCGATTTAATAGGGACACGGTGCACATACAATTACATGGCCGACACATGGATGGTTAGTATCCACCTGCCCAAGAAAGCAATCCCCTAGAGAGAGCTATATATAGAGGCATTTGTTTGGGAGGAGATTCATCTCTCTAACACGTGGTGGTCGTAATGTTAGTTTCTCTTACACCAAGAGACAACTCTGGGACAAAGTGAGAAACAATATCCAAAAATTAATTTTTAGAAGTCCGCATCTCTAACCAGATTGTAATCACAAAATCTTCAAAAAACATATCTGATGACTTATAGGTTATGCCAAAGTCTATTGTTCCTTTGACGTATCTCAACGCCTGCATTCGAACTTCCAATGGTTCTCCTTTGGATTGTTTGAGAGCTTGCTAAGCACTCTGATCACAAAACTAATATCAGGTATAGTGTTGCACATATAAACAATAAACAAGGTTGTTGACCAACTTTTGGTAGTCCTTCATCACCACAACTGGTAAATTGTCTTTTGAAGATAACTTAATATTGACTTCCATGGGTGTAGATATCGTTTTACACTCATTCGTCCCATGAGCCTTCAAAATTTCTTAAACATACTTTTGTTGGGAAATAAAGATATATTCTAAGTTGTCTTTTGAAGATATCTTAATATTGACTTCCATGGGTGTGGATATCGTTTTACACTCATTCATCCCACAAAACCTTCAAATTTTCTTGAACATACTTTTGTTGGGAAATAAAGATATGTTATGGCTTTTGACAAACCTCTATCCCTAAGCATTAATGCATGAGACCCAAGTCTATCATTTCAAACTCAACACTTAAGGCTTTTATGGTACATTTTATTGTAGTAAGAAGCTCATCACATACAAGATGATGATCACACACTTGACAATATGCTTATATGTATATAGATTTGCATTTAGAGGACTTCCCTAGAAGTTTAGATTTTCAAACAACGTATCTATCCTCTTGTACCATGCTCTTCGAGCCTATTTCAGTCCATATAGAGCCTTCTTTAATCGACATACTATATTTTCTACATGGTGAGCTTCAAACCCTAGTGGTTGTTCCATGTACACCTCCTCCTTGAGGTCACCATTCACAAATCCTGATTACACATCTAGTTGGTATGTCGGCCACTTGCAATGAGTGGCAATAGCTAAAACTATGGAGATATTGTTCATCCTTGATGTTAGTGCACAAGAGCCTTCAAAGTCAAATCCTTTTGCCTACTTGAAACCTTATGCAACAAGTCTAGATTTGAACTTATCTAGACTTCCATTGAATATGTACTTCATTTTCTAGATCAATTTAGTGCTACTTGCCTTCTTCTTTGGTGGTATATCCACCATCTCCCAAGTACCATTATGGATTATGCTATGGTACTCAGCTTCCATCGCTACCTTCCATCTTTGTGGATTTTTTGTTCAAGTTTGTTTCGACTCCATTCCATATATGTATGTCACATTCAAACCATGAGGTCTCTTACCAGAGTAGGCTCTTGCAGTGTTTTCTTCGAAAGTGCTTTTGTGTAACTCCATTTTAGAATGTGGATAGTTGTATTTGCAAGCTCTGTCTAGAATGCATTCAATAGACCTCTTCTTCATAACATGCTTCAACTAATTTCTACTACGGTCCAATTTCGACATTCTACAACAATGTTTTTGTTGAGGAGTATGATGTGTGGTGAGTTGGTGACATATGTCCTTTTGCTTGCAAAGCTCTTCAAATATCTTAGAAGTAACTCTCCTCCTCCATCTATCCAAATCTTCTTCATCTTCTTATCTATTTCATTTTCCACAAATTGTAGCCATCCTTTAAATTTACCAAAAGCTTGAGCCTTATCACATAGAAAATACACCCACATCTTTCTACTAAATTCATTGACAATCAATAAAAAATTGAAAGATCCCCACAAGGCCTGTGTAGGCATTTGACTGCATAAGTCATCATGAAATAACTATAGAGGAGACTTCGCTCAATTTTGACTGACCTATGGAAATGCTTTCTCTATTGCTTGTCCATCATACAAGCTTTACATCGTTCTTTCACTTCGATGATGAACGACAAATGAGAGACTAAATCAGTCTTCTACATATGTTTGAGTACAAAGTAACCAATATGTCCCAATCTCTTGTGCCAAAGCTAGATTGTGCCCACCTCTATAATCGCCATCAAAGTGCTCGGCTCATATCGGTTGTTCCTTTGGATTCCTTTGCCTAAGTTTTTCATATCTATCATAGATTCTTGCTTCTTCTTTGGAGAACATCACTGTGTGGCCCAAATCAGCAATGGATGCAACCAATAACAAATTAACACATGTGAGAGGTTTAGTTTCACCAATTGATGATACAAATGAGACAATACATGTTCCTTTCGCAAGCAACTTCTCATTCTTTCCCACGGTCATATTGATGGATTTTGTCAGATGTTGTAATGAATTGTATAGGTTTTTCTATCTTGTCATGTGTTGTGTGGCTCCACTATCTATGAACCATGATTCATACTTGGAAGAAATTTCTATTGAGGAACATACTTCCTCTAGTGTTTCTCGAGAACTAACAACATCCTCTAAACTTGTGAGGAATAACTCCGGTTTTGCGTGTGATTGATTTTGTTCTCTCTTTGTCTTACTTTCCTTCTTCTTTCAATATTCATCTACAATATGTCCTTTCTGGTAGTTGTAGAACTTCCCTTGGAACTTCTTATGGCCCTTCCTTTTGTCCTTTTTTCACATACTTTTGGACTTCATACTTGCTTCAAGAGAGATGTATTGAGAGTAGTAACAATTCCATCAAACTTCACTAGACAAATTGAAAGTCATCTTCTTGCCAACTCTTCGGTTATGATTGGCATACTAGCTCTTGCCATCTGTCTGCACAAGTTCTTTATTCAAAGAATAAAGGCTTCTATTGCTTCTCCATCTAAAAACCTTTATGTTGCAAGTTGGTTCTCTAGGTTTTGAATATTGTTCTTATTTTGTGTCTCATATTGATTGTTCAATATGTTCCAGGCTACTAGAGCCTTGGAAGTATGCTAAATCAGAGTGAGAACCCTATCTATGTAGCTCGTTGCCATCGCATCCCGATCAGTTTAGGGTTTGTACCCAAGATAGTCTTCAAGAGCTCATAAGGGTTTAGGATAGATGTGAGCTTAAACTTTCACAAAATGTAGTTAGTACCATCTAAATTAATCTCTATAAATGTAGCTAGACAAATTCATAGTGTTTGTTGTCCAACATTAGTTGCATTAGAGGATGAAACTCCACTAGTGACATTTTTGCTATTCATATTCCTCATTGTCACTCTAGCACAATGGCAAGTACCAATGTGAGGAGATCCACCTCATAAATGTCAATCCGTGGAGACATGAGGACTAGTATGATGACTATGAGCAAGTGAAGGCACAAGTGCATAAGTGAGAAGCACACAAGCATGCACACACATACACACACACACGCACATACAAGGCAAGAACAAAGAGAGGAACAATGGAGTGCTTTCTATTACTAAAGAAATCTCTTACAATAGCTCAAATCTCTAACAAGATAACCTTGAAAATGCACTCTCTAGCTCTTTTTATAGTTTTTGACTAGCTTTTGGCCCTATCCAGACCTAGTGTCTGGCCTAGTTAAAAATTAGGTTCCAAGGTTTATTTGAGGGCTCAAACGGAGTCTAAAAATTATGAAAATCGATATGTAGGTGCTTCTAATACTCCTCAAGCTTGAGGACTCCTTGGCTTGAACAAAATGAAGTCTACTCTACCAAAAAAGGTATTTACAATGTTTGTGTAGTGATGAAAATCACTTTTGATTAAAGATAAGTTATGAAAAAAAATGGTTAGGCCTCTTCTATGTCGGATTGTACTTGACTGCTTTATCTCCTCATTGCTTGTAGGCCAACACTCCCCCCTCTCTAGCATCTGTCGCCCCTAACAAACCTCTGTTTTGTAGGGTGGTTGATATAATACTAGATGATATTAGTGGCCAACTCATGTTCACCGAGCCTTAACCCTCTTGCCAGATCAGCTTGCAATGCATCCCGATTGATGGCACTTGGGATATTCATCTGTGGTGTCATATAGTACTCTGAGTACATAGCCTGCTCACATGCAAATAAGTGAAGCAGGTGTGTTGGTTTCGGAACAAACACCTAAAAGTGATACTACTAAAAGCCTACAGTGAACATTTCTTTAAAAGTTTGTTTGTAACAGACTGGGAGGTATTTGATACGGGCATGCCATGCATATGCTACTCTAATTCTTGGAGTAGTGCTCATGTCGTACACCAAATCATAATTTCAATTTGTGAAGCCCGATAGAGCTACTTGTGATGCTTGTGTATTATGGAAAGTCTTGAGAACAATCTGCATTATATCCAAAATCATCTGCGCCATGACATCTGGCATTGGCTTCAAGTGAGGGATCCAGTGGCGTATAGTGGCCATCATATAAGTAATTAAAGGTGGTCCCTGTGGTGGCGTGATGTATGGGAGCCATTCCTTGCACTGAGCATTGTTCTGTACTTAAATGGAAAATGATTTCCATGACCTACACCTTGGAACGGGACCATAACATGGTTTGTAAAGAAGATGTAGTGGTGCATGGTTCTACGTGCGCAACATCTCTGGGTAAGTTTCTAAGAGTTTTTGCCGCCAGGTCGATTGATAAATATTACCTTTTTGTGCTTCTGATGGTAAGTCCTCTAGCTCAAATTGCATCGCGAATGGGGGCGGGGCATCTTCCCTGTGACTTTCTTAATCTCTGCATTGTAATCAGCCAGAGTTATAAAATATGGCATGTACTGAAGATTGGATGTCGTGATTAGTTGCCTCGGTGCCAATTGCTGGAAATAGCTGGATTGTAGCATGTTTCTTCTATGATGCACATTGCTTGATTTTGCACCATTGTATGATCTTCATGAGTTTGCACAATTTCTTCCACTTGTTTTAACCATGGGGGTCATGGAGCTTCAAATATATCTTGCCCTTCTTCTGTTCTTTGTCCATCAAGAATGGGCTGTGGATCATAGTCATCTTCAAATGTTTGTTCCACTAGAATGGATACGATTTCTTCTTCTGCAGGGGCTTTTGGTGGGGATGGTGGTTTTTAATATTGTAGCACCCTTGTTTGTAGCTCTGTAACTTGCTTTTGTAGTTAGCACTACAGAATCAGTAATGTTTGAAGGGGTTGATATGGTGGTCTGCGAGACACCTGTAGTGTCTGACTTTCTTTTCTATTGCAGTTGATCTAGTTCTTCTGATAACTTATCATGGGCCTCGATCCACACAAGAAGCTTAATAGTTAATGAGCCTGTCTCTATTAGGTAAAGACTGAACCAGATACTCTTGTTTGGCTGAGTGAATCTAGCTTGTTCTGGAAATGCAAAATGCTGCATGCAAAATCAAAGAGGGATGGAAACATTTGGTGTAAGTGCCACCATATCCTTTAACTTTTGGATCTTCCTATTCTTCATGTTATTAGGTATCAAAGCATCTTTCTCTAAGGGCCCATGCGTGCCGTGCATGTTGAGAGCATCTCTTACCAATTCTAAGGTGAGCTCAAACTTTTTCAATTCATTGTTACCCGACAAAGAAGAGATGACAAAGGTTTTGGGTTGGTCCTTTACATCACTCGCGTGTAATGTTGATACCAAATAGTAGCAGCGTAGAAAATCTGGTTCTGGTAAGGGTGCCTTGAAGTATTCAGCCAACCATGCTCATTGCCATATGATTTGTAGCTCTGGTGTGCTTTGGAGAGTCTCGAACCCTCTGGAAAAGAATTGGAATCATACCCATACCTTGACATACTCACACTTGGACTCCCATATGTAGTTCGCATCTCCTAACGGCCTTGGCATGCCATTGAACTAGTGGGAGTTTGCACTAACTCTTTTTGTTATTCCTGTAGGGGGTCCAGTATAGGTATTTGTTGTAGATGTCGTAATTCCATAGGTGAAACGATTGGTGGAACTTTGATAGGTCAACTTTCCATGTCGATTACTAATTGATTCGTCCTTACCTACGAACTGGTGCCCGTTGTGTTAGCCATGATGCTAGCAGTATTGTATTTTTTTCTTTGAATTTACTAGAAAATGAGATCATATTAGCATTGCAATGAAAACATGATGATGCTTTGTCTCCTTTACAATACCAATCATGATATCCAAAGTGGTTAGGGGGTTAATGGATGAAGTGTTCATGATGTTTGTGAGTGTTGGTTAGTAGGTTAGTGATTCCCCTAGACGCATACTTTGGATGTTCACTATACTCAACATGCATCTACTTCGGTGCAGATTGATTTACAAAATTGGGTCAGGGGTTTTGATACAAGGCTTAATTCTCTAAATTTTTATCGTGGGATTCCATCTTTTGGTAGTGATGACCTTTACATGATGACATAGATCGTCTTGAATTTGGGACTTTTTGGCTACCCATTTCTAGATAATCCTAGGTGTGATCAAAGATGTGAAGGTGTTGAGTGCAAATGTTTGCCCTGAGATTTGTGCCGTGAGTGCCTGTGAGTGGTGTGTGTGAGCTGATGTGAAGCCATTTGAGCTTGTAAGGAGGTCTTGAGCACCCAGATTTGTCTATCATTGAGGTCAGCCTTCATTGACCACTTTGGGACCCAAATAGAAATGGTTAATCTAAATTGATACCTAGGATACTCCTTCATTGTGGTCCTTGACTGAGTAGTTTGTTTGGTGCATCTTTGGGATCCTATGTCCAGAGCCAAGGGTTGTTCACCCTTGCATATCCAGATCTGCTTCATTCCATGAGGTACTTCATGTTGCACCGAATGTTGAGCATGCCCCTTGATTATCTATTACATCTACTTCTTGTGTTGCCTTGCTTGTTTTTCTGGGGTCCTCTTTGGAAAAGAAGGGAGTTCCTCATTGGCTTCTGCACCTCCTTCACGAGTGACATTCTACACCATAGAAACTTGGACAAGAATAACATAGTTATCTTCAGTTGTGCTCCTAGAAGGACGAGGAGTGGATGCCTTTCCTACTTGCTTGAGTGCTTGATTTTCTAACTCCACTATGATGCGGTTTTGATTCACCCATACCTGAAGAAGTCCACTTCTTAGGTTCAGGTTGACTACATAATCATGGATCCAGTCTTGACCAAAGACCAAAGGTTTGGTGAAATCCTCGTCTTTGCACACTAGAACTTTGACTGTCATTAGAACCTCTTGAATGTAGATGGGAAGCTCTACCTCACCCATGCAAGGGGCTTCCACACCTCCCAATCCTATGAGATATGCTTCTATAGGAATGAATGTTAATTGCAATTCTTGATAGTGAGAAAGTCAAACTGCACTAGTGGCTGCTCCTAAGTCAATCAAAGCTCTTAAGATCCTTGCACTCTCTCCTTGTCCTACCTCTAGGGTCACAAAGGGGCTTCGATCAAGTATTCTATGGTAACATACACCTGATGCTTTGCAGATGGCCATGTGATATCTTGGAGCTTCTTGAGTGTCTGACCTAGGTTGATCTCTACCTTGTCTTCTCAATTTCATTCGTCGAATGCATTCTAAAGCTTCTGTGTGCGCTTCTTCTCGAATTCATTTTTCTTCTTCTTTGTGTTTCTTCACAGTGTTGAGTCGATTTATCATCTCCTCTATTAGGGGTTCTTGATATAATTTGATTGTGCATCCATTGATGTAACTAGGTAGGATGTCGCCTTCTAGTGTGGCTAATTGGACTACTCCACTTGTTGATATTCTATTAATAATCATGGTTCCATAGCCATGCTTCTCCAACTTCCTTGCATGTTGCTTCAAGGTTTACACTAGGACTAAATCTCCGGCTTTCAAGCCCTTATCCTTCACGTGGACATCAAAGTAAGCCTTTTGAATTTTCTTGACCATGTATATTCTTAAAGCTTCTCTTAGTCTCCTTTCACCTAACCGTTCAAGATCAAAGATCCTCAAAGAGATTCCATGACCTGTCCATTGATGCACCTGTGCTACTTTCAGTGTGGGTATCAGGAAGTCTAATGATAGCACTACATTTTGGCCAAATACCATCTGATAGGGTGTGGCTTGAAGTACTATTTTATAGGCAACTCGATATGCCCAAACAACATGGTGTAACTATCTATCCCAATTAGAGCGCTTATTATTCACCAATTTTGTCAATACATTACACAATATCTTGTTTGTGCTCTCGGCTTGTCTGTTCGCTTGTGGATGATAGGGGGCAGACTTCTGGTGTATCACTAAGAATTCTTTGAGAAGGTTTTCAATGACTTCATTCAAGAAGTGTGTGCCTCTATCACTTACTAACTCAATTGGTAACATGTATCGGGTGAACACATTCTTGAATAAGAACTTAGCCATAATCTAAGCATCGTTCTTTGTTGTGGCCTTCAATTCCACCCATTTGGTTAGATAGTCTATGGCAACAATAATGTATTCAGCATGTGAACTCCTAGCTAGGGGATTAATAGGACCTACAAAATCTATTCCCCACTTAGAGAACACCCGACCACCCATCATAGGTTTCAATGGCATCTCATCTTTACACATTGGGTACTCAGTTTGCTGACAAATAACACACCATTTCACATAGGTATGTGCATCCATGTGAAGGGTTGGCCACCAAAGACCTGTAAAAAGTATTGCTTTGATCACATGGTTTGGTCCAAAATGTCCTCCTGCTACACCTTGGTGAGCAGTCTCTAAGATCTTGAGGTATTCACTCTCATGGACACACAATCTAAGATAGCCCTCTCTTCCTCATTTGTATAAATTATATCCAATGAGTGAATGGGCTAGTGCTTCTTGATCTAAGCTCTTTCTTCTAGCCAATTTCATCTCTTGAGGGGATGTTTTCATCCGCAAATAGGCTACCAAAGGTTCACTCCAATATGGTACTAAAAACATTGATATAGAGTGGCATGTTCTACTGGTGGTCTAATAGCATAGATATGGCATTCCTTGCATAACTTATGTATGTTTGTTTCCATTGTTGGCCAATATACCCCTAACCTTTGCAGAGTGTGTAGGGTTCTACATTTGGAGTGATGTTGTTGAAGTGCACCTATGTGTGCCATTTAAAACCACTTTGCATGCTCATCTTCGTTACATAGCAAGCCAATATGCATTGATCAGTGTGTTTATACATGCTACCTTCCATTATGTGGTATTTTTGAGATCTGACTACTTCCTTGTCTTTAACTATCAATACAAGATGTTTAGGTCCAAATGTTAGAATAGGCACTATAGCTTTTGCCCAGTCAGACACTACTTCTAGATTGATCAAATAGGCATCAGGAAGGTCATCCGACACTCCTTGAGGGGACTCTCTTGAAGTTAGTCTGGAAAGGTGATCCACCCTAAGGTGAGTCCTATCTTTTCTAACCACAACTTCAAAGTCATATTCCATTAGTAGGAGGAACCATCTTACTAATATGCTGGTATTGCAAGGTTTGTTCACTAGATATAATAGTGCTTGATGGTCTGTAAAAAAATTTAAACTTAGCTGCAAGAAAATAATATCTAAACTTTTTAACCGCATACACCATGCCCAATCCTTCTCTTTCAGTAGTGGTACAATTTCGTTCAGCTTCATTTAATTGTCTATTGGAATAAGTCATTAGAAGATCCATATTACCTTCACATGTAGGTTGTGCTAGTACACACCCAATAACATAATTGGACATGTCCACATGAACATGAAATGGTTTGTTCCAATCTGGCATAGTCAAGATTGGTGCTAAACATCATCGTTGCTTAAGCTCATTAAAGGAGTTTTCACATTCATCCGTCCACTCAAAGTTAGTCAAGAGGGAGTACAGAGGCTTTGCAATGATAACATACATATGAATGAAACATCGATAACATCCACAATGCCCCATGAAAGTTTGTACCTCCTTGATATTTTTAGGCCTAGGTAGCTCTGTGTTGATGTATGAAACACCACAAGAAATGAATTAATGTGACACTAGAACACCTCTATGGTCACCATTAACTCATTGCCACTCCAAACTTTGAGAAATGATAGCCTAAAGTGAGAACTTTGCTTCTACAGAAATTCCTAGTCACTGAAATGACATACCTTCAGTATTTTGCTAATTCCTCCTAGCTCAAGTATTATTTCTCCATGAAACTTTATAGGCTGAAACTAGAAGAGTAGAGCTTTCCAACAAGCTATCATATGCATCAAACGAATCTCTAGAACTCAAGTTATGGCCCTCACAAGATGACCCTGTATGACCTTCCAAAACTGGAAATTTTTCTTGTTTTAGTAATCATGGTGTCCAAAAATAAAAAATTCGATGCCTAGCATCGAATTTCAGTCCAAGTCGATGCCGGGCATCGACTTTGGGCTTTTTTTGGCTATTTTTCTGCACCAGAAACACTCTATTTTACACACACATAAAGAAGATGACTTATATGCTAGAAGACGATGCCGGGCATCCATTTTATGCTGGAACTCGATGCCAGGCATCGAGTTGCTCCACAAACTTCATATTTTTAGAAGATTCAACAACAGTTAACACACAGAGAATGAAAAAAATGACTTATCAGCCAAGATTCGATGCCAAGCATCGAATTGCTCAGAAAACTTGAACTTTTGAATTCATCACACAGTAGGTAATCATGGAGATGATGGAGAGAGGCTCATACACAGAACTTTACTCAGTTTTTCTCATAACTATATAAAACTCAGAAGTTTTACAGATGCTTTCTCACTCAGAGAAGCCCGACTATACTTAGTCGTATAAAATGAACTCCTTCTTCTACTTCTTCTCTCTCACTCTCTCTCTCTCTGCGTCAGTTGATACAAACTAACTTATATAGATTTTCGTATTCTCGTGATTTTAAAAAACTTCTAGAACTAAAGTGAACTAACTTTACAAATATGATACACTTATGGATTTGTCCCTTCACATAGGCATGGTGTTTTCTTCCTAAGATTTGACCTTCAAATATATGTCCAATTAGTGAGTGTTTCTCCAACAGCTCCCCCTCAATCACTAATTGACATTCCCTGTTTCTTCATATCATCTTCTTTTCTTTTACTCCTGCCATGCTTTTGAATCTGCTGGTCTTCACACCATCCAAGCTCTTTGTCATTATGTCTGCTAACTGATCTTTAGTAGAAATGTACTCCACTTCAATCTCCTTCTCCATTACCTTTTCTCTGAGAAAATGATACTGTATCTCTATGTGCTTTGTCCTTGCATGAAATACTGGATTTGCTGCAAGATAAAGTGAACTCATATTATCTCCATGTATTGTAGGTGTACCGTGATCAATGCCTAAGCTCTTGAACAATGTCTGCATCCATATGACTTCCTTAGCTGCTTCCACAAGTCCTTTGTACTCTGCTTCAGTTGATGATAATGCTACTGTATGTTGTTTCTTTGAACACCAACTTACAAGCTTATCACCAATGTATATCATGTAACCATGAGTTGATCTTCTGTCATCCTGGTTACCTGCCCAATCTGAGTCACTATAGGCTCTCAACTTCAAATCTGATGTAAAAGGATAATATAATCCTTCCTTTATAGTTCCTTTGATATATCTGAGAACTCTTTGACCTGCAATCCAATGTGGGTCCTTTGGACAATGCATGAATTGTGACAAAACTCCCACTGCATAACTAAGATCAGGTCTTGTTAGTGTAGCATAAATCAAACTACCCACAAGAGATTGATACTTCCTCATATCTTTGTAGTCTGCACCATCATATTTACTGAGCTTGTGATTAACTTCAAGTGGAGTTGAAGCTTCTCTGCAATTTTCCATATCAAACTTCTTCAACAAGTTCAGAAGATACCTTTCTTGTGACACATATATGCCATGATCTGTATAAGTAACTTCCATTCCAAGAAAGTATGATAACTTTCCTAGGTCACTGATCTCGAATTCTTTTTCAAGCAATCTCTTTACCTCCTTGATTCCTTCATCTGAAGTACCTGTGATTATAATGTCATCTACATAAATACAAATGTAGATTGTACCTTCCTCTGTTCTTTTGATAAGTAGACTTGAATCTGCTTTTGAACTTTGATATCCAAGATCATTGAGATACTTCACCAGTCTATAGTTCCAAGCTCTTGGAGCTTGCTTCAATCCATACAATGCTCTTCTCAACCTGCAAACAAAATTTGGATACCTGGAATCTATAAACCCTTGAGGTTGTTCCATGTATACCTCATCTGATATGTATCCATTCAAGAATGCATTTTTTATATCCAATTGACTTAGAGTCCATCCTTTTGAAGCTGCAATAGCAATGATTGTCCTTATAGTTGACATCTTAGCTACGGGACTGAATGTCTCATCATAATCTATGCCATAGGTCTGGGCATAGCCTTTCACCACCAATCTAGCTTTGTATCTGGCTATACTTCCATCTGCAAGCTTCTTTACTTTATAAACCCATTTATTTCCAATTACTTTCTTACCATTTGGTTTAGGAACAAGTTCCCATGTCTTGTTCTCCTCCAGTGCATTGAACTCTTCCTTCATTGCTTCTTCCCATTGCTTCTTACCTTTAGCTTCATCATAGTTCTGAGGTTCTTCATCATCTTTGACCATATATGCATAGTTCTTCTGAGTTATGTAAGAAGTATCATAAGAATACCTTTCTGGTTGTCTTCTAGTCTTGCTTGACCTTCTTGGCTCACATTCTTCATATGTGTCTGGATACACTTCTTCATCAAATATAGGAGCTTCTTCATTCCTTCTTGTTAATCCACTTCTGGATGTACTTGCTTGCATATAGTCTTCATCTCTATTTACCTGCACAATTGATTTTCCTTTCTCACATCTTCTTACCTCTTCTTCAAATTCTTCAGCTGTATGACTTTGATCTGCATACCAACTTTTCTGTTCATCAAATGTAACATCTCTAGAAACAAGAAATTGTTTGGTTCAAGGATTCCACAACCTGTAACCCATCTGCTTTTCATCATAACCAATGAACACATATTTTTCTGCCTTTGGTTCAAGTTTATGCCTAAGCTGTGATGGCACATAAGCATATGCAATTGATCCAAACACTCTAAAATGATCTAGTGTTGGTTTCTTACCCCACCAAGCTTCATATGGAGTCATTCCATTCAGAGCTGCACATGGTAATCTATTCACAAGATATGTAGCTGTATTTACAGCCTCAGCCCAAAGATAATTTGGACAGTTCTTCTCCTTTAGCATAGCTCTAGCAAACTCAACCAAAGTCCTTTTCCTTCTTTCTGCTACACCATTTTGTTGTGGTGTATACCTGCAAGTTATTTCTCTCTTAATACCTGCATTCCAAAGATAATCATTGAACTCTTGGGAGAAGTATTCTCCCCCTCCATCAGACCTCAGTCTTTTAAGCTTTTGACCTGTTACTCTCTCTGCATATGCATGAAAATGCTTGAAGGCTCCAAACACTTCTGATCTTTCCTTCAAAACATATAATGTTTTCCATCTTGTAGCATCATCAATGAAAAGAACATAGTACCTTGAGCCACTGATAGATCCTTCTTTTGTTGGTCCCCATACATCTGTATGAATGAGCTCAAGTACTCCATCATGTTTGAAACCTTTCTTTTGAAATGGTAACCTGTGTGCTTTTCCCATTTGACATGCTTCACATTTATAAACCATATGTTGACTTTGCACATTTGGTAATCCTAGTACAGACTGATTAGCAACCATAGCTTTAATTCCTCTTTCATTGAAATGACCTAATCTCTTATGCCAGAGATCAAGTTCTGTAATCACTGCTTCACCATGTGTGAGCAAAGCTTGGCCAATGTTCCCTTGCACTCTTAAAGTAAAGAGTCTACCTTCTTTCTTACCAGAGACAATCTGATTATATCCATTCTCTGGATCTTCCACAAATACTCCTTCATTTGTAAACCTGACTTGAAAACCTTTTTCAACTATCTGTCCCACACTAATCAAATTTTTAGGTATTGTAGGAACGTACAAAACATTGGTTAGCAAATCTGCTCCACTCTTGCATTTCACTTTTCCAATTGAATGTACACTATGTCTGGTATTATCACCTGTTTGAACACTATGGCTAGAAATGCCTTTTTCCAATTCTAACATCAATTCTATGTTTCCTGACAAATGATTAGAACATCTAGAGTCAATGTAAAATACCTTTAGATCTTCTTTATCTGATGTGCTGATTGAATTCATCATCAATGATGTATGACTTTCATTCTGTGTGTCATTTGCATAGTTGTAGTAGGTGGTGTTGTAGGATTGATTCTGTCCCCAACTTCTTCCTCCACCTCTACCATAGCCTCCTCTTTGACTTTGTCTACCTCTTTGAAAATTACTTTGATATCTTCCACCTCGGCCTCTGCTATTGTTGTTCTGATTTTGATTTGATCCTTGTTGGTTGTGCCAACAGTCATGAGCCAAATGATTACTCAATCCACAGATCCAGCAAGCCTTTTTGTTGTTATTTTGATTACCTCTTCCTCTTCCAAAACCTCTTGCTCTTCCTCTACCAGTGCCTTTACATCTTGCATAATAAGCTTGAGAACTAGACTCCTCTTCATCCTTTGCTTTACCTTTATCTCCTTTCTTCTTGTTCTTCATGTACATTGCAGAACTTTGTCCTTTATCTCCATCTCCCTACAAGTCTTGCTCATATGTGAGCATCAAACCAAGCAACTGGTTCAAATCTGGAACATAATGATTCAAAGAAAGTTCTGTTGATAAGACAAAAGGTTTCCACCTTTCATCCCCTCTCAAACCTGCAAGTAGCTGAGCAATCAATCTGTGATCTTCAACATCTTCATCTATGGATCCAAGACTATCTGCAAGATCCTTCATCTTAGTGACATAATCACTAATGGTTTGACTTGGCTTCTTCTTGAATGTTGTAAACTCTGACCATAGACTTGCTTTCCGTGCTTTAGTAGTGCTTTGGAAATGATACTCCAATGCATTCCATATATCTTCAGATGATTCCAATCCTCTGATGTGTGGTAGCAAATGATCAGAGATTGTATTGTAGATGTAGGCTTTTGCACTTGCATCCTTCTTCTGCCAATGCTTTAAAGCATCTAGTTCTTCTTTCTTTAGTCGGCTTTCATCTTCGAATACTGGCTTCTCTTCTTCACCTGTAACATATATCATGAGATCCTTACTCATAAGTAAGGCTTCCATTCTCATTACCCATGCGGGGTAATTATCTCTGTCCAGTTTGTCAATGGAGATATGATCTGCCATAGTTCTTTTCTTCTGCTGCAACCTGTGAGCTTAAAGGATAAAGGATAATACCTTTTGAAGTTCTTTGTGTATGAGGATACTTTTGAAGTAACCTTTTGATGCCTTGTGTCTTCAAATGCTTCACCTTTCAAACTTTAATGGAAAACTTTACAAAACTTCTCGTACCTTTGTTGTCTTTTGCTCTCGAGAATCTTTCTGCTCTGATACCACTTGTTGATGTATGAAACACCACAAGAAATGAATTAATGTGACACTAGAACACCTCTATGGTCACCATTAACTCATTGCCACTCCAAACTTTGAGAAATGATAGCCTAAAGTGAGAACTTTGCTTCTACAGAAATTCCTAGTCACTGAAATGACATACCTTCAGTATTTTGCTAATTTCTCCTAGCTCAAGTATTATTTCTCCATGAAACTTTATAGGCTAAAACTAGAAGAGTAGAGCTTTCCAACAAGCTATCATATGCATCAAACGGATCTCTAGAACTCAAGTTATGGCCCTCACAAGATGACCCTGTATGACCTTCCAAAACTGGAAATTTTTCTTGTTTTAGTAATCCTGGTGTCCAAAAATAAAAAATTCGATGCCTGGCATCGAATTTCAGTCCAAGTCGATGCCGGGCATCGACTTTGGGCTTTTTTTGGCTATTTTTCTGCACCAGAAACACTTTATTTTACACACACATGAAGAAGATGACTTATATGCTAGAAGTCGATGCCGGGCATCCATTTTATGCTGGAACTCGATGCCAGGCATCGAGTTGCTCCACAAACTTCATATTTTTAGAAGATTCAACAACAGTTAACACACAGAGAATGAAAAAAATGACTTATCAGCCAAGATTCGATGCCAGGCATCGAATTGCTCAGAAAACTTGAACTTTTGAATTCATCACAGAGTAGGTAATCATGGAGATGATGGAGAGAGGCTCATACACAGAACTTTACTCAGTTTTTCTCATAACTATGAAAAACTCAGAAGTTTTACAGATGCTTTCTCACTCAGAGAAGCCCGACTATACTCAGTCGTATAAAATGAACTCCTTCTTCTACTTCTTCTCTCTCACTCTCTCTCTGCGTCAGTTGATACAAACTAACTTATATAGATTTTCGTATTCTCATGATTTTAAAAAACTTCTAGAACTAAAGTGAACTAACTTTACAAATATGATACACTTGTGAATTTGTCCCTTCACATAGGCATGGTGTTTTCTTCCTAAGATTTGACCTTCAAATATATGTCCAATTAGTGAGTGTTTCTCCAACACTCTGCAATAGCTCTAACTTTATCCTTGTCTGTGGATACGCTATTCTTTGACACTATTTGTCCTAGAATGTTGCCTTGCCTGACCATGAAACACACTTTTTTGGGTTCAAGCAAACCTGGTATTCTCTACATTTGACAAAGACTTTTTTGAGTTCAAGTATATCTATTTGTCTTATGTTGGAATGAGCACAAAGATCATCAACATAGACTTCCAAGTTTTTCCTGAAGAACTCTTTAAACACATGACACATTAGCCTTTGGAAGGTGGCTGGTGCATTGGTGAGACCAAATGGCATTACCCAAAATGTGAATATGCCCCACTCTGTAGCAAAAACCATCTTATGCTTATCTTCTGAATGGCCACTTGATTGTAACCTGAGAATCCATCAAAGAAGTTGTATACTTCCTTGCTTGCTACTCTTTCTAATAGATGCTCAATGATAGGAAGCGGATAACTATCTCGAATAGTGACTACGTTAACCTTCTTCAAGTTAATGCATACATGTAACTTTTCGTTCATTTTGGGCACTACTACAATAGGGGACACCCATTCAGTGTGCTCAATTTCATAGATAAATCTTGGTTCTACCAATCGATCTATCTTTTTTTTTATCTTGGTTTATAGTTATCATTATATGTGTATGGCTTTTGCGTAGAGGTTTTGGCTTCTGAGGTCATGGGTATTGTATGTGAGCATATGTCAGGGTCTACTCCTTATCAAATCATGTCCTATGTATGCGCGTTGTTCTTCATCTTC
Organism: Ceratopteris richardii; assembly: GCA_020310875.1. Taxonomy (NCBI): domain Eukaryota; kingdom Viridiplantae; phylum Streptophyta; class Polypodiopsida; order Polypodiales; family Pteridaceae; genus Ceratopteris; species Ceratopteris richardii. The sequence goes on along the minus strand of CM035417.1, from coordinate 68,741,437 downwards.
TTCTATGGCCACGATGATTTTCTTAGTTTTTTCTTTGTTATCATAGGCCTCTCCTACTAGCGCTTCATGTTTAGGCATCCTTATCATGAATTTTCTATCTTATATCTCATACTTATTAAAATTTTCATGGACCTCAAACAAAGACTCCTCCTCATCTGGTGAGACTTCTCTCTTCTTTCTTTTCTTGCCTTCACTCTTAGTGGTTACCTACGTGGCTAATCTCACATCATTCCTAAGCTCCTGGTCTTTGAGGGTGAGCTTCTACTTTGTGTAGGTATTCTTCTTTCGATGCCCAAAAAGGATCCATAATAATTGAATCTAGATCCGAGTCACTTGTCTGTTCAAGTTCTTTCGTGTTAGGCTCACATTCTTCTATAACTGAATCACGCATGATTGATTATATAGTGAAAACTGAAATGTCATAGCCATCTTGATCACAATGTGGTGTCCATTGTTCTTCATTGATGGCTACGTCCATTGTCGCTAGAATTTTTGCCCAACCATGAGGTTCAAAATCTTCACCTAGAAATACTACAGGTGCATAGGTTGGGTCTCGGCATGATCTATGAGTTTCCTTCGCACCTAACTCTCTAGCATTTTCTCTTTTCTCTTCTTCTACTACCACTTTGCACATCCATAAGTGAGTGTCCTCATGCATACAGGAGGATCCCGATCCTATGGAATGCACTGACTCCATATCATTTGTGGCTCTATGGATGGGATTCCACTATATAGGGGGCATGTCTCTATGAGAGTAATCTTTGAGATTGACTTTAGTTGTAAAACTTAAGTGTTGTAGATACAAGGAATTGGTTCCCCAATCTTGTACCACTTGCAAATTTTGCAAGAATGGTAATCCCAAAATCATCTCATAGGCTTGATTTTTGCTAAAGTCACATATAGCAAAAGTATGCTCAAACTCTACACCACAAGTAGCGAGAGTTATATCTTCTAACAGTCCTAAAGGTCTCTCTATATGACCGTCGGCCATTTGCAATTTCATTCTTGTTGGCCTGAGTGCTAGCTTGCCCCAACGCTTCCAGAAGGAAGTGGTAGCGATTGCAACTCCTGCGCCTGAGTCCAAAATAGCCTTGGTTGTGTAACCTTGCTGAGTGATAGGAAGATAGGTGTTTCCTTCTCCTCCCTCGCTCATGTCTCCTATCTTATCCAAGGGTATTTCTGGAACTGTTTGATGTGATCCTACCTAGGAATGGGATTTTGCTACTTCAGGCACTTTATTGGCTACATGTTTCCATAATTCTGGCTTAACCTTGAGTAGCTCCTCTAAAATGAGATTGCACTACACTTTAGTGTTCTTTACTACCTCCGTATTCCTAGGTATGATTGAGTCTTTGTTCCTTATCATGACGATGGGTGCTCTCATACAAGTAGAATTGGCTTCCCATGGGCCTGTGAAATGAGGTCATTCTTGTAGGGAATCAGACTCAAAGTCTAATCGTTCACTAGATTGGATATCCTCTTGTTCTCCGTAAATGGAAGGAATGTATTGTGGGAATTGATCATGCAAGTGTAAGCAAGACTAAGCAAGGTGAGCATAGTCTAAGCTAGGCAAGAGAGAGAAGTGCAAGAGACACACAGTGTTTGACGCAGAGAAGTGAAGTGCAAGGTGTGCATGAAGAGTGACTAAGGAAGTGTGCAGAGAAGTGCTAAGCTAGTTCCCCAAGGATCCAAAGGTCTCTGTTGACAGGATGCGGGAAGAAGCAAGTATGGACACATATGCAGATCTAGCACTGAGGCTACCCTTCATTTTTTCCAAAAACCCCCACATCATTCTAAAGTGATTCTCATCACTACGAACCCTTGTAAATATCATTTCACCTTTTTGTAGCTCCATTTTGTACAAGCCGAGGAGTCCTCGAGCTTGGGGAGCCTTAGATGTAGTTGCCTGTCAATTTTCATAATTTTTAGATCTCGTTTGGGCCCTCAAATAAGCCCCGGAACCTAATTTTTAACTAGGCCGGACACTAGGTCTGAACAGGGCCAAAGCTAGTCAAGAACTATAAATAGAGCTAAAGAGCTCATTTGAGGGGTAGCTTTTTGTAGTTTGAGCTTGTATGAGAACTTTCTTGCAATAGAAGTGATTTCATTGTCTTTCTCTCTTTGCTCTTACTGTGTGTGCGCGTGTGTGTGTATGTGTGTGCATGCTTGTGTGCTTCTCACTCACGCACTTGTGCTTCCACTTGCTCGTGGTCTTCATACCATCCTCACGTCTCCCCGGATTGACATTAAAGGAGGTGCTACTCATCGCTGAGCTACACCAAATTTTGGCGCCGTTGCCGGGGATCGAGCTTTGAGGACGAGCGTGTGATGGTAAGACGTAGAGAGGACGCGTTGGAATGGTAAGTAGTAGGTAAATTTCTAATTTTTCTCCATCTCCATCTTCATCTTCACCTCCTTCTCCATCTCCACCTCCACCTCCTTCCCCACTACATATCCCCTCTTCCCTTCCTTTCCCTCATTTGTTGTGTGCGAGATTGAGAGAGAGCGATTGTGTGTGTTTGCATTTGTGTGTTTTTTGCATGTTTCTTGCAGGTACCAGCTCCATCACCATCTCCAGCCAGCTCAGCAGGTACAGAAACTGCCTACACAGTCCCCGAGGCGTTGAGCTCGAGCTATCGCGACACTCCGAAAAGCTCGACCTCTCACGATTCTGAGTGCACCACGGCATTGCGCAGGCCTAGAGCTCCTAGAAACCCTAGATAGAACAGGAAAATTCGCCATATCTCGAGCTATCGCGACACCTCAAGGTATCGCGACACTCCGAGCTATCGCGACACCCCAAGGTATCGCGACACTCCGAGCTATCGCGACACCCCAAGGTATCGCGACACTCCGAGCTATCGCGACACCCCAAGGTATCGCGACACTCCGAGCTATCGCGACACCTCAAGGTATCGCGACACTCCGAGCTATCGCGACACCTCAAGGTATCGCGACACTCCGAGCTATCGCGACACCCCAAGGTATCGCGACACTCCGAGCTATCGCGACACCCCAAGGTATCGCGACACTCCGAGCTATCGCGACACCTCAAGGTATCGCGACACTCCGAGCTATCGCGACACCTCAAGGTATCGCGACACTCCGAGCTATCGCGACACCTCAAGGTATCGCGACACCCCGACCCGACCTATCGCGATACACGGCCATTAACGCATGAAAATTGAGAGATAATTTTTTGAGTGGTTGAAGGGTAGTGAGCTTGGTGTTTGACATATTGGTAAAACTTAGAACCGTGGTAGGGGGCAAAGAGCATAGAAACCCGAGATAGGTGGGACTAAGTGATTCTCAGAGACAGGGGGGTACAGTGAGCTACCCAAGGGGGTTAAAAATTATTGAAGCAGGCCTTTCAAATGCTTGTGGCAATAAAGCTATACTAACTGGTGAGTTTTTGCAGGAACTTTGTGGGCACTCAAGGCAATCAAAGCAAGCTAGCAAGGGTGAGTACCGGGCCTGGGAGAAGGCTTCCTGGGCTTGCATAGCTGTCGGGTCAACCAGCGGATTGAGGTTGGAAGATCTTATAACCCCCCTTTTTTGTCAATTCCTAGCCTAGGCTAAGTACGACTTAGGTGTGGTAACTAACTAGGGCAACGTTAGGCACGAAGTAAGTCCAAGAGAATTAATCAACCAAGTGCAAGAAAATAAATAGGTCTTAAGTGCGAAAACACTAAGGGACAAAAAGGTAAACGGGAATCGATCACTCATCAAGTGCGGAAATTCATTTAAGTACTCCTGACGACGCAATTTCAGACAAGACCATAAACATACTATTCAACTAAAAAGAACAAAGTAATTGGGGCAAAATCAACCTGCAACGAGAGTGTGCTTGGGTTCCAGGGGGTGAATAAATCAGGCATATGAACCTTAGATCAGGCAGACACTTAGGCCGAGACAGACAAAGCCTCAGATCTTCTGAAGCTAGTGTCAACCACACTGCCAGGTCTTGGGCCCAGCAGTTGAGTGATTACCCATACACTGCCAGATCAGAAACAAGTGATTCTGAGATGTCCTATCACATGGAGAGATCAGTAGGTAGTTCAGGGTTGGCATATCTAGAAAAGCCAGAGGGTCCTTATAAGACTCAGTTGGAATATATCAGGACGAATCGTCTAGGTGCTCGCATCTACGAAGACGGACTGAGAAGATCAGTGGTCCAGATTAAGAACCCCGACCAACCCCATGGAATAGACCACCCGGTAGTCAAGTTTGAGAATGGAGCATACCTAGATAAAGAGGGGACTATATATGTAGTCACCACTCTTCCCGATAGAACTGATGAGTTTGGAAATGTGATTGCGGAGGCCGACATAGGAGATATAGAGCAAGGGAACTTAGAGAGAGAGCCAAGAACTCCCCGCGGTAAGTCTGTCTTGACCAGAATCATGACTCCTGAGTGGATTCCACAAGATAATAAAAGCATAGATCTGCTTTTAAATCGGGAAACCGATGAGGCTTTTTGGAGATATAGAACTTCTCAACCTCAGGAGGGGAACACCCTCACAATTTACGAGTTTAAAGACCCTGATAGTCCAGGCCAAGTAACCTACCTAGACACTGCATCAGAGAGAATCTTCGTGGTCACTGAGCAGGGCAGACATGCCTACACTTGGAAGGGTGAATTTGTTTTTCCCCAACCAAGGTCTAATGTATCCTTTGGTCATCAAGGAACCGGGACCTCCCTCGCTCATGGCGCTCAAAGAGATAGAGGTAGAGACAAACCTGAGGTAAGTTTTGCCAACTCCCTGAGAAGAGAAAGAACGGGAACAGAAAGGAATAGAGTAGAAACTGAGAGACATAGAACCCCATGGAATCACCGGGACATTGATGATTTTCCTTTGCCAAGGCCGAGAGAACACACTAGGACCCTACGACCAACCCAACTTGTGAAGTCCATGAAGAATTATTTCGATGGCACGGGAGACCCGTATGACCATGTGGCCGAATTTCGACAAGTGTTGAAAGCTGAACAAGTGGAGGACCTATTCACACAATATAATGCTTTCGGTCTAACCCTTAGGAACACTGCCCTTACTTGGTTCCAACCGCTAAATGAGAGGCATTTCAGAAACATAGACCAACTCTTAGAGGCATTTATTGTCGAGTTTTCTAAGAGTGGAATCAGGCACAACACCTCCTCACTAATTCATAGTTTCAAACAAACACCTCAAGAGACGGTCAGACTAGCTGGAAGAAGATTTAGACAGTACCTGGAGAGATGCCCTATGCCAGAGTTACCCACACCAACCAAACAAGTGGCCTTGTTCCTAGATGGATTGTTGAGCACTAAGCTCAGGTCATATGTGTACCTGAAGGACCCTAGAACGATAGAGGAGTGCGTGCGCATGTGCATAGACATTGAGGACAATCTAGGTGAAGAGTTAGAACTATCAAAAATCTATAAGGATTCTGATAGCTCTAGTAAACAGATATCTGGTCAATCCACATCCATCGAGGAACTTGCAGAGAAGGTAGCCCAAAAACTAGGTGTCTCTAGTAAGCAAATTCCGAGATTTGCCCCAGTTAAGCGGTGTTACAATTGTGGCGGCGAACATATGGCAAGTGTATGCCCCATTATGGCCCAACCTCAGGCGAACCTTAGTGGTCAGTACTGCACCATAGAGCGCAGGTACACCAATCACTCGGCACAGGACTGTCCATATAACAAACAAACTGTTAGGCAAAATTATCCTCAGCCATATCCACAACAGGGGAGATACCAGAATCAGTACCCATCGCCACAATACAACAGACCGCAACAAACTTATCAGCCACCTTATCAAGGGCAGCAGAGACCTCAACCAGTCCTAGTGCAACAACCCCCTACTCCAACCAATGTGATCCCAGTGAAGTATGCCTCTACTGAAGAAAATCCGAATAGAGCCATAATCCCAGTCACCCCATTGCTATCAGACAGTGACCCCAGTGACCATAGTTTTGACTCCGCACATATTGATAGCCCACAGGCTTACTACATGCAGTCACCCGAGCATAACGAGTCATACTACTATGAGGACCCAAGTGAAAATAGCGGGGAACCGGAGTATTCTAATGTCATGTACACAAACCCCAACTCTAGACCTCAACCTAGGCAGGTACGACCCCCATTTCTTAGAGGGCCATGTTTCAGATGTCAGGGAGATCACCTTGTACGTGACTGTCCACTACCTGTCCCTACACTACCTCAGCCAGTGACCATTCAGGGCTTTTGCCAAGAATGCGGGAAAGAGCATCTCCTACGAGATTGCCCAAAAAACCCCAATAACATGCCTAAGATCACTCCTATCAACGTTGTGGGATTAGTAGTAGACTCCATAGGAAGCGTGACTTCCACTGCACCAGTGCAGGTGATCACAAGAGCCCAGGCACTTCAACAATACCAAGGTGTTGGTCCCGAACAGAGCCCTGAAGTGAGTGAGACAGAGAGCATAACCAAAAAGAGGACTAGAGCCTGGAAGGAGAGTCGTGAAAGGATGAAGAGGCAATGGGCAAAAAAGATAAACGAACTTGAAGAAAGCTTGAGAGAAACCAAGGCAAAACTCACAGAGATCACATCTCAACCGCACTCCTACACACTTCCACCATTACCTCCCCCATCACCCTCCATTCCTCCACCCTCTAATACACCCCACGTAACCCACCCACCACCCCGAGTAGGATCAGTATTAGCTGACCCCACTCCTGAAGGCTTGGACATGATGTTCAAGGCCTACCAGGCTCGACTTCAAGGAGGGCCAACAGCTGCAAACCTAGACAGGAGTTACCCTAGAGCCGACTTAGAGATTGAACGAATGAAGATGTGCATGAAAATGGTAGAACAAGCTCAAGCTATACTTGAGACTAGCCAAAAGTTCAATCAGACAAACTCTGTCAAGCCAGAGTTGCATTTCCAAGGCTTACTAGAAAGATTAGAGCAGTTGGTAAACAAATCACAAGTTTCTTTAACTCCACAGGCTCAACCAGTCGTTGAAAGAGGACGCTCACCACAAATGGTAGCTTATGTTCCTAATTCTACGGATGCTGGAACACCTCCTTCAATACAACAGTACTCTCCAGAGTTCTTGCGGGAAATACAAGAAGAGAAATGGGCCAAGGAAAAGGGTGATTCCCCTCCTATTCCTGAGATTGATGACCTTCATGATCAATTTCCCCAAGACATTCCCTCTATCTATGGGGATCAAGCAGAGCAACAAGAGGATGAGAGATTAGATTTTGAATCTAATTCTTTACAAGAGTTGCCTCATTTCACAGGCCCATGGGAATCTGAATCTCTCCAGATCAGAGCGCCCACTATATTGGTAAGAAATGAAGACTCAGTGATTCCCAGGAACACTGATGTTGTGAAAAACACTAAGGTTCAATGTCACCTCACTGTAGAGGAGCTGCTCAAGGCAAAACCGGAGCTCTGGAATCATGTGAAGGATCAGGTTCCAGAACTTGAATCCAATTTACCAAAAGTAGGCCCTAAGCAGAAAGTTCCCGAGATACCTCTCGACAAGATAGGAGACATGAGCGAAGGTGAAGAAGGTAACACTTATCTTCCGATCACTTATCAAGGTTACACAACCAAAGCAATTGTGGATTCGGGTGCGGGAGTTGCTATCGCGACCATCTCCCTGTGGAAGCGATGGGGCAAACCCACCTTAAGACCAACGAGAATGAAACTTCAAATGGCAGATGGTCATTTTGAAAGACCTCTTGGATTGCTTGAAGGGATAACTCTAACCACTTGTGGTGTAGAGTTTGAACATACGTTTGCCATATGTGACTTTGAGAAGAATAATGTTTACGAGATGATCCTAGGAAGACCTTTCCTACGACAATTGCAAATAGTACAGGATTGGGGGACCAACTCCTTGTACTTACAGCACTTAGGGGTCACCACCAAGGTCAATCTGAAGGATCACACCTTTAGAGATGTACCACCCCTACAGTGGAATCCTATCCACAAAGCGAAAGAGGATTCTATCTCCGTGCATTCTGGAAGTTCACTTGAACCATCCTGGTTGCATGAAGATACTCACTTGTGGATGTGCAAGGTCGCGGAGGAAGAGGAAAAGCGCCGAAAAGCGAGAGAAGAAGGAGCTCCCCCAGGAGATAGACCAATAAAAGACCCAGCCTATACTCCGATGATATTTCCTGACGAGGAATTTGAGCCTCATGGTTGGGCAGAAATCTTAGCGACCATGGACATTGCAGTCAATGAGGAACAATGGACACCCCATTGCGATGAGGAGGGCTATGATATTTCAGTGTTCATGTGTCAGCCCTTGTTGGAAGAGTGTGGTCCTAGTGAGTCCATGGAAGAAGAAGAGAGTGACGGTGATCTAGAATCCATTGTGATGGATACTTACTTCGACTCAGAGGAACACTACTTAGAAGACATAGGAGGGTTAACCCAAAAAGAAGAAGAACCCCTTGCGAGTATTAAAACGATAAATTCAAAGAAAGGAAGTGAAGGAAGTCAAAAGAAAAAGAAAAGGAAAGTAGTGAGACAAGAAGAGGAAGAATCATTGTTTGAAGTACCAGAGAATTTCAAGAAATATGAAGTGGAAGACCGGAAAATTTTGGTACGAATGCCTAAGAGAGAGGCCATTATAGGAGAAGCATATGACAATAAAGAAAAGACCAAAAAAATTGTAGTGACCATTGAAGGGAACGAAGAGCGATGTACGTACATAGGAGACGACCTAAGTGCAGAAGAAGAAGCAGAACTTGTAGCTCTATTAAGGGAATATAGGGATGTGTTTGCATGGCATTATAGAGACTTGAAAGGAGTAGATCCAGAGATCTGCTCTCATACGATTCCGATGACCGCTGAAGCTAAGCCCACCAAACAAAAACCCTACACATATAATGACAATTATGCGGCCAAAATAAAGGAGGAAATTGACAGGCTGATTGAAGCCGGATTCATCTATGAGATTGAGCACACTGAATGGGTGTCCCCTATTGTAGTGGTGCCCAAGAAGAATGGGAAATTACGAGTGTGCATTAACCTTAAAAAAGTTAATGCCGCTACGATCCGAGATAGTTATCCTCTTCCAATCACCGAACATCTTTTGGAGCGTGTTGCAGGCAAGGAAGTTTACAGCTTCCTTGATGGATTTTCAGGTTACAACCAAGTAGCCATTGCCCCCGAAGATCAGCACAAAACGGCCTTTGCCACAGAATGGGGAATCTTTGCATTTCGTGTGATGCCATTTGGGCTCACCAATGCACCTGCAACATTCCAAAGACTCATGTGTCATGTCTTCAAAGAGTTCTTGCGAAAGAGCTTAGAAGTATATGTGGATGATTTATGCGCTCATTCCCAAGAAAGGAGTTACCACATCCCTGAGCTTAGGCAAATCTTCAACAAGTGTAGAGATTATCGAGTGTGTCTGAATCCAGAGAAGTGTGTGTTTATGGTACGCCAAGGTAAGATCTTAGGTCACATTGTTTCGAAGAATGGAATATCAACAGACGAAGACAAGGTGAGAGCAATAGCAGAGTTGGCCAGACCAAGAAATGTGAAAGAGGTACAAGCCTTTATGGGCCATTGTGGATATTATCGTAGATTTATCCACATGTATGCCATCATAGCTAAACCTCTTTATGGGCTGTTAACGAATTTTGAATGGAATGAGGAATGCGAGACTTCCTTCAATGAGCTGAAGAGACGTTTGTGCACAGCACCAATATTGACTACTCCGGATTGGAGCAAACCCTTTCATGTCCATGTAGATGCCTCCAATCATGCAATAGGATGTGTGCTAGCACAACCCACAGGTGAAGGAAACCTAGATTTGCCGATAGCCTATGCTAGTAGGCAATTAAATGCAGCTGAACGAAATTACACCACAACGGAGAGAGAAGGCCTAGGCATGATATATGCTGTGAAGAAGTTTAGACACTACCTATTGGCCAACAAGTTCAAGTTTTTCACTGATCATCAAGCGTTACTATATTTGGTCAATAAACCTTGCAATACAGGCCGCTTAGTAAGATGGTTCCTCTTACTAATGGAATACGACTTTGAAGTGGTTGTCAGGAAAGGTAGAACCCATCTTAGGGCTGACCATCTTTCTCGCATCACTTCAGGAGAGCCACCGCAAGGAGTGTCTGATGAGTTGCCCGATGCTTATCTGTTCAATTTAGAAGTTGTACCTAAATGGGCAAATAAGCTGGTACCAGTCCTAACCTTCGGGCCTGCAAATAAAAATGTTAAGACAAGCAAAGAGGAAATTGTAAAATCGCTAAAGTATCAAATATTAGCCGGAAGCATGTACAAGCAAGATAACGAGGGCATATTAGCTTGTTGTGTCGAGGATGATGAACATGCTAGTTGGCTGCAACAAGCCCATGAGGGACCGCTAGGGAATCACTACTCTAAACAACGAACCTTGCAGAATCTAAAACGCTTAGGAGTGTATTGGCCTAGCATGGACAAAGAAGTACAAGAGTGGATCCAGAGCTGTCCAGAGTGCCAGGAGAGACCCCCAGTGGAGCATGCCACTCTTTATCACATGTCCTTAATCCCAGATTGGAGTGCTCCACTGGTCGAGTTCATAAGATCGGGAACATTACCCAATCAGGCTAGTCTTGCAAGAAGACGAAGCATGGAGCAAGAGGCTCAAGACTATGCCTTAGTAGGGGATAACCTATACAGAAGAGGCAAGGATGGTTACCTAAGACTGTGCGTACATGAATCAGATTACCTGAAAGTCTTAGAAACGGCACACAGCGGTGTTGCAGGGGGACACTTTGGGCCTGACAGAGTAATTAAGACCATTCTATTTTCAGGACTGTGGTGGCCCACTCTTCATATGGATGCACATACCTATGTGAAGAGCTGCGACACATGCCAACGTGCCCAATATCCGACAAGAAAAGATGAAATGCCCTTGAGGCCAATGATGGGAGGACGTGCCTTTTCAAAGTGGGGTATAGACTTTGTAGGTCCCATCAACCCCCCAGCTAGGAACCCCCATGCAGAGTATATTATTGTAGCCACAGATTACCTTACAAAGTGGGTGGAAGTAAAAGCCACGACAAAGAATGATGCTCAAACGACGGCTAAATTCTTATTCGAAAATGTGTTCACTAGATATGGGTTACCAATAGAGTTGGTTAGTGATAGAGGTACGCACTTCTTGAATGAGGTCATTGAAAATCTCCTTCAAGAATTCATGGTGGTACATAAGAAGTCAGCACCCTATCACCCACAAGCTAACGGACAAGCCGAGAGCACGAATAAGATCCTGTGTAACGTATTGACGAAACTGGTCAATAATAAACGCTCTGATTGGGACAAACAACTTCACCATGCTGTTTGGGCATACCGAGTTGCTTACAAAACGGTACTCAATGCCACCCCATTTCAGATGGTCTTCGGACAAAATGCGGTGCTACCCTTAGATTTCCTAATTCCAGCTTTAAGAGTAGCACAAGAGCATGAGTGGAATGGACACGAGTTGTCCTCGAGGATCTTTGATCTAGAGCGCTTAGGTGAGACGAGGCTACGAGCAGCAGCAGGTATCTATGCTGCAAAGAAACGGCAAAAGGCATACTTTGATGCCCATGTGAAGGATAAGGGCTTGAAAGCAGGAGATCTAGTGTTAGTCTACACATTGAAACAACACGCAAGAAAGCTAGAGAAGAGAGGCTACGGACCTATGATCATTAATAGGATCTCCACGAGTGGAGCAGTACAACTAGCCACGTTAGAGGGGGATGTCCTCCCAAACTATATTAGCGGATGCAGAGTCAAGCTGTATCAGGAACCCCTCACGGAGGAGATGCTAAGCCGACTCAATATTGCTAAGCAACGTAAAGAGGAGGAAAAACGAATTCGAGAAGAAGCACAGGCAGAGGCCTTAGAACGTATTAAACGAATGAAGTTGAGAAGACAAGGAAGAGACCAGCCTATGACTAACACTGAAGAGTCCCCCGGCTATCCCATGGCCATGTGTGAGGCTTCAGATGGACGCACCCACAAGATAGTAGACCGACGACCTTTTCTGACCCTAGAAATAGGACAAGAGGACAACACAACAAGCGTGAGGGCCTTGATTGATTCAGGAGCAGCCACAAGTGCAGTTCGGCTTTCTTACTGCCAGCAGCTGCAGTTGGAGGTAAAACCCATAGAAGCATACCTGATAGGATTAGGAGGTGTTGAAACCCCCTGTATGGGAGAGGTGGATCTTCCCCTCTACATACAAGAGGTCCGCATGCCAGTAAAAGTGCTAGTGTGTGAAGACGAGGATCTGACCGAACCGCTTATATTGGGCCAAGACTGGATCTATGATCACGCAGTCAACCTGAACCTAAGAAGTGGACTTCTTCAGGCTTGGGTAGGCCAAAGTCGTCTCACGATTGAATTAGAAAATCGAGCACTCAAACCAATAGAACAGGCAACAACTCCTGGTCCCTCCAGGAATCCATATGAAGATAACCACGATGTGCTTGTCCAAACTTCTATGGTGCAGAGGAATGTCAACCTTACTGAAGGTTCAGGAGCCAAGAAGGAGTTCCTAATTGATCCACAGGAGATTCTAAACGAACGGACCGAACATCACTCTATACGAGGGAGACCGCTGATCAAGAGGAAGGAGCGCCAACCCGCGCATCATGGAGCATCTCGTGGCGTGAAGCAGGTCTGGATACGCAAGGATGGAAGACTTACAGCTCCAATCGCAGATTCTCAAGGAGACAAGAAACGAGCCTCACAATCAAGGAACAAAACTAAGAAGCCCCCTAGGATAACCCCTAGGCACACCATCTCTATTTGGGTTCCTAAGCGGTCAATGAAGGCTATCCCTAGTGCTAGACAGATATGGGTGCCCAAGGCTAGCTTACAAGCCCAAATTACTTCAACCACAGGCACAAGGATGAAGCAGCTCTCACAAGCACTCTTGGCCCACAACTCAGGAAGTGGCAAGATACCTACACCTCTCACTGCCCACACTCCCATCAACCCCAGGAATGTCTGGAAATGGGTACCCACAAGGCCCCAACCACATCACACACTCAGACTAAAATCTTCACCTGTCCTTAGCTCTAAGAGCTACGACTCCTGTATCAAAGTGTGGAGAGTTAAACTGTGTACTAAACCCCCTGACCTTATTCTGTAAATCCGTCCACACTAACACAAAAGCATCTCGAGTCCATTGCATAACCAAAGTATGCATCTAGGATGACACTGACCATTAATCACCACTCACACATATCATAAACACCTCACCACTAACCACTGACCCCCGGGATTGTCATGTTAGTATTGTGAAGGGAACATCATTACATCTTGTTTCCTATGCAACACTAATGTGCCTTTCGTCTTCCAGCAGATAAGCGACCTACTCTCATGGCAACCGCGGCAGGCACAAGCTCTCAGGCAGGATCTGGTGCCCCTATCAACTGGGATGCCATGCCAGTGGAAGCTCCACCAACGGCTAGGCCCGAAGAATTCTTGAATGTGCGAAGAATCCCTATTCCAGATCCACCCAGTGGGCTAACTGAAAGAGTAAAAGGGCACTCCCATTGGTTCAATGAAATGCCAGGGGATTTGGGAGACGCGGACCACATCTGGGAGTCCAAGATGGAGTGTGGAGGGGTTTGGTGGACCTTCCAATTCTTTTCAAGAGAATTTGAGGCCTTACAAAATGCAGCTCCCCTTCAAGAGATCTGGCGAAAGGCTGGACTGCAAACTTACTTCAGTGCAGCTCTACCAAAACCTGACTTCCTCAGGTGTTACTACTTGATTGCTACGATGAAACCTACCGGAGACAAAGATCATTCCGGCACATTCTGGGTGCCCTCCTTATCTAATCTGGAGGAGATGAGGAAGTTTGAACTAAATGTAACATTAATCAGGGAAGCCCTTCAAATGTATGGCACTCATGTGCCTTCAGATCGCGACCCCCTGATACCAGAATCAATGAAAAGCAATAGAGTCAAGAAGCTCAAAGACATGTGCGCCCTCACCCCCAACATCGCCATACCCCTGCGGATGTGCCTCCAGCACTTCGCATTTCCAGCTCAAGACCGTTTCACTCAGCCTCACAAGAAGATATGGTACGGACTGTACTTAGCAGAGACCGGCAGCTTGCCCATTAAGTTGCCAGTATGGATCTTAGATCAGGTATATGAGGCAGGCAAGCGGGGGGTGAGGAAACCCACTCTACATGGTTGCTGTGCGTTGACTAGAATCATCTACAGATGTCTGGCGTACGATGTACCAGTTGCGCGAGCCCTAAAGTATGCACATCTGGAGTTGTTTAAGGGGCGAAAGTCAGGGAGTCAGCCTGCAAAAAGAATGCGTGGATCCCTTTCACAAGTCTTGATCCCTCCAGCAACCACTACCGAAGTCTCCACTAGAGCGGAAGCCCCGGTGGCACCAATCACAATTCATCTCCAGGAGTCTCAACCAAGAGAGGTGGTACAGCCCACCCCCTCTGCCCCTCCGCTACCTACCGATGCAGAATTTGCAGCGATGGCCACTTTCACCGAAGACCCAAATTTTGATTTTGAAACATTTCTGCAGACGGCTCATCTATCAGACAGTGAAGATTGCCCTGACAATGTCGATCCGCGGACATCTACCCAAAGAGAACATGCACGAGGCGAGACAAGCAGCGTACATGAGCTAGGAGTGACGCAACCCCCTCAAAGACTAAATACACAAACTCAGGAGCAGGCACCAAGGAATAACCCAGAAGAGAGTGAAGACGAAGCCCCTGCATATACGGCACAGCTCAAACGATTATACCAGACAATCAAGCAGGTACAAAGCCGCCATAAAATGTCAGAAGAAGCAAATAGGGCCCTAGTAAACCAGATGTTACAGTCAGAGCATATCGACCCCCAGTTTGTAGAATCACTGAACCTATTGGCGGACACCTGTGGCATCAGTGAAGCAATGAGAACCATGGTCTGTCAAGAGAACCCTGCTTATGATCAAAGAAGAATTGATACACGGCCGCGACAAGGAAAGATGATTCAGATGGAAGTATCTACCGCGTTAGCTACGTCCACATCAGAAGATGTGCACATGATTAGCCCTAGGCACAATGATGAACCGGAGGAAATTACGCATGCCCCATCTCCCCCATCATCTCCTATCCCACCCTCAGAGCCTCTCTCCACGTGTCTTTCTACACAAACATTCTCCTCCTATAGTGAGACCATTGTACACACCCCCGTTTCCACTCTCCTCCCTTCACCCTCATCCATCTCTGTCACTCAGGCTTTTGAACCTCAATTAGGTCATCCTTTCTTCCCCCATGCCTTTGGACAACCATCTGTCACTAGTCAGACTCTTTCCTTCCCTTTACCCTCCACCCCTCCATTTCCTCCCCCCCAAACCCTACCTACCCCGTCCCTTGTAACTGCCTCGAGCACCACACTAACCACCCAACCCTCCTTCTGGACCTACCTTGTAAACATTCTTCAACAGGTCGAGGAACATAAGACAAAGTCCCATCCCCAAATTCACTCCCCCACATTCACGGCCACCACTATCACACCACCCACCGTCCCGGTGTTCACATTTCACGAATCACACTCACTCATGTCCGATCCCATGGACATCTCACCATCCGCTGGATCACCCACCACCACTGTCCTCACAACACCATCACAGGTTATTACACTCACAGCACCACTTCCACACACGGTAGGCACAACATCCACTTGTCCCATTCCCACTTCCCAACCCCCTGCATCGTCCACCTCATTTAGTCTTGCACTCGACACGATGCTTGAAGCTGCCACTCAGCTTAAGCAAGAATATACATTATTGGA
Source organism: Ceratopteris richardii (assembly GCA_020310875.1). Lineage (NCBI taxonomy): Eukaryota > Viridiplantae > Streptophyta > Polypodiopsida > Polypodiales > Pteridaceae > Ceratopteris > Ceratopteris richardii. The sequence continues at coordinate 68,725,636 of CM035417.1, read as the reverse complement.
AGAAAATAACAAAGGGCTTTGCACCCTCTCAGCAACACTCCAAGAGCGTGTCAATGCTTTGGAGTTCATTCATACGGAGTCACAAAGCAAGATCTCCGCCCTCGAACAGGAAAATGCGCAACTCAAAGCGAGACATATGGAAGAGAGCAAAGCCATGGAGGAACAGCTGCGCGATCAAATGGGCCGCAATGCACGGCTTCAACGAAACATGGCTTTGCTACGACGACATCTGGCAGCAGCGCAAGAAGAGAATAGACGGCTTCAACAACAAAACCAAGAGAACCTCGAGGCTGCCATGGAAAACACCTCGGGAGCACCCATAGACCCGGTCAAATTTCAAGCGGTCCCATCAGAAAGCATACAACAAATCTTGGAAACATATGCCAATCTGTTAGAAGCACATGATCAGCTTGCCGACCAGCTAAAGGACTTGCAGAGACCCCAAGAGTCTACACCACACCGACAGGAGCATAAAGAAATGACAGACGCTGCTACTTCAACCGAACCGGAACCTTCAACGCCCAACGACGTGCTGGAGTTACGGCAGCAGATCGCAGACTTAAAACTGAAGTTGATGCAGTACGAACGACCCCCTTCCCCACCAGAGCAACCGTCAGAAGAAGAAGCAGTTACCATCCCAGTGGAGGAAGCATTAGTCGACGCCTACGAGCCTCAACCATTCCCAGGAGGACGCGTAACAGAAGAAGGCCAAGATACCTATGAGGAACCCCCATCAGCATGGATGAAACAAGTAGAGGAGATGGGGAAAACTCATCAGGAGCGGATATCCACTCAGATGCTGGCAATGAAGGCCGTTGAGGACACCATCCTTCACTCAGAATACTTCAGGCACCTCGCTCCTAGACGCCTGATCACTAGCTCAGAACTGCAATACAAGCCCTATTTTGTACTGTTAGCTGACTACAATGCAGAAATCAAACGGGTCACCAACAAGTGCCCCACATTTGCCACACAGTTCGAACCAGAAGACATACCAGAAGCGGCACGAAAAGGGGTCATATTCCAACCAACGTGGAGGCAAAAGTTACTCGAAACTTACCCAGAAATGCTTCGAACATGGGATCATGCCCCCATGCATTTGAGGTACAATCCGTGTTTTGGGCCAGTGCAAAGACGCCGATCATGGAAAGCTTTTGCCATCAAGGTTCAGAATAACGCAAACTGCAAGGAATGGCTCAATTACCCCGCTATCGCCCCCCCAACCGGTACTCCTACAGTGTCATACATGATTGCAACCATCAGACATTGGATACCACGCCTCCACCCTATGCCTGATGTCGCTGCCCAGATGATGCTCAAGATCTTCGACATGATGCAGGTCGTACTCAAAACTTTTCGCAATGTATGTCATATTCAACCTCCTATTCCAGGGTTTATCAATGGTAACTACGACCTGCTATATGATATGAGCACAACCCCGAGCATACGAGTGGCTTACGCATGGCATGCACGCATAAGATACCTCCCTGCCTGCTACAAGCAAACATTTGACGACATGTTCACCACGGGGTTTTGGGAAGCACATTCAGAGGTATTTGCGCCACGGCCTACGCATCTACTCCATCTCTTTGCATGTGAGCAAACGATGCACTCCGAGCTTTACACGATGCCACAACCTGACATGCCTGGTACGGTGGATTGGGAGGCCTTGCAACGAGATCTAATCAGAGGTTTAAAAATCAAAGAACACGAAGTGGCAACGGACCTCCTGCAAACATACATTGATCAAACAGCGGAAAAGAGGTCTGTCAGAGGCGACAGACCCTAGGGGGGGGAGAGTGTTGACAGGATGCGGGAAGAAGCAAGTATGGACACATATGCAGATCTAGCACTGAGGCTACCCTTCATTTTTTCCAAAAACCCCCACATCATTCTAAAGTGATTCTCATCACTACGAACCCTTGTAAATATCATTTCACCTTTTTGTAGCTCCATTTTGTACAAGCCGAGGAGTCCTCGAGCTTGGGGAGCCTTAGATGTAGTTGCCTGTCAATTTTCATAATTTTTAGATCTCGTTTGGGCCCTCAAATAAGCCCCGGAACCTAATTTTTAACTAGGCCGGACACTAGGTCTGAACAGGGCCAAAGCTAGTCAAGAACTATAAATAGAGCTAAAGAGCTCATTTGAGGGGTAGCTTTTTGTAGTTTGAGCTTGTATGAGAACTTTCTTGCAATAGAAGTGATTTCATTGTCTTTCTCTCTTTGCTCTTACTGTGTGTGCGCGTGTGTGTGTATGTGTGTGCATGCTTGTGTGCTTCTCACTCACGCACTTGTGCTTCCACTTGCTCGTGGTCTTCATACCATCCTCACGTCTCCCCGGATTGACATTAAAGGAGGTGCTACTCATCGCTGAGCTACAGTCTCATTGCAGTGTGTGCATGCCGACAGAAGGTATCCATCCCTCCCCCTTATTGGAAGCTTGGTGCAAGGTGTGCACAAGTACAGGCTTGGAGAAGGTGGAGGTCTGGTGCAAAGGAGGCCGGCAGCAACAAGACCTTGGGTATTTGGTATTTTGTAATTGAGCACTCTGTGGGATTGTGCACAGAGGCATTGGATTGTATTGTGCATCACCATTGCATTTGTCTTCTTATAATCAATCGACAGAGGCTTCCAGTGTGTATCTTTCTTCTTGTCTTTCCCTTTTTCTCCTACAAACACTCAAATCCCTTCTTCTCCAAGAATCCCCCAACAAATCTGAAGTCTTGAGACATTACTTGGAATTGGTGATGTTGATCCATGATTCTGATTGTGATAAAAGACAAGTGATCACCTGCTGGTTGATCTTCTCGAAGTCAATGGCCCCTTGTTTTTATTATGCTTTCGAGGGGAAACTCTTGGATTTCCTCTTGTGTCGCTTCAAAGTCATCAGAAGCCATCTGCACTTGTAATAGAATTTGTCATTAATCTGATGTTTGAAGAAATATACTTCATCGTTGTGTGCGCAAGCAATCATTGTTCGTCATTAAACCACTCCCCTCTCATAGGTTTGAGCAAAGCATGATACCTGATTTTTTTCTTATTTTTTTCTATTTTGGAAAGAAAAAACAAAAGTTAGTCGTAGTTGAAGCAATTGTTAGTATGTGTTTGTAAAATTTTCTAGACTACTATTGTACAAATTAAGTCCTATTTCGTGGAAGGAAAGATGCACCACTAAACCAATTGAAGAATCTCTGTGTCGAATGTGAGGTCTTCTATAGTGCATACTCTAGGTGCATTTAGCCCAGCATAAGTGCATGGCTGATGATTTATGTTCAGTTGGTGTGTTCCTTTTTGTTCTTTCGATCTCCACACTAAGTGTGTACTTTGATCCTTCCTTGGTGTTTTCTATTATGGTTCTGACATTGTGTCCTTTGTTGTGATTCTCCAAATGTATTTGCCTTTCTTCTAGAGCTTCCTTTGCTTTTTTGGTCCTCTTCATCTTTTGTCTTGATGGGAGACTTTGGCGAATTCGATAATGATGCAAGCTACTTTGTCTAGTGTCTTTACTTCCTGATCTTTCCATTGTCTTCCTTGGGATGGGAGACTTTGGTGAATTTGATAATGATGCAAGCTACTTTGTCTAGTGTCTTTACTTCCTACTTTGCTCTTTCCATTATATTCCTTGGGATCCATACCTTCTTTTTAGATCTTTGAGCATATACTAATGATTTGGGTATCCATACTTCTAATATCTTTTATCTATGTTTCTATAAGCTTTGATCCTTTCTACTCCTTTGCCTCTTAGGGTTTTTGTTTGTTTCCAAAGCCCTCTTGCATTTGTGTTGTTGAAGTTGATCCTTGTGAATCCACACTTGTTTTATGCCCTTGCCATACTGCTTTTGAGTTGGTCTTGAGGAGAGATAAGTGGTTAATCTCTCAGCGTTCTCTCTAGAATGAATTACCTCACGAAGTCGCTTAGGGTTATTCGCTTGAGAAGGAGGGATGGTTTGATTACTGAAAATAGTGCAAGGTATTTCATTGATTTTATTTCTAGGTAGAAGAGTAGAATCGATGGGTGAGGGTTTTGATGGGGATTCTTTTGTAGGTTCACTTTGATTAGTGACGTTAGGGTTTTCCATGCATTTTGATTTTAGTGGTTTCTCATCTAGTAGACTGAAGAAATCTCTATGGCCTATTTTTGTTGATATATATCCTTGCACTAGGTGGATAGTAACTTCAAATTCAAAAATCCAATCTTGACCCATGACTAGTTCTTCCGGAAGACTTGAGTCTTTGCAGACTAATAGTCTTTGTTGCACGGTATTGTTTCCTAAGTGTAAGGATATGGATACTTCTCCTATACACTCAATGATATTACCTACAATTCCTATCATATGAGCCTTGGTTGGAATGAGTTATACCTTTAGCTTTTCAGCTAAGGAAGCACATATACTGCTTAGAGTTGCTCCTGTGTCAATTAATGAATGTACTAATTGATACTCTTCTGTAACAATCCCTAGGTTTAAGTATGGTTACCGTATTAGACTCCCTAGGGTTTTTACCTAGTTGGTGTGGTAGTTTTTCATGGGGCAGGCTCTTCTTCTCACAAGTACCTTTCATCACATTCTCGTATCCATTCCTTTTGTTTTCGTATCCGCTCTAGGGCTTCTAGTCTAGCTTCTTCCCTTATTCTTTCCTCATCTTTCCTTCTATTTTGAGCTACTAAGAGTCTCAATAACATTTGTTCTATCAATGGCTCCATATATCTTTTGACCATACAACCACTTATGTAGTTGGGTATGCCATCGAGCATGACTAGGTTAATGGCTCCACTTGTGGAGATTCTATTTATCAGTAATGGTCCATATCCTCGGTCTTGTAGTTTTTTCACATGTTATTTTACCATATAGACCACCACTAAATCTCCCACTTTAAGACTTTGTCCTTGATGTGAGCATCGTAATAAGCATTTTTCCTTCTCGTTGCAGCATAAATTCTAGCTTCAACTTGTAATCTAGTATCGTACAATTCCTCTATGTTGTCCAACTGCTTTGAGACTTCATTTCCAATCCACTCATACTTGTTAATGACTCATAGGGTAGGAACCAAGAAGTCAATTGGTAGTATTGCATTTTGTCCATAGACTAGATTAAAAGGTGTTGTTCCAATAGCCATTTTATAAGTGACTCCAAAGGCCCATATTGCATGATGCATTTGTTTGTCCCAATTTGACCTTCCATTGTTAACTATCTTAGTTAGAATAGTACATAACACTTTATTTGAACTCTCAATTTGTCCATTAGACTGTGGATGATAGGGTGTTGATTTTTTATGAATCACTAAAAATTCATTCATGAGTGACTCAATGACTTCATTAATAAAATGCATACCTCTATCACTTACAATCTCAATAGGTAGTCCAAATCTAGTGAATATGTTTTCGAATAAAAACATTGTTGTAGTGTGAACATCATTTTTTCTAGTGGCTTTTGCTTCTACCCATTTCATTAAATAGTTTGCAGACACTATAATGTATTTGATATGTGATCCTTTTGCTAGGGGGTTAATCGGTCCAATAAAATCGATTCCTTTTCTTGACAATGCTTGGGCACTAATCCTTGGTCTTAAAGGCATACCATTGCATCATATTGGATACTTTGTCCATTGACATATGTCATAGCTCTTTACATAGGTTTTTGCATCCATGTGTAGGGTATGAAAGAGCTTGGAGAAGCTTGTAGGAGGTAGAAAAGTGAGTTGTGAAGCGACAAAGTTCAGTCCAACCAGCTAGCATTCTTACTCTTGATAAAGTACACAACAGTTCATCTACTATGGTCATCAATAAATGAGACATAATACCTTGATCCTTCCAATGAAGGTTCTTGGGCCCCCATACATCACTTTGTACTAAGTCCAATGATTTTTTGTGGATGTAGCCTTTGTGGTTGAATGGTTGTCTTTGTGTCTTCCTAATCTAGCATGCATCACATATGTTGAGTATGTGTTGTTTTGATATGTTTGGAAACCCTAGAACACTTTGATCCTTGCATATATCCTTCAATTTTCTTTCATTCACATGACCAAGTCTCTTATGCCACACTTCAAGCTCACTTAGGGTTTGAGATCCAAAGTTGAGTAGAGCTATGTTCCTAGTTTCTCCTACTTCAAAAGTAAAGAGCCTACTGTGCTTCTCACCTCTGGTTATCTTCTTGAAGCCTTGACATGGATCTTACACAAAAGCTCCATGTTGGATGAACCTAACTTGCAAGCCTTTTTCAACTATTTGACCTACATTTATTAGGTTTTTAGTGATAGTGGGTACATAGAGAACCTTATTCAGAATGTTTGTCCTACTATTGGAAGCTTTGACATTACCAATCTTCTCCACATTGTGCTTAGTATCATCCTCTATTTGTACTTCATGTCTATGCTTTGGACTTCCCAAGTCAGATAGAAGAGCAATCCTACCTGCAACATGATTTGAACATCCTAAATCTATGTAGAACAAATGATCTTCTTCTTTACCTTCTTTCACTACAACATATGAGGGGCATACCGATGTTGTCCATACCGATGGTCCATCCCTAACGTCGATATGATCGGTGGAAATGCTTGGAAGGATCACATTAGGCATACGATGATCAATAGGCCATCGGAATGATCATTTGAAATTGACCGTCGATGTACATTATCGTCATCGGTATGAGTGTCATTATGAGCAATGATTATTTCCTAGAAATTATTGATGCTCATACCGATGCCTATATTGGTGATGCATTTAAAAACCGGGACCCAAGAGCAAAAGCTCGACATTTTTCATGTGTTTTGAACTAAGTAATGCTTCTGTCAAACTTGCGTGTGCGAACTCAATTGTGACCTACATTGTCTTGTGTATACACACACACAAAAATCTCTGTCTCTACCACACACACACACACTCTATCTCTCTAGATCTTGCATCTTGGTAAGTGATGTGCGTACACTTTCACCCTTTCTCTACGTTTTTTGTTGTCTAATTTCTCTTCTCTTTGGTTTCACATGAGTTTTTTGGCATCAATTCTTTGAAATTTGACAAGAGACGACGTTCATTAGGCTTGACGAGAGTGATCCAAAAGATTACATTGATGTAAGTGATTTTTTTGTTTTCTATTGATAGAGATTGAGAGAGAGAGAGAGAGAGAGAGAAAGAGAAAGAAAGAGATCTAGAGAGAAAATGAGAGAGAGAGAGAGAGAGCTGAAGAGAGAGAGATTAAAGAGAGAGAGAGAGAAAGAGAGGGAGATAAAGAGAGACAAAGAGAGAGAGATAGAGATCCATACACACACACACATGCTCATGTATATGCATGCATACATACACACATGCATAGATGCACACACATATACACATGCATATGCATACATACATTCATACACATATGTACACACAAATACGTACACATATACATAGACAAACATATGCATACATACATTCACACACATACGTACACATATATACACATATACATACATAAACATATGTGTACATACATTCACACAAATACATATACACACATACATACACACACATTCACACACATGTACACACATTTAGACACATACGTACACACACATACACACATACATACACATACATACACATACATACACATACATACACATACAATATTACACACACACATGCATATATTACATACACACATGCATATTATATACTCACAAACATATTACCTACAAAGATGCATATTCATGCATATGCATGCATGCATACACACATATACATACACACTCACATACATATACACACACTCACATATATACATACACACTCACACCTATACACATACTCACATACATATTACATACACACACATATGCATACACACATGCATATGCATACATACATACACACATGCAAACACACATATATATACATACATGTACACACACATATACACACATAATACATATACAAACATACATTCACACACACATATGTACACACACATACATACACATATACATACACAAATATAGGCATACATACACATATACATACGCAAACATATGCATACATACATTCACACATATACGTACACACACATACATACACATACGATATTACATACACACATGCATATATTAGATACACACATGCATATATCATCTACACACATGCATATATCATATACACACATGCATATTACATACTCACATACATATTAGATACATATTCATGCATATGCATGCATGCATACACACATATACATACACACTTACATACATATACACACACACATATATACATACACACTCACACCTATACACACACACACTCACATACATATACACACACTCACATATATACATACACACTCACACCTACACACACACACACACACACTCATATTCATACAAACACACATATACATGTTTTACATCTAGGTCTTAGGATTAGGCTTTTGGGTTTTTTACATACATGCAATAAAATTAAATATTTAATTAAATATATAAAAAATAAGTTTTTAGGATTTTTAGGTTTTTTACATATATATAATCAAATATATAAAAAATAGGGGTTTAGACTAAATATATATAAGAAAAAAAACTGAATATATAAATAAATAATATATAAAATAGGATTTTAATATAGATAAATAAATATGAAAAGAGCTAGTGTTTCAAATAATAATATATATATAATTAAATATATAAAAATAGGATTTTAGGTTTTTTATTGAATTAAATATATAAGAAATAGAGTGTTATGTTTAATATTAACATATATAATCATATATTTATAAAAATGAGGAAAAACTAGGTTGTTTACACATGCATGCACACATATACACATATTAGGGTTAAGGTCTTTAGGATTAGGGTTTTTAGGTTGTTTACACATGCATACATACATATATACTCATAAAACATGTAAGCATACACATATATATACACATGCATATAGACATATACATGTTTTAGGTCCAGGTAATCAGGATTAGGGTTTTAGGGTTTTTACACATGCATACATATATATACACATATACACATACACATGCATACACACATATACATGTTTTAGGTCTAGGTCTTTAGGATTAGGCTTTTAGGTTTTTTACATATATATAATAAAATATATGAAAATAGAGTTTTATGGTCTTTAATTAAATTAAATATATAAGAAAAATTTAAGAAAGAAGATTATGATTTTAGTACAGATAAATAAATAGGAAAAGAGCTAGTGTTTTAAATATATAAATTAAATATGTATAATTAAATATATAAAAATAGGATTTTAGGGCTTTTTATTGAATTATTTATATATAATTAAATATATAAAAAATAGAGTTTTAGGCTTAATATTAACATATATAATCATATATTTATAAAAATTAGGAAAAACTAGGCTGTTTACACATACATACACACATATACACATTAGGATTTCGGTCCTTAGGATTAGGGCTTTTAGGCTGTTTATACATGTCTACATACATATACACACATAATACATACACATATATACGCACATGCATACAGACATATACATGTTTTAGGTCTAGGTCATTAGGATTAGGGTTTTAGGGTTTTTACACATGCATACACATATACACATAGGATTAGGGTTTTAGGTTGTTTACACATGTATACATACATATACACATAAACACACATAATACCTATACACATACACATGTATATACACATGCATACATACATATACATATTTTAGGTCTACGTTGTTAGGATTAGGGTTTAGGGTTTTTACACATGCATACAAATATATACACATATACACATATAATACATTTACACATACATGTATATACACATGCATACACACATATACATGTTTTAATTCTAGGTTTTTAGGTTTTTTACATATATATATATATATATATATATATAATCAAATATATATAAATAGAGTTTTTGGATTTTTCAATTAAATTAAATATATATAAGAAAAAAAATATGATTTTAGTATAGATAAATAAATATGAAAAGAGCTAGTGTATTAAATATATAAATTAAATATATAAAAATAGAATTTTAGGGCTTTTTATTAAATTAAATATATATAATTAAATATATAAAAAATAGAGTTTTAGGTTTAATATTAACATATATAATCATATATTTATAAAAATTAGGAAAAAAGTACAATATATAATCAAATATATATAAAAAATAGGATTAGGGTTTTAGGCTTTTTACATATGCATACACACATATACACATATATGCACATAATACATATACACATACACATGTATATACACATACATGCACATGTATACATATTTTAGGCATAGGTCTTTAGGATTTTGCTTTTAGGTTTTTTACATACATACAATAAAAATAAATATATCTAATGAAATATATAAAAAATAGGTCTTTAAGATTTTTAGGTTTTTTACATATATAAAATCAAAGGTTTCTTAATTAAATTAAATATATATAAGAAAAAAAATAAGAAAAAAGAAATAAATTAAATACATATAGTTAAATATATAAAAATAGGGTTTTAGAGTTTTTTGTTAAATTAAATATATATAATTAAATATATAAAAAATAGAATTTTAGGTTTAATATCAACATATATATAATCATATATGTACACATGCATACACACATATACATGTTTTAGGTCTAGGTCTTTAGGATTAGGGTTTTTAAGTTTAATAAGAAAAGTGAGGTTTTTAGAATTAAATGTTCTAACATGTCTACATGGTATCAGATGGCATCTTTGGATCCAGATGAGAGAATGGCATGTGTTGAGCCATCAAAGTCATATTGGTCAAAGTCAATAGGATCAAAGTCAAAACAATCAAAGTCAAAGTGGTCTATGGTCAATACGATCAAAGTGAAAGGGTTCAAAGTTCAATTGTCAAGGTGCACAGGTAGTGCACAATCAATTGTTCACAAAGGTTATGTTTTGTAGGAAGTTGGATGCAAGTTGCAAATCGTCTTTCTGCAATTTCTCTAAGGTTCAAAGGGTTTTTAAAAGTGTTTGGAAAGTTCAGGTGAACCCTCCCTTAGGTACACATTTGAAGAGTTGAAGGGCAAAAGGTAAAGTCATGTGAAGAGGAAGCGTACACAAAATTGGAAGTATGGCTCCCCATTCAAAATTTTGTTATTGTCCTAAAGTCACTACAGGACAAAACAATGATTCATTAGTTGTGCACCTTTGGAGACATTCTTGGGACATAAAAGTGAGCACCAAGATACTCTATCAGTTAGGATCCTACGTACGTGAACCAACACTCAACTCAAGGCATGCATTATTCTTGGTTAGTCTAAGCAAGGTGAGCATAGTATACACTAAGAGAGATAAGAGCAAGAGACAGACAGAGAGTGTGCGATGCAGAGAAGGATGTGCAAAGTGTGCAAGAAGTGTGAATTAGGTGTGTGTAGAGGAGTGCTAAGCAAGGCAATCAAAGGTCACAAGGTCCCATTGAAGTTTTGTGTGCATCGACAGAAGGTGTCCATCCCTCCCCCCTATTGGAAGCTTGAGTGCAAAGTGTGCACAAGTGCAAGCTCTTCGAGAAGGTGGAGGTCACGTGCAAAGAAGGTCGATAGTAGAAAGAACCTTGGGTATTTTGTAACTTTGTTTGATTATGTACTCTTTGGGATTTTTCACATAGAGTATTTGGATTGTGTTGTACATCATTATTGTACTGCTCTCTTTATAATCAATCTATAGAAGCTTTCGGTGTAGCTTTCTTCTTACCCTTCTTCCTTCTCCTACAAACACTCAAGTCCCTTTCTGCACAAGAATCCCCCGATAAAATTTGGCATGCATGATAGGACCACAAGGAGCCTTGAGCATAGGAGAAGCAATATTTGCAAAGTGTAGAAGAGTGCAAGGTTACCGACAGTACTATGCTTTCTTAAGAGGTAATCCTTCTTCCATTGGAATTCTCTTAAACTAAGAGGAGTATGAACAACTCATGACCGCAACCCGATCTCAAACCTTGAGGATCCCTTGCAAAGCAACAAGAAGGAAGGTCATTCGAAGATCAACTAATCCATTGTCATCGACATCATCAGTAAAGAATATGGAAGCCCAAGTAGATTTGGAAACTTTACTTTCTAGATTGAATATCGAATTTCCATCCTTCAATGGATTATCACAAGAAGACTCAGATGAGCATATTAGGAGATTCTTAGCCTTATGTAAGACAAGGGGTCTGATGGGAAGAGAAGATGCATTTTTATCCTTTTCCCTGCAACATTAGAAGGGCTAGTAGACAAATGCTTTAGTCAGTTCGCCGATAACCATTTCACGACATGGGACTTGATGAAGGAAGCATTTAGGACACAGTTCCAACAAGGGAACATAACTGAAAACATTATTGAGGAACTAGAAAATCTAAGACTTGGTCCGGGGGAGACCTTTCCAAAATTTATCGCCAGAGTCAAGGCACTGATGACTAAATTGCCAGATCCTTCCCATGATTTTTTCATCAAGAAGTGGTTGGCTAAACCACTTCCAATATCAACACAATGTAAAATAAAGGAATTAGTGTTAATGACAGCCACAATAGAAGAATTTATCAATACAACCACAAGGTTGGAGAAAATTAGGCATCAGTATGGGACAAGCTCTTCCAATTTATCCTATCTGGTAGAACCTGAGGACCCAGTAATTCAGTTAAGGAAAGAGCTTGAGAGCTTAAAAAGGAATAAGCCCCACAAAGAGGAGGAGATTGCAGTAACTCAGTTGAGGTGAGAAATTGAAGCATTGAAGCTACAAAAGGAAGAGGAAGACCAAGCAGAAGAGCTGGGTCAACTTCGATAAGAGTTGTACGAACTCAAGGGAGGTGGCATCAATGTGCAGTAACCAGGGGCATTTGGTAAGCGAGTGTCCACTTTTAAGTGTAACTTGCCAGTTGTGCAGGAAAGCTGGGTATGAGGCACAAGAATGTCACTCAAGAGGGATGCCTGCATAACCATACTAGGGACAAGGAGGAGCTCAACCATCAACCAATGTTTGCAGCAACACCCAATCAAGGTAACAATTACAACCCTAGACATAGGCATAACTTTGGAAATGGGCCAAGGAGTCCAATTATCTGTTTCAAATGTGGAGATGTGGGCATAACCAATGTAGGTGCACTCTACTAGAAAATGACCCTCCTTGCAAGAACTATCCAGAGGCTAGAGACCCTTATACTAATTGTTGTCCTAAGAATCAGGCAGCTACATTTGGGCTACACACTCAAATGATTGTTGTGAGCAAAGAAGTTGTAGAACAAGTCAATGTGCCATCACCATCTACCAGAGTGGTGCAATTAGAAGAAAATGAATCTTTGGCAGTGCAGACAAGGAGCAAGGGGATGGCTCAATTAGATATAGGTCAAGATCCAAGGATTAGTGGACTCAATAAAGACAAAGAGACATCTAAAGTCAAAGCCAACACATATGTAGATATAAGGCAAAAAGAAGATCTCATAGGTACTAGTGATGCAATTGGAACATGAGGTGTTTGATAAGTCAAATAGAGCCCATGCTTTGAAGGAATTAGAAGCTTCAAAACTACTCAAGTCCATGAAAAAGGAGGTAAGTATTTTTTATTTGATAAAGATGGATGTGAAATTCAGGTCAGAGATCTTGCAAATAATTGATGAGGCTTCCACAACAAGTTTAGTGGCAAAGGCTGTTGTTATGCATAAAGATAGAATGATAGGGGAAGCCCCCCTCATAGATTATAAGAGCCCTCAACTAACAGTCACTATCAGAAGACATGAATTTCAAGGAGTTATTGTAGATGGCGGTTCTGGCATTAACTTGATGCCTGAACATACAATGGAAAAAATTGGACTACAACCTTCAAGACTTGCCAACTTCATTGTAACACTGGCAGACCAAAGCATAGTAAGGCCTATGGGAGTGGCCCCTGGAGTCCCAGTCGAGATACAAGGTACCATCTTTAGCTTGGATTTTGTTGTCTTAAGGCTGCCACAGGTAGAAGGAAGTTTCCCCCTGTTGATTGGGAGACCTTGGTTAAGGCATGCCAATGTGCTACATGATTGGGGTAAGGACACAATGTGGGTAAAACAAGAGGGAAAAGAGTTACAACATATATTTTTAGAAGAAGGTTCAGACAACTAAAGACATACCAGCATGATGTAGACAATTGGTATTTGTATGAAAGAAGAATTGTTGGATAACCTAGAGGCAAATCTATATGAAGATGCGAATTTATATGAAGAAGAAAACATGTTGGCTTGGCTCCATGCAAAAGACCCATCTTCCTCCTATGGAATCTTTCCAAACTCAAGTAGAGAGAAAGTATATGAAGAAACGATATCATTCAAGTTATTGATTCGAGTGAAATAGTCTCAGTCAAAGGCTATAGAAGAAAGATGAAAAGAAAAGTCATTAAGTGCAATAGTGATGAAGCTACTTCAAATCCTATATAAGTGGCCACTTCGTTATGGATACTAGTATGGATATCTTCTATTATGTTAATTTTTATGACAGTAAGTGCAGGGCTTTACAAGGATGTGGAAGGAGTACCTGCAAAATTTTGGAAACAGAGGATTCCATTGGTTGAAGAAGATAGAATAGAAACAATGAAATTTTGTAGATTAATTCACACAGTAGCTAAAACAGGGATACAAAAGATGGAGTATGGGGGAGATATTATTCCAATAAAGGATGCAAGATGGCCCTATTAAATGGTCAGTGTGCCCATAAAGAAGATAGATCAAATGAAGTGCAGAACAACTGGAGATTATGCAGGGCAAAGAGTTTCAATTAGTCATCATATCACAGCTCAAGGCCTATCATCAAAACAAGTGAAGATTTCTGGATCACTTGGAACTTGCAAAATCTGTCCAAGTTGTACATAGCCTTCTCGTACCATTTTTTTGCTTACATTTTTTTAGTTTTTATCCATTTTCATGCCTTTTATTTAGGTTTTTATGAAAATTAGAAGTCATTTCCCAACCATTTGCATGAATAATTTTTTTCAGATTTTTTTTGGAATTTTTTTAGAGTTTTTTCTAGAATTTTTCATTTTTTTAATGTCATTTTTCTTGATAAAATGGAGGAAAAAAGGAAGCTCTCTATGGTTTTGGGTGGGATAAGTGGCCTAAAAATTTAGGAATTTTTTGAAATGTTTTTTTTTTGGATTTTTTTGACTTTTTTTGGATTTTATTTGTATTTTTTATCTATTTTTGGTGTTTTGAAAAAAAAACACCACCGGTGGCTGATTTTTCATCCCACCCTAGCGCGCTCTCCCCCCCTCCCCGGCCCGCATCCCCCCACCTTAGGATTAAATTTATTCTATGGTGGTTACCCTTCTTTTATTTTCTCAAAACATACTTTTGGCTCTAGATTGCACCTCAGATGGCCAATTTCTTTTAATTTGGAGTCATTTTCATGTTTTTCGACCTTAGTGGACTCAATGAGGTTTTAGGTCTAAGTCTTTATGACTAGGGTTTTTAGGTTTAATAAGAAAAATGAGGTTTTTGAATTAAATGCTCTAATATGTCTACATGGTATCAGATGGCATCTTTGGATCCAGAGGAGAGAATGGCAACTATTGAGCCCATCAAAGTCATATTGGTCAAAGTAAGTAGGATCAAAGTCAAAAAATTCAAAGTCAAAGTGGTCTACGATCAACACGGTCAAATTCAAAGGGTTCAAAGTTCAGTTGTCAAGGTGCATAGGTAGTGCACAATCAATTGTTCACAAAGGTTATGTTTTGTAGGAAGTTGGATGTAGGTTGCAAATCGTCTTTTTGCAATTTCTCTAAAGTTCAAAGGGTTTTTAAAAGTGTTTGGAAGGTTCAGGTGAACCCTCCCTTAGGTACACATTGAAGAATTGAAGGGCAAAAGGTAAATTCATGTGAAGACGAAGCGTACGCAAAAGTGAAAGTATGGCCTCCCATTCAAAATTTTGTCATTGTCCTAAATTCAATATAGGACAAAACAGAGATTCATTGGTTGTGCACCTTTGGAAACATTCTTGGGACATAAAAGTGAGCACCAAGATACTCTCTCAGTTAGGAGCCTATGCACGTGAACCGACACTCAACTCAAGGCATGCAATATTCTTGGTTAGACTAAGCGAGGTGAACATAGTCTACACTAAGAGAGAGAAGAGCAAGAGACAGACAGAGAGTGTGCGACACAGAGAAGGAAGTGCAAAGTGTGCAAGAAGTGTGACTTAGGTGTGTGAAGAGGAGTGCTAAGAAAGGCAATCAAAGGTCACAAGGTCCCATTGAAGTTGTGTGTGCATCGACAGAAGATGTCCATCCCTCCCCCCTAATTGGAAGCTTGAGTGCAATGTGTGCACAAGTGCAAGCTCTTCAAGAAGGTGGATGTCTGGTGCAGAGAAGGTCAGTGGCAAAAAGAACCTTGGGTATTTTGTAACTTTGTTTGATTGTGTACTCTTTGGGATTTCACATAGAGAGTATTTGGATTGTGTTGTACATCATTATTGTACTTCTCTCTTTATAATCAATCTACAGAAGCTTTCGGTGCCTGTACCTTTCTTCTTTCCCTTCTTCCTTCTCCTATACAAACACCCAAGTCCCTTTCTGCACAAGAATCCCCCAAGAGCATGTCCTTGCACTCAGTGCAAGTATCAAATATACCAAAAACGACTGATTTGTACTGCACATGTTAGAGAATATGGATCCTTTGATAAAAATCAACTACAAAACCTATGCTACCATTCACATGGTCCCCCTGGTGAGCAGGTGGACCCAAACGACATTGCATCGGTAACCTCTCGTGGAAAAAAGAGAACAAAGAGGGAGGTAGAAGTGCAAGGTACTGGTAGCATTACACAAAATGAACACATGGTAGAAACACTCGAAGTGTTTTATGAGCTACACAAAGATCACGATGGTGGAGAAGATATCATGGATTCCATGGAGACGACATAATTTCCACGATCAAAAGTTGACGAAGAATACAAGAACATGCGAAGACTAGCCCGTTTACCACTGTAGGCTAAGGCAAAGATATCTGTACTATGTGCGTCACTTGCGATGCTCAATCTTCAATCCATTTATGGATGATCAGATAGTAGTGTCTCTGAATTGTTCAAGTAAATGGATTTGAAATAAACTTTCATTTCTATATCAAAATAACTTTATTTACTAATATCATTCTAATTGTTTATTGCAGGCTTCTTAAAGATCAGTTTCCGCAAGATGGCAATGATATGCCTCCAACATGTGGAGATGCAAAAAAAACTTTTACAATCCATTGGAATGGACTACACTGAGATTCATGCTTGTCTGAATGATTGCATTCTCTTGCAAAACGAGCATGAGCATCTCCACATATGTCCAAAGTGAGGAGCGAACAAGTTTAGAGAAGACCTTGTGGACGAAGCAGTCCCCGTAAAGGTTCTTTGCCACTTTCCTATCATTCCAAGAATTAAGAGTATGTTCAGATGCAAATCCATAGCTGAGTTAATGTCATGGCATGTAAAGAGCAGGTCTACAGATGGTGTAATGCGAGTGCCTAATGACTCTGATACATAGAAAAACATAGATAGTAAGTGGCCAGAGTTTGCTAGTGAGCCTCAGAACTTTTAGCTATGGATGGACAAAATCCATTTGGTTTACGCAACTATTCATAGAGCAAATGGCCTGTATGTTTGGTCAACTATAACATCCCACCATGATTGGCCACAAAAAGGATCATTTATTATTAGCTCTTATTGTGCTAGGCAAATATAAGGTAAAAAACATGGATGTATACCTTGCAGCACTTGTGTAAGAGCTGCGCACTTTATGGGATGGGATTATTGTGCGCGACATGTCTCAACCTATAAGAAGATGAGACGTGCAAGTGCAAGGCATAATTATGTGGACGATGCATGATTGGCCCGGTTATGGTGAATGTTTAGGTTTATCGATTTCAGGTTACCATGTTTATCCCCTATGCGAACCACGACTCGAAGCATGCTACTCCAAAGCACTTCAGAAAGCTTTCTATAAAGGACATCATAGATATTTGCGTGATGGACATGTTTTATATGAAAGGCAAATTGGCCGACAATTGCAATGCCGAATGAAAGAAAGCAATTGGAAGTAGGTATGGTATTCAAAAGTACGAGTTGCTGGCATGAAACAGTTGTTGATCTTTCATGAACTCCCTTATTGGAGTGACTCAATGCTATAGAGATTGTCTGTATAGAAGAGAAATGCTTCCCCACAAGTATTGTCACAATTCAACTTCATTTACTAGTTCATGTGGTTGATGAAGTTATAATAGTAGGAACTATCCATAGTCAATGGATGTTCTTCTTAGAGTGCTTCATGAAGACATTAAAAGAGTTTGTTCTTTTTTTGCTATGTTGATTTGTACACTACTATTTCTCTATATTACCATTATTATCGTATGCTAATTATTTGAGTTTTTTGTTGTAGATCACGATGGGAGACAGTCCTCCGATCACTCTGGATTCGATGATAGAGGAGCAGTTCTTGGAGTTTATATCTCAGGTACCTCCCACGTATATGGCCATCGCATCACAGTATTGGATCCTCATGGTAGCACTCTCCCCGACCTCACTCCTGCCAACCTCACTCCTGTCGGCCTCACTCCCACCGACATCACTCCTACAAGCGGGGCTATTCCTGTCAGAGGTACGTCTCTTAGCTTTATGACTCCACCATGACCACCTTCTCAGCCATCTCCTTGTGGCTCTATTAGTCAACGTATGCATTCAACACCTCAACATGATATAGGTGTTGGCCTGTCTCATTGAATCAATGTCATGCTCTGAAGGAGGAGGTTCAAGGAGTGGATCTATAAGTGGCTCTAGAGGAGGCGGATGTTGTGTAGGCAGTGTGACTGATGTTGTGTCTCCCACTTCTACTCCTAGAGCAAGTACCTCAAATGCCGGTATGCCATGTGGTACACCACGTACACCTTGGGATGCTCATGACCATGATGACTCCAAGGTAGTATAGTATACATGATGGAGCTCCAGTGATGGATGCGAGCAAAAAGGCCATGCATCAATAGATACGATAGCTTTTCTCCATACAATTGGACACTCTCTCATGTTGAAATGGAGTGAACATGATAAAGATCGTAAAAATTATATCACAGAGATGATCTATTAAGAGTTTTGGCCATCACATTGGCATCCTATTATTAGATCGGAGTGGATTCAGCACACGACATGTGAGGTTATGTCTCATCGATGATCCAAGGCTCATGATGCTTTCAAAGTAGGCTTATTAAAGCCTATCTGGTTAGATGTTAAGGAGTGGGATATGATTCCCAATGAGAAGCAGTAGACTCCTAACCAATATCGCTAGTACCGAGATGCGGTGGCCACACATCTAGATATGCATCACGATTTTGTAAGTATCATTTTGATTATTGAATTTGTTTGTGTTAAACACGTCATGTATGTTCATCTAGCATTTTGCATATTTGTTGTAGGAGTTTGCACTGGTTCATCCTCCGACACAAAACGAGGAGGCTTATGGATATCGTCATGGATTGGTTGCACTGTTGGAGGACTTGGAGGGACGGGGTGCGGTCATTTCATGGGAGCAACTATGATGAGGTAAGCTTATAAACTTGGTTTGGTGTTTTTAGTTGTTGTTTGTAAATATCATGTCAATTTGTCTCATTTCATGAATGTTCTTTGTTGCAGGACAACAGATATAGATGTTTTGATCCCTCTCAACATGTGTATGGTAGTGGTGTGCCACAATTTTGTATTTGGATCATATATGGCAATGGTGCACCAGAATTTTATATTTGGTTTCCTATATGGAAGTGCTTTTCACATTTTGTACGTACTCAGTTTTTTTTTGGGTAGAGTGTATTGTCTTTTGCTACACAACAAGCATGGTAATGTTGGTGCAATAAGAGACGATACACTTTGCCCGAAAAAAATTTGCAAATATGATCGTCGGTATAGGTGTTGGTTGGTGCATCGATATGCCCAGCCACATACCGGCATCAATACTGATGCTTATGCCCAGGGGATTACCGATGCATATACCGATGCTTATACCGATGCAAATATCGATGCTCATACTGATGCATATACCGATGATTATACCAATGGTTTTGTACCGACACGTATGTCGAAGCTTACACCGACATCAGGGGAAAATGATGCTCGTGCATTTGCCTCGGTAGAAACCTCGGTATACCCCTGATATGTTGTATTGTTTGTGGCTTAGATTCATTAGAAGCAATGAGTCTTCATGTGGTTAATCTTCAAAATAATTGTTGTAGTCCCTTCTATTATAGCCTCTATTGTTATTGTTGAAGTTGTGTCCACCTCTTCCCCTATTGCTGCTATATTCACCTCTTCCACTTCCTTTTTGGGTCTTCCCATTGAACCAACAATTATGAGTGGTGCGCTTGGTCTTATCATAGATGGCACAAGGTTGAACATTCTGACCTTTGGGTTTGTCATGCTTTGGTCCTTTCTTCTTCCCTTTCGACTTGCTCTTGCTTGCAAAGTTGGCTTGGGAAGTCTCCTCTTCATCTTCTTCCTTCTTCTTGCCTTTCAGCTTCTTATCCTTCTTATCTGCATATAGAGTACTACTTGAATTACTGTGATAGGAGTTACCTTCCTTTATGCTATTGTTGGCTTCTTGATTGAAGAGTGGTCCAAGAAAAATGCTTAACTCTAGAGTTTGCACATCCATCATGAGATCAAGCTATGGTGAAAGATTGCCATTGCTTATCACTTCTAATCCTATTGAGAATTTTCCTCATGATGGCCTCTTCTTCAATCAGCTCTCCAATGGATGTGAACTGATATGCAACCTCCTTGACCTTGGTAACAAAATCTATGATAGTTTGTTTAGGTATCTTCTTCATTTGGTTGAACTCATTCCAAAGATGATTCTTTCTTGCTTTGGTACTAGTAGAAAAGAAAGTCTCTAGGGCATCTCGAGTCTCTTGAGATCCTTGCATCCTCTAATTTGTGGTAATAGAAAATCAAAGATAGAGTTTAG
>CM035417.1:68679729-68682229 GCA_020310875.1 Ceratopteris richardii | reverse complement strand
CAAGAGACTTGGGAGACCTTGTCAACATACTTCTCATCAAGCACAAGGGCCAGAAAGAATCAGCTATGGATTGAGTTTACAACTCTCAGGAAGCAATCAAAACAATGTGTCTCAGATTTTGTCACCAAAGTCAAAGATATAGCAGATCAACTTGCAAGTGTTGGAGAAGAGATTGAAGAAGAGCAAATAGTCAGACAAGTGATTAATGGACTCAAAGCAGATGACAAGTGGGAGAGCTTTACCACTGCAATGGACTTGTACATGGACATTCAAGCACCTGATCTAACAACTCTGATTGGACAACTCTTTACACATGAAGCCAAGATCACAAAGAATGGAGAGCAATCAAAAGGTAACAATCCCTCTGCCCTATATACAGATAAGAAGTCTAAAGACAAGGGTAAAAGCAAGAAGCTTGATGATGAAGGATCCACCTCCCAAGCAAACTATGCAGGGAGAGGTAGATCATCTAGAGGTAGGGGCAGAGGAGGTAAGTCAGGTAGGGGGAAACCCTATAATCAATCTCCATGCAATATTTGTGGTTTGTCTAACCATACTACAGATGAATGCTACAAAAACTACAAGAACCAAAGAGGAAGAGGTCACCAAAGAGGAGGATACACCCAAGGCAGAGGCAGATTCAATCAATCTCAAGGCTACCATGGCTACAACAATAATTACAACAACAATTACAACAATAGCTACAATCACAATGGCAATTATCAAGGAGGATACAGGAACAGAAAGGATTACAACAATTATGCAGAGGATCAAGATGATTCCTTGTTGATTATGAACATGACATCTAAACCAGGTATCAATGATGATCATTTGTTCTATATTGATTCAGGTTGCTCTAACCATGTAGCTGGGAATGTTGCCTTACTCTCTGATTTGGAAGAACCTAAAGGCAAGCACCAAGTGCAGACAGGTGATGACACTAAACACTCAGTGGTTAAAGTAGGTAATGTCAAAACAAGTGATGGTAATCAGAATTTGCTAAGCAGAGTATTGTATGTCCCAACAATCACCAAGAATCTGATGAGTGTAGGACAGATTGTTGAAAAAGGTCTACAGGTCAGGTTCACTCAACATGGTGCATATGTGGAGGATCCAAGACATGGATTCAGAAGGATAGCCAAGGGAGAGAAGTCAGGTAGACTATTTACCTTTGAACTTGAGGATACTAAAAGTATTGCCTTGTACAACTATAGGGATCAAACCCTATCAGAATTGGAGATGTGGCACAAGAGATTGGGTCACATTGGAGAGAGAACCATAAAGCAGATGAGCAGAGATCAATGTGTGCTTGGGATACCTAATGTATCCAAGCAACACATGATATACAAGTGTGGGGCTTGTCAATTTGGTAAGTCACACAGGTTGCCATATACCAAGAAAGGATTCATGCATGAAGATTACTTGGAATTGGTGCATACAGATGTTTGGGGACCAAGCAAGGAGCCATCCATATCTGGATCAAGGTACTATGTATCTTTTATAGATGATTATAGCAGATGGACTGTCTTGTACTTCATGAAACATAAAGATGAAGTATTTAATTGCTTCAAAAGGTATCTTGCATTAGTAGAGAATCAAACAGGTAGACATTTGAAGAGGTTAAGGTCTGATGGTGGTGGAGAATACTTCTCCAATGACTTTGAAGACTTCTTGCAGGAAAGAGGCATCAAGAGGGAGATTACCACAAGGTACTCTCCAGAACAAAATGGAGTAGCTGAAAGAAGAAATAGAATCATTGTGGAGACAGCTAGGTCTATGCTTAATGAGAAGAAACTACCAAATTATCTTTGGGCAGAGAGTGTATCTACTGCCACATACTTGATCAACAGGTTGCCATCAAAGACACTTGATGGAATGACACCCTATGAGGCTTGGCATGGTAAGAGACCATCTCTGGATCATTGCAAGATTTTTGGGTGTGTTGCATATGTGCATATTCCCTCACAGGTAAGGGGAAAGCTAGACCCTAAGGCTGAAAAGTGTATCTTTATTGGTTATGATTTGAATCAGAAAGGATACAGGTTCTATAACCCCTCAAACAAAGGCTTCAAGGTAAGCAGAGATGTCATCTTTGATGAAAATGATTCATGGTATGATAATGAGTGCAGGAAAGTGAGTTTACCTTATGATATGGAAGAAGACTTTCCAAAGCTTGTCAGGCAAGAACCAACTCAGAATGAAGAAACAAGCTTAGATGATGAAGACACCATCAACATTGAAGAATTCAAAGCTTGGAAATCCAAAGGGAAGATGAAGATGAAGCAACTTGAAGACAATCCAGAATCCTCAACTCAAGCTATGAGGAGATCTTCAAGGGAAAAGAAGAAACCTATTAGGTATGGATATGATACTTCACTTGTAACCAAGCACTCTGTATATCTTGCAAAGGATATCTTAAGTGAAGAACCAGGTACATTTGAGGAAGCTATTACTAAACCAGAATGGAAGGAAGCAATGGATGAAGAAATCGAGGCTCTCA
>CM035417.1:68669729-68674729 GCA_020310875.1 Ceratopteris richardii | reverse complement strand
TATAAAGTTTCATAGAGAAATAATACTTGAGCTAGGAGAAATCAGTAAAATACTGAAGGTATGTCATCTCGGTGACTAGGAATTTCTGTAGAAGCAAAGTTCTCACTTTAGGCTATCATTTCTCAAAGTTTGGAGTGGCAATGAGTTAATGGTGACCATAGAGGTGTTCTAGTGTCACATTAATTCATTTCTTGTGGTGTTTCATACATCAACAAGTGGTATCAGAGCAGAAAGATTCTCGAGAGCAGAAGACGACAAAGGTACGAGAAGTTTTGTAAAGTTTTCCATTAAAGTTTCAAAGGTGAAGCATTTGAAGACACAAGGCATCAAAAGGTTACTTCAAAAGTATCCTCATACACAAAGAACTTCAAAAGGTATTATCCTTTATCCTTTAAGCTCACAGGTTGCAGCAGAAGGAAAGAACTATGGCAGATCATATCTCCATTGACAAATTGGACAGAGATAATTACCCCGCATGGGTAATGAGAATGGAAGCCTTACTTATGAGTAAGGATCTCATGGTATATGTAAGAGGTGAAGAAGAGAAGCCAGTATTTGAAGATGAAAGCCGACCAAAGAAAGAGGAACTTGATGCTTTAAAACATTGGCAGAAGAAGGATGCAAGTGCAAAAGCTTACATCTACAATACAATCTCTGATCATTTGCTACCACACATCAGAGGATTGGAATCATCTGAAGATATATGGAATGCATTGGAGTATCATTTCCAAAGTACTACTAAAGCACGGAAAGCAAGTCTATGGTCAGAGTTTACAACATTCAAGAAGAAGCCAATTCAAACCATTAGTGATTATGTCACTAAGATGAAGGATCTTGCAGATAGTCTTGGATCCATAGATGAAGATGTTGAAGATCACAGATTGATTGCTCAGCTACTTGCAGGTTTGAGAGGGGATGAAAGGTGGAAACCTTTTGTCTTATCAACAAAACTTTCATTAAATCATTATGTTCCAGATTTGAACCAATTGCTTGGTTTGATGCTCACATATGAGCAAGACTTGAAGGGAGATGGAGATAAAGGACAAAGTTTTGCAATGTACATGAAGAACAAGAAGAAAGGAGATAAAGGTAAAGCAAAGGATGAAGAGGAGTCTAGTTCTCAAGCTTATTATGCAAGAGGTAAAGGCACTGGCAGAGGAAGAGCAAGAGGTTTTGGAAGAGGAAGAGGTAATCAAAATAACAACAAAAAGGCTTGCTGGATCTGTGGATTGAGTAATCATTTGGCTCATGACTGTTGGCACAACCAACAAGGATCAAACCAGAATCAAAACAACAATAGCAGAGGCCGAGGTGGAAGATATCAAAGTAATTTTCAAAGAGGTAGACAAAATCAAAGAGGAGGCTATGGTAGAGGTGGAGGAAGAAGTTGGGGACAGAATCAATCCTACAACACCACCTACTACAACTATCCAAATGACACACAGAATGAAAGTCATACATCATTGATGATGAACTCAATCAACACATCAGATAAAGAAGATCTAAAGGTATTTTACATTGACTCTGGATGTTCTAATCATTTGTCAGGAAACATAGAATTGATGTCAGAATTGGAAAAAGGCATTTCTAGTCACACAGTTCAAACTGGTGATAATACAAGACATAGTGTACATTCAATTGGAAAAGTGAAATGCAAGAGTGGAGCAGATTTGCTAACCAACGTTTTGTATGTTCCAACAATACCTAAAAACTTGATTAGTGTGGGACAGATAGTTGAAAAAGGTTTTCAAGTCAGGTTTACAAATGAAGGAGTATTTGTGGAAGATCCAGAGAATGGATATAATCAGATTGTCTCTGGTAAGAAAGAAGGTAGACTCTTTACTTTAAGAGTGCAAGGGAACTTTGGTCAAGCTTTGCTCACACATGGTGAAGGAGTGATTACAGAACTTGATCTCTGGCATAAGAGATTAGGTCACTTTAATGAAAGAGGAATTAAAGCTATGGTTGCTAATCAGTCTGTACTAGGATTACCAAATGTGCAAAGTCAACATATGGTTTATAAATGTGAAGCATGTCGAATGGGTAAAGCACACAGGTTACCATTTCAGAAGAAAGGATTCAAACATGATGGATTACTAGAGCTTTAACTCAGAAGAACTATGCATATATGGTCAAAGATGATGAAGAACCTCAGAACTATGATGAAGCTAAAGGTAAGAAGCAATGGGAAGAAGCGATGAAGGAAGAGTTCAATGCACTGGAGGAGAACAAGACATGGGAACTTGTTCCTAAACCAAATGGTAAGAAAGTAATTGGAAACAAATGGGTTTATAAAGTGAAGAAGCTTGCAGATGGAAGTATAGCCAGATATAAAGCTAGATTGGTGGTGAAAGGCTATGCCCAGACCTATGGCATAGATTATGATGAGACATTCAGTCCCGTAGCTAAGATGTCAACTATAAGGACAATCATTGCTATTGCAGCTTCAAAAGGATGGACCCTAAGTCAATTGGATATAAAAAATGCCTTCTTGAATGGATACATATAAGATGAGGTATACATGGAACAACCTCAAGGGTTTATAGATTCCACGTATCCAAATTTTGTTTGCAGGTTGAGAAGAGCATTGTATGGATTGAAGCAAGCTCCAAGAGCTTGGAACTATAGACTGGTGAAGTATCTCAATGATCTTGGATATCAAAGTTCAAAAGCAGACCCAAGTCTACTTATCAGAAGAACAGAGGAAGGTACAATCTACATTTGTATTTATGTAGATGACATTATAATCACATGTACTTCAGATGAAGGAATCAAGGAGGTAAAGAGATTGCTTGAAAAAGAATTCAAGATCAGTGACCTAGGAAAGTTATCATACTTTCTTGGAATGGAAGTTACTTATACAGATCATGGCTTATATGTGTCACAAGAAAGGTATCTTCTGAACTTGTTGAAGAAGTTTGATATGGAAAATTGCAGAGAAGCTTCAACTCCACTTGAAGTTAATCACAAGCTCAGTAAATATGATGGTGCAGACTACAAAGATATGAGGAAGTATCAATCTCTTGTGGGTAGTTTGATTTATGCTACACTAACAAGACCTGATCTTAGTTATGCAGTGGGAGTTTTGTCACAATTCATGCATTGTCCAAAGGACCCACATTGGATTGCAAGACAAAGAGTTCTCAGATATATCAAAGGAACTATAAAGGAAGGATTATATTATCCTTTTACATCAGATTTGAAGTTGAGAGCCTACAGTGACTCAGACTGGGCAGGTAACCAAGATGACAGAAGATCAACTCATGGTTACATGATATACATTGGTGATAAGCTTGTAAGTTGGTGTTCAAAGAAACAACATACAGTAGCATTATCATCAACTGAAGCAGAGTACAAAGGACTTGTGGAAGCAGCTAAGGAAGTCATATGGATGCAGACATTGTTCAAGAGCTTAGGCATTGATCAAGGTACACCTACAATACATGGAGATAATATGAGTTCACTTTATCTTGCAGCAAATCCAGTATTTCATGCAAGGACAAAGCACATAGAGATACAATATTATTTTCTCAGAGAAAAGGTAATGGAGAAGGAGATTGAAGTGGAGTACATTTCTACTAAAGATCAGTTAGCAGACATAATGACAAAGAGCTTGGATGGTGTGAAGACCAGCAGATTCAAAAGCATGGCAGGAGTAAAAGAAAAGAAGAAGATATGAAGAAACAGGGAATGTCAATTAGTGATTGAGGGGGAGCTATTGGAGAAACACTCACTAATTGGACATATATTTCAAGGTCAAATCTTAGGAAGAAAACCCCATGCCTATGTGAAGGGAAAAATTCACAAATGTATCATATTTGTAAAGTTAGTTCACTTTAGTTCTAGAAGTTTTTTAAAATCACGAGAATACGAAAATCTATATAAGTTAGTTTGTATCAACTGACGTAGAGAGAGTGCGAGAGAGGAAGACAATGAGAAAGTGAGAAGTTAGTTTGTATCAACTCACGTAGAGAGAGTGCGAGAGAGGAAGACAATGAGAAAGTGAGAAGAACTCATTTTTGTATGACTGAGTATAGTAGGGCTTCTCTGAGTGAGAAAGCATCTGTAAAACTTCTGAGTTTCCATAGCTATGAGAAAGAACTGAGTAAAGTTCTGTGTATGAGCCTCTCTCCATCATCTCCATGATTACTTACTGTGTGATGAGATAAAAAGATCAAGTTTTCCAAGCAACTCGATGCCTGACATCGAATCTCTGCTGATAAGTCATATTTTCATTTATATTTTTTATTCAGTACTGAAGTGTTTTGAAAACATGATGTTGTTGGAGCAACTCGATGCCTGGCATCGAATTCCAGTTGATAAGTCATATTCTAAGTGTGCATGAAATCACTTATAGTTTTGGTGTCCAAAAGATCAAGGTCTTATGCGGGAAGTCGATGCCCGGCATCGAATCCCTGCTGAAAAGTGGCCAAAAACATCCCAAGTCGATGCCCGGCATCGAATTCTCGTTGCAAGTCGATCCTAGGCATCGAATTCTAATTTTAAACAGGCGCTTTTTACTATAACAGAAAAGATTTCCAATTTTGGAAGGTCATACAGGGTCATCTTGTGAGAGCCATAACTTGAGTTCTGGAGATCCGTTTGATGCATATGATAGCTTGTTGGAAAGCTCTACTCTCCTAGTTTCAGCTTATAAAAGTTCATAGACAAATAATACTTGAGCTAGGAGAAATCAGTAAAATACTGAAGGTATGTCATTTCGGTGACTAGGAATTTCTGTAGAAGCAAAGTTCTCACTTTAGGCTATCATTTCTCAAAGTTTGGAGTGGCAATGAGTTAATGGTGACCATAGAGGTGTTCTAGTTTCACATTACTTCATTTCTTGTGGTGTTTCATACATCAACAATAGATAGATAGATAGATAGATAGATCGATAGATGGATAGATAGATAGATAGATAGATAGATAGATAGATAGATAGATAGATAGATAGATAGATAGATAGATAGATAGATAGATAGATAGATAGATAGATAGAT
>CM035417.1:68662229-68664729 GCA_020310875.1 Ceratopteris richardii | reverse complement strand
TTGCCTTACTCTCTGATTTGGAAGAACCTAAAGGCAAGCACCAAGTGCAGACAGGTGATGACACTAAACATTCAGTGGTTAAAGTAGGTAATGTCAAAACAAGTGATGGTAATCAGAATTTGCTAAGCAGAGTATTGTATGTCCCAACAATCACCAAGAATCTGATGAGTGTAGGTCAGATTGTTGAAAAAGGTCTACAGGTCAGGTTCACTCAACATGGTGCATATGTGGAGGATCCAAGACATGGATTCAGAAGGATAGCCAAGGGAGAGAAATCAGGTAGATTATTTACTTTTGAACTTGAGGATACTAAAAGTATTGCCTTGTACAATTATAGGGACCAAACCTTATCAGAATTGGAGATGTGGCACAAGAGATTGGGTCACATTGGAGAGAGAACCATAAAGCAGATGAGCAGGGATCAATGTGTGCTTGGGATACCTAATGTATCCAAGCAACACATGATATACAAGTGTGAGGCTTGTCAATTTGGTAAGTCACACAGATTGCCATATACCAAAAAGGGTTTTATGCATGAAGACTACTTGGAATTGGTGCATACAGATGTGTGGGGACCAAGCAAAGAGCCATCCATATCAGGATCAAGGTACTATGTATCTTTTATAGATGATTATAGCAGATGGACTGTCTTGTACTTCATGAAACATAAAGATGAAGTATTTAATTGTTTCAAAAGATATCTTGCATTAGTAGAGAATCAAACAGGTAGACATTTGAAGAGATTAAGGTCTGATGGTGGTGGAGAATACTTCTCCAATGACTTTGAAGAGTTCTTGCAGGAAAGAGGCATCAAGAGGGAGATTACCACAAGGTACTCACCTGAACAAAATGGAGTAGCTGAAAGGAGGAATAGACTCATTGTGGAAACAGCTAGGTCAATGCTTAATGAGAAAAAATTACCAAATTATCTTTGGGCAGAGAGTGTATCTACTGCCACATACTTAATCAACAGGTTGCCATCAAAGACACTTGATGGAATGACACCCTATGAGGCTTGGCATGGTAAGAGACCTTCTCTGGATCATTGCAAGATTTTTGGGTGTGTTGCATATGTGCATATTCCCTCACAGGTAAGGGGAAAGCTAGACCCTAAGGCTGAGAAGTGTATCTTTATTGGTTATGATTTGAATCAGAAAGGATACAGGTTCTATAACCCCTCAAACAAAGGCTTCAAGGTAAGCAGAGATGTCATCTTTGATGAAAATGATTCATGGTATGATAATGAGTGCAGGAAAGTGAGTTTACCTTATGATATGGAAGAAGACTTTCCAAAGCTTGTCAGACAAGAACCAACTCAGAATGAGGATACAAGTTCAGATGATGAAGACACCATCAACATTGAAGAATTCAAAGCTTGGAAATCCAAAGGGAAGATGAAGATGAAGCAACTTGAAGACAATCCAGAATCCTCAACTCAAGCTATGAGGAGATCTTCAAGGGAAAAGAAGAAACCTATTAGGTATGGATATGATACTTCACTTGTAACCAAGCACTCTGTATATCTTGCAAAGGACATCTTAAGTGAAGAACCAGGTACATTTGAGGAAGCTATTACTAAACCAGAATGGAAGGAAGCAATGGATGAAGAAATCGAGGCTCTCAAGGAGAGTGATACTTGGGACTTGGTACCCAAGAAGGACTCCATGAAGGTCATAGGATCCAGATGGATCTACAAACTCAAAAGGAACTCAGATGGTTCAATAAGCAGGTACAAAGCTAGGTTGGTGGCCAAGGGTTTTGCACAAACCCAAGGCATTGATTATGAGGAGACATTTTCTCCTGTGGCAAAGATGCCAACTATCAGAATTATGGTGAGTGTAGCTGCATCCAAGAATTGGAACATGTATCAATTGGATGTAAAGAATGCATTCTTGAATGGATGGATATCTGAAGAGGTTTACATGTCACAACCACCTGGCTATGAGGATCCCAATAAGGTAAATCATGTTTGCAAATTGAAGAAAGCTCTGTATGGATTGAAGCAGGCACCTAGAGCATGGAACTATAGGTTGACAACCTATCTCTTGGATCAAGGATTTGTGATGAGTAAAGCAGATACTTCATTGTTTATAAAGAAGAACAATTCAGAGGTAATATACTTGTGTGTCTATGTTGATGACATCATTATTACAGGAAATGATGTTCAAGGAATTAGACACATCAAAGGACAAATGATGAAGGAATTCAAGATCAATGATCTTGGATTATTGAAGTACTTCCTAGGGCTTGAATTGGTCTACACAAATTCAGGTATATTCATTACTCAGAAGAAGTACATTCAGGACATGGTCAAGAAGTTTAATTTGCAGGAAGCTAAAGTCTCAAACATTCCTATGGAGGTCAACCACAAACTCAGTGCACATGAAGGAGAAGAACTCAAGGATATTACAGGGTACCAAAGTTTGGTAGGTAGTCTCAACTATGCTACCTTAACTAGGATTGATATCTCATATGGTGTGAGTGTACTTAGTCAATTTAT
>CM035417.1:68632229-68654729 GCA_020310875.1 Ceratopteris richardii | reverse complement strand
CTTAAGTGGACTATGCATGAACCTGAATTGAACTGAAAACGCAATTCATAAGTTAGCGAACCTAGAAATGTGTGAGTGAACTTTGAACTTCAAACTGTATGAGTGAACTTTGAACTTCAAAATGTGCGACTGAATTGACTCACCAACTCTGAGCTTCAAAATATGTGGCGGAACCAAATCACAAACTCTAAGCTTCAAAATATGTGAATCAACAGAATCAATTGAGCTAACCGAATTTACAAAACTCATTAATTGACTCCTTAGATGAGCATTCTTAGTAGAATTTATGCTCTGATAGAGATTCTCTAACTCAAAGCAAGCCTGTTGAGAGGTTCTACATGACTTGATTTGGTGTATAATATGCCACTTGACTCCTATAGCAATATATGAAAGTGCCTGTGCATCCCTTGAACCCCATCTCGATTGCTCTTCTGTAGGAAGTAATGTGGTAGTAGTAGGGGCTTTTGATGATAAGGTAGTTCCTTCTTCTTCAATAACCTCCTATTGAGCAGAAGATGAAGCAACATCTTTTCCGACTTGCCTTGGCGTTGGATAAGTGCCATTGATAATATTCAACAAGTCCTTTGATACTAACAGATACATCATCATAAAACTCCACATTGGATAATTAGACATTCTCTCAAGCTTGTCTTCATTCTCAAGTTTTTAGTAAATCATCGTATTAAGGGTGTATGTCAACTATGCTTTGATACCATATGTTGGAAGTGGGGTGGGCCTCAATAACAATAATCACAGGTTTACAAGATCTTCCAACATATGAATCTTAACATAGACACCTTAATACGAAAAAAGAGATGAGTGAGAGAGAGAGAGAATAGATGAGATTTTCAAAGTGTAAGATAAGCTAGGATGCTCACTTACAATAGCTTATATTCCAATGTCAAATTACAATGTGTGAATATGATAGAAACTCACAATATCATAATCTAGGCAACAATATGAACTAGATACAAGAGAGTGTGCCTAAGAGATATGAAGTGTGTGTGTGTGAGAGAGAGAGAGAGATAGAGAGAAAGAATATGGGGAATATGAACATTTTAGAAATCATTTATAGAAAACCCTAATTCTAATTAACCTAAATAAAAACTAGTGAATGAACAAGTGAGGAAAAATGTAGAATTATTACTCATAGTAAATCAACAAGATAGATGATGGTTGGCTGATATGAACTCCTCCAAGTATTTCCAGATGTAGAGCACAACTCCTCCAAGTGTGTAAGAACACTTCCTCCAAGTAGAGGACCTCCTTGATCACCAATGCTAGAGCCTTTAGTGATAACTTAGAAGCCACCGAAGGTCATTTTTTTAAAGCTTTGATGATGCCCACAATGGAACTCTCTAAAGACAAAATCCAAATGGTGCTAAATATATTTGATAACAAATTCATAATTGAAAAAACTATGGATCTTTTGTTTCAACACTGCACTCGTCAATATTCAAACCCTCTTGCTTGCTATACAAGGCATTTTGTTTAGCCACCCTACTTGTGCCTTTTCTTATAGGGAGGCTACTATCTATGAATGATATAGCTACTAGAGTTTGAAGACTTGGGACATGTTGACATTGTCTCCAACAATCCCCCCTTTCAATGCCATGATGGTACAAGGCTTAACAACCTAAAAAACTTCCTATGACTCTCTCTGGTCAATGCTTTGGTAAAAATGTATGCAACATTCTCCGTTGTAGGTATGTAGGACTACCTCAATGTGCTTCTTAGATACCTATTCCTGAATATAATGGTAATGTACCTCTATATGCTTTTTCCTATCATGATGAACAAGGTTCTTTGCAATAACAATAGCACTCTGACTGTCCTAAAATCTAAACTAGAGGATGAACATGAACATCCAAATAACTTAGAACCTTGTGTAACCAAAAAGCAACCCTATACTCTGCTTCACTTGAAGATATAGCAAATTTACTCTTTCTTGGATAACCAAGAGGTAAGACAATCTCCTAGAAAGAAAAAATAGCTAGTTTTGCTTCTTCTTGAGTCTTTCAAAATCTGAAAAACCTTTAAGTAGGAAATGTGAAGACTTCAAAAATACTATAGCATAATTGGAAGTTCTCTTCAAATATCTGAAATCTCTTTATTGCTTTCCAATGGATCTTAAGTGAACTATGCATGAACGTGAATTGAACTAAAAGCTAAATTCGTAAGTTACTAAACTTCGAAATGTGCAACTGAACTTTGAAATTCAAAATGTATGATTGAACTTTGAACTTTAAAATGTGCAACTGAATTGACTCACCAACTCTAAGCTTCAAAATGTGTGACTGAACTGAATCACAAACTCTGAGCTTCAGAATATGTGACTTAACAAAATCAAATAAACTAAGTAAATTTACTAAACTGAGTAATTGACTCCTTAGATGAGCATTCTTAGCAAAATTTCTACTCTCATCCCAAGATGCCTGGTCTAGTGGTTGGGTCCCTCGCCTCTTGAGGCGGGGGCGAGGGTTCAACCCCCCAGCGCTGCGGGATATGTAATCCGCCTTCGGGCGCTGAAACCTGCCTTCGGGCGTTCACTCCGCTGTGCCTTCGGGCCGTCTACCTCGTTGTATGTGCCTTCGGGCCGTCTACCTCGTCTGCCCCTGTTCTTGTGGGATAAGGGGGGTCCCATGGGTACTATGCCCTTCCCTGTACAGTTGTTCATTTCAAAGTTAAAGTCAGGGGGAGTAGGCCTTGGCCGAACCTCCATTTTTAAAAAAAAAAATTCTACTCTCATAGAGATTCTCTAACTCCTATCAAACTTGTTGAGAGGTTTTGCATGACCTGATTTGGTGTATTATATGCCTCTTGACTCCTATAGCAATATATGGAAGTGCTTGTGCATCCCTTGAACCCCATCTACATTGCTCTTTTGTAGGAAGTAATATGGTATTAGTACAGACTTCTGATGATGAAGTAGTTCCCTCTTCTTCTTCACTAACCTCTTGTTGAGTAGAAATAGGAACAACAAGTCTTCTAGAAGATGAAACAACATTTTCTCCAACTTGTCTTGGCCTTGGATAAGTTCCATTGACAATATTCCACAAGTCCTTTGATACTAACAGATTCATCATCATTAAACTCCATTTGGATAATTAGACATTCCCTCAAGCTTGTCTTCATTATCAAGTTTATAGCCACTTGTCTTGTTAAGGGCATGTGTCAACTATGCTCTGATACCAAATGTTGGATGTGGGGTGGACCTTTTCCAACATATGAACCTTAACATACACACCTTAATACTCAAAAAGAGATGAGTGGGAGATAGAGAGAGAATAGAAGAGATTTTCTAAGTGTATGGTAAACTAGGATGCTCACCTGCACTAACTTTTATTCCAATGTCAAATTAGAATGCATGAATATGATACAAACTGACCATATCTGAATCTTGGGAGAAATAGGAACCCTAAGAGGTATGAAGTGTGTCTGTGTGTGAATATAGAGAAAATGAATAGTTTAGAACTCTTTTATAGAAAATGCTAATTTTGATTAACCTAAATCACAAAATATTGAATGAACAAGTGAGGACATATATAAACTTGTTACTCATAGTAAGTTAGCAAGATTTTTTATGGTGGGTTGATACAAATGCCTCCAAGTATCTCGAGATGTAGAACACACCTCCTCTAAGTGTCTAAAAACACCTCCTCCAAGTAGATGACCTCCTTGATTACCAACACTAGAGCCTTGAGTGATACCTTAGAAGTTACCCAAGTTCATTCTTTTATAGGTTTGATGATGCCCACGATGGAACCCTCTAAAAACAAAAATCCAAACGGCCCTAATCATTAAAAGAACATGTGAGAACAAACTCACAATTGAAAAAACAATGGACATTTTTTTATGTGCCCCACCCATCGGGATTTGAACCCTTGTGATTGCTTTAGAAGGCATTTGGTTTAGCCATGCTACCCACACTTTTTCTTCTAGGGAGGCTACTATCTACGAATGATATAGCTCTTGGAGTTTCAAGACTTGGAACATGTTGACATTGTTTCCAACATTCAAACCTTCATTATTTTTAGGCAGAACTAAAGCATACATTTGATGTAAATGATTTAGGTATTTTTCATTATTATCTTGGGATTGACTTCATATAGAAAAAATATTGTATCAACATATCACAATAGAAATACATTGAGAAATTATTGGATAGGTTTGAGATGATAGATTCCAAGCCTATGCAGACACCTATGGATGTCAGTGTATCATTAGAGTCGAAAGCAGATTTAGAACCATTTGATACTGCATTATATAGTAAAGAAATTGGTTGCTTGATGTATCTATGTAATGCACGATCAAACATTCATTTTGCAGTTTCTCAAGCATCCAGGTTCATGCTTAGTCCGCTTAAGATTCATTGGAAAGTAGTTAAGAGAATTTTCAGATATTTGAAGTCAACTTCCAATTATGTTATGATATTTCCGAAGTCTTCATATTTCTTACTTAAAGGCTTTTAATGTTCTGATTAGGTAGGTGACAAGGATTCAACAAGAAGCCCAAGTGGCTATTTTTTCTGTATAGGAGATTGTGTTATCTCTTGGTTATCCAAGAAATAGCCTAGAGTTGCTACATCTCCAAGTGAAGCAGAGTACACGGCTTCCTTTACAGCTACACTTGAATCAATTTGGTTGCAAAAAATATTTAGTTATCTTGATGTTCAAGTTCATCTTCCAGTTCATATATTTTTAGATAGTCAGAGTGCTATTGCTATTGCAAAGAACCAAATCATCATGCTATGGCAAAGCATATAGAGGTTCATTACCACTACATTCGGAAACAGGTGCCTAAGAAACATATTGAGTTAGTCTACATACCTACAAGTGAAAATGATGCATATATTTTTGCCAAAGAATTATTCAGAGAAAGTCATAAAAAGTTTTGCAGGTTATTGAACCTTATACCATTACGACATTGAAGGGGGGATTGTTCTAAACAATGTCATTTATGAATCTAATAGCGAGATTTGGTGATCACTATCAAATTGTACTTCAAAAACAAGAAAAAGCGATATAGTAAAATGGATCACAAATTTTAGTGATTGAAGTTTTTTTATGCTTTTGGCATATATGATTTTGCTTTTGGAAGAAAGATTGTAGTTCATTAGTTTCAAACAGCAAAAATAATGAAACCAAAATATGATCGTAAACGATTAATTTGCTCATGATTTTTTATCCTTTTCAAATCTATCGCATGCTTTTAGAAAATCTAGCCTAGCTTTTTTATGGACTCATCATGGGAGAACAATTACTACTTAAAGAGGCTCTTAGGTCACCTCAACGCATCATCATCCAAGCACTCGAGGCTCATCGTTGGTGATCAAGTAAGAGAGGGCTACTTGGAGGATGTGTGCTCTACAGTTGGTGGTTATTTGGAGGATTTAGTATCAACCAATCATCATCATATCTTGCTGATATACTCTGAGTAACAAGTCTATTTTAGTCCTCACTTGTTCATTCACTAGTTTTTTATTAGGGTTTCTAAAACCTAATTTTAGAATAGGGATTTGTTGTAAAACAGTTATAAATTGTTCATCTTCTCCATATTCTAACACACACACACACTCTTCATACCTCTTAGGCACTATACACACAATTTCTTGTATCTAGTTTCCTATTTCTGCCTAGATTCAGACATTGTGAGCTTGTATCATATTCACACATTGTAATTTGACATTGGAATATAAGATAATGTAAGTGAGCATCCTAGCTTATTGTACACTTTGAAAATTTTTTCTATTCTCTCTCTATCTCTCACTCATCTATTTTTTAGTATTAAGGTGTGTATGCTAAGATTCATGTGTTGGAAGATCGTGTAAACCTATGATTAATTGTTATTGAGCCCATCCTACTTCCAACACTTTAGCAGTCTTTCATAAACTCATTTGTATTCTTTAATTTACTTTTCTCTATTTTCAACAAAACCCAACTTATATGGTTATCTTCAAAGTTAAGAAGCAACCATTGTTTATGCCATAATCGGTGAAGCTTCTATTGATATTTTTGATACAATGAATTCTTTTGAAAGCAAATTCATCGCAAACACATGCAAACAAATATAAAGGTTGATTCAAGAAGTTTGATAGGCAATGTTTGTGCTTCTAATTGTGTAAAGACTTACGAGGAGTTGAACAATCAAATTTTTGTTCAGAGAGAAAATGGATTCCACCAAAGGAGAAAGAAGATTGGAACAAAAGAGAACACATGATTGATTGCATGTTTGGTGTGGGAAATCGAATAGGCTCTTGTATATGCATCTTGTGATATGTGATATCAATTTTTTATTTTCTATAAAAGAGGCTTTCTCAACTACTAACTATTTGTCAATAGATCTTGCTACAAAAACACTATTTTTTGTTTTTCTTTTGGTTTTATTGGCTCAAAATTGAGGATTACTTCCATTATGATAGGCTTTGCTTGATTGGTCGTCACACTATCTTTCTCATAAATTTTGATATTTTCTATTTTGATTTTATTAAATTATTTCTTTATCTATGGAAAGAAAAAGTTTTATTAGATTGGTATTTCATCAATTTTCAATTAGCTCTCTATGAATTTAACGGATTTCAAATAGCTACAACCAAGGATTGAACATCAGAATGACTAGAGTGAAATAATGGGTAGAGTATTTCATTTTATGTATATTCAAATGCTAACTTGATAGTATCATGTGCACATAAACAATACTTTTGGATCATATGTAGAGTTTTGTTTGATACTTAAGCAAATGGTGAGTTACTATGCAAAGAACATCTTTTTTCAACCATATTCATTGGTTGGCATTTAAGACAGCTTTGTGGAAGAAAAAACTTGCATTCTCAAGAGTGGAAATGCTTTTACACTATTTGAAATCCACTATCTACAATATTTATTTAACAATTGGAACGTCGTATTTTCTTGTTCTTTGGATTGGTCTCCATCTTCTTGAAAATTAATAATAGAATAGGCTAGAATACAAAAGAAAAGAAGGAAAATGAATAAAATATTTCCTTGATTATACATTTATTCATAAATCCATACAAGAGTTTAAGTTGGGAAAAAGAAAAGATGAAAGGTGAAATCAAACAGTGAGATCTGTTTTGGGAGGCATGGCTATCATGACTTGAACTTTATTGAAGTGTTTTAAAACATGAACAATGTTGATTGGTATTTGATAACATGACATGTACTATTGCAAGTCACTATGATTATCCAAATTTTTATACAAGTAGGATCCGGACAAGTCATTGCTTATACCCATCATTATAATATATATTCACATCACTAATGGTTTTATTTGGGAAGTCCTTAGAAGTATTGGCTTTGTTGAAGAAAAGCATTACAACGTTAATCATATATGTATTGAAATGTGTGCAACAAATCTGTGTGGTATACAAGAGCTTCATTAGCCTTCAAATCAAAATAACTATGGAGATGCGAGCTTGGTTACTTGATCTCACCTAAAGATGAGTTTCTAAAGGCCATCTTTCATTGCCATAGCTTACCTTTTACTGAATCTCAATTTTTGAAACTTTTGCATAAAACTTCTTTGAGAATCCACTCCTTACTAGTGTGCTATGCTTAGGGTCACCTAGCAACCTATAAATGGTCTTCGATTGAGAGGATAGTAAGGGTCATCAACTTCTTACATAAGAAGTCATTTTGGTTGAGCCTATTATAAATGATCTTGAGAATTTAAAATATAGTCAAATTATGATGACTTGTTGTCTTAGGAGATCCACTTGCTGTCTCCTTTTTGTACTTGAATTATCTCTTTAACTCTTTATATTTCTTGCATAAGGATTTCCAATCATGAATCATAAAATTAAAAGTAGAAAAACCATCTTTCTTCTTCTTCTTCTTCTTCTTCTTCTTCTTCTTCTTCTTCTTCTAATTCTGTTGCTTATACTTCTTAAAATTTTTCAACTTCTATATCTCCTTTATCTTTTGCTTCTTTTGTGTTTAGTTTTGATTATCCTTCTTTTGCTTGTCCTCTTCTTTCTCCTCCTCCATCTCCTTCTCCTCTCCCCTCCTCCCCCTTCTCCTTATTCTCCTTCTCATTCCCCTTCCTCCTCCCCACTCCTTCCTCTCTCCTCCAAAAAAGAAAAAAACTATGATGAAAGAGGAGAAATTACACGAGAGTTCAAGGGAGTTATAAAAAAAGCTTCTTATCCTATTATTCCCTTTGTGGGGGATTCATTTCCTCTTCACTTTGTTTCCATGCATTCCAAAGATCGTCATTTAACACCATGGTGCTTAACCTTTTGGCTATCACAATCATCAAAAAGTTTAATGTCTCTCTAGAATAGAGGATTGAGCCTCTAAAACTTTGCACAGTGAAACAAGAATCTCTAGGATTTCCATCAAGCCCTACATCATTGAAATTGAATAATGTGAGGTATATCAATGTCCTTGCACAACACGGACTAATAATTGTCCAAACAGACAACTTATACCTATGCATACTCTACACACATATACTTTGCAATATGTAAAGACATATGTACTTTACAATACTCTATCACTCCATATGAGGCTTGGCATGGTTGCAAGCCATCTGTTGCTCATCTGCATGTCTTTGATTGTCTGGCATATGGATTAGTGTTGAAACAACAATGGAAAAAGTTAGATGATAAAGTAGTAAAATGTACTTTTATTGGGTACAATTTTGAAAGCAAAGGCTATCATTTGTATCATCCACAAACCAAATGCATTTTGGTTGGTCATGATGTTGTCTTTGTCGAAGATGCAATTCACCCATTACTTTCATGTACTAAGGAGACATCAGTTCGCTCCAAAGATGTGTATGACACTCTGCTGCCTCTTTTTAAAAGTGGATAGTCAAATATATGTCCAAATGAGGTAATTTCTCAACCTTTACGAGTTCCACATGATGCAAATCATTCCTTTTTTTATGCAGATTTACATGATGCACTGTTCATGAGAGGGATGATATGGAGGCGGCAAAAATTATGCCTAAATGGTTGGTGCAAACTTTCCAAGATAGCAAATTAGACTCCTTCAAGTTCTCATAGTGCTTCTTTTACATCAGATTTCTATGCAATGGCTACCTCTAGTCTTCATGATGAGAACGAGCCTGTTTCTTTTGATGAAGCAAAAAACTCTGAAAATTGGATGACCACTATGCAATGAGAATATGATGCTATTATGAAGAATGGTACTTAGCCTTTAGGTGATTTGCCTCCACGCAAAAAGGCCATTGGCACTAAATGGATATACAAGCTGAAACATAAACTTGATGGAACAATTGACAGGTATAAGTCTAGGCTTGTTGCAAAAGGTTATGCTCAAGAGAGAGGCATTGATTTTGATGAGACCTTTGCACCCATATGTGGAATGACTACCGTTCATAGCATTTGTGCACTTGCAACCCATCATGGTTGGAATGTACATCAATTGGACATTAAAATTTCATTTCTAAATGGTGACTTACATGATGAAGTTGTTGATATATTTAGGTAGTGATGTGTGTGAACACTCTAGGACCGTCGGGGCACTTTTTTCCCTCTTTAGGAGGTTTTTTTCCCCCGGCTTGTATATACGCCTATTGCCCTAATGGGCTACTTATCTTTGTACATTTCTCTAGTAATAGATTCAGTCTTGTGTGTTGTGCTCCAAGCTTCTTCTTCTTCCTTGTGCTGTTCGCGTGCTTCCGCAAACGTCTAACTCCAACAATTGGTATCAGAGCAGGTCGTTGCTTCTTCTAGGGTGCCGTCGACACTCCTCCGTTTGCAGTCTCAGATTCACACAAAATTTGGTGAGCATACTCAGGGTGTTTCCGAGATCAAAACAGCTTCGTTCTGTGGTGCCGAAATCGCGATCTGAGCTCGTTTCGGCCTCCGAACGCACTATCGCAGTGCTTGTGCAGGCTATTTCGTCCTTTTGTGCCAAAGGTATATACCAGTTTCTGTTCGCCAGTTTAAGCGTCTCGAAGTCTGCTACAGGTCTAGCAAAACTCGTCTGGGCAGTTCTGTTCAACTTTTTGAGATACAGTCAATTTTTTGCATCAAGGTATTTTAGTCACCGGCCAAGGCTGAAAGCAATGATGTATTCCGTATGTTGGCTGTTGAAGATAAGTTGGATGGTACCAACTACCCATTATGGGCTTATATGATGCGACATGTACTGGTTGCAAAAGGATTGTGGAACATTGTGCAGGGTGTTGAAAGACGTCGTGTTACACCTCTAACAACAGGTACTGCAAATACAGGTGTTGGAGCTTATGAAGATGGTGTCGAAGATGATATTCCGCAGATTCCTGTTCGTGCTGCTGTTTCTGTTGCACCTACTGCAGAGCAGATTCGTTTGGATGGCAGAGATGCCCAGGCACATGCATTGATAGCTTCGTCTGTCAAACGTGCCATTATTCCTCACATTCGCTCTTGCAGAACAGCAAAGGATGCTTGGGATACACTTACCACTTTGTACCAGGCTAGGAATGAGGCTCGTGTTGCTTACCTCCGAAAACAGTTGGAGAGTGAGCACATGAATGAAGGTGATTCGATGGACAGTTTTCTTACAAAGATCAAAGACCTGAAGGAACAATTGATTTCTGCTGATGAGGTTATACCAGATAGCTCACTTGTGCAGACCGTTCTGAATGGCCTTCCTGATTCATATCAGAGTTTTGCCTCTACTCTTCGATTGATGATGAAAGGCAATCCGAATGCCTTGTCATTTGAGGAATTAGTCTCTGTTCTGTTGCAGGAAGATCAGTCCAGGTAGAACAGGTCCATTATGCGTGTTGCAGATCAAGCTTTCCTGGCTAGTCAGAAGGGCAAAGGAAAATGGAGCTCTTCTACTAGTAAGCAGAAATCTGCAAATGCTGCACAATCGAAGAACCAGGATAAAGATGAGAAGAAATCAGAAAAGCAAAAATTGTTCTGCAAGTACTGTAAAGGAAATGATCATATTATAAAGAACTGTCCAAAACTGGCTGCTAAAGAGGCAAAGAAGAAAGAGGCTGGAATGGTTGTTGCAGAGGCCTCTACACCAAAAACAGAGTCTGCAAATCTTGTGCAGAAAGAAGAATGGGCGTTTACTACTGTCTACAGTTTTGACCCATCTTCTCATGATCAGTGCATGTCTGCAGTAGACTCAGATGTTTGGTACTTTGACAGTGGGGCAACCAAACATATTACCTCGCAGCGCAGTTTCTTCTCTTCACTCGAGCCTGCCCCTACAGGGAATACTGTCACATGCGCCAATAACTCCTCTTATCCTGTTATGGGAGTTGGTAAGATCATTCTGACTACTGCTGATGGTAGTTCTTTCACTTTGTCAGATGCTTTATTTGTGCCAGGGATCAAAAAGAACCTGTTATCAGTTTCTGCATTAGCCAAGATTGGCTTGGTTGTGAAATTTGTTGATGACAGGTGTACAGTCCATGATCTCTCAAATGGCGATGTGATTATTGCTTCTGGCATTTTATGTCGTGGGCTGTATAAGCTCATAGACTATGAAAAATCTGTGAATGATTCGACATGTGCAATTCATGATTCTCAAGCTATGTCAGATACAAAGCTTTGGCATGCACGCTTTGGTCATCTGAATTTTGCTAGTTTGTTACGCCTACAGAAATCTGAAATGGTGTCCTCTTTGCCCAAACTTGAGGCACCTGGAAAACATGTTTGTGAAGGCTGTATTTTGGGCAAAATGCAGCGTTCTTCCTTTCCAAAAGATGGTTCAGTTCGGGCTATGCAAAAATTGCAGCTTGTACATAGTGATGTCTGTGGTCCTATGCAGACACCCTCTTTTGGAAATTACCTTTACTTCGTGACTTTCATTGATGATTTTTCCAGGCATGCATGGGTATATCCACTCAAAGCAAAGTCCGAAGTGTTCATGTGCTTCAAACAGTTTTTGGTTTTGGCTGAAAATCTGTCAGCATGTAAAATGGGCACCCTCCGTTCTGATCGAGGGGGGGAATATATGTCTTCATATTTTAATGCATTTCTGGCTGAACATGGGATAAAACACCAGTGTACAGTGCCGTATACACCTCAACAGAATGGAGTTGCTGAACGAAAGAACAAGTCACTCATGGAGATGGCGAGGTGCATGGTCAAAAGTCAGGCTTTACCACATAGTTTCTGGCTTGAGGCTGTCATGTGTGCAGCATATGTACTGAACAGGTGTCCCACAAAAGCGTTGCAGTCTATCACTCCATATGAGGCTTGGCATGACCGCAAGCCATCTGTTGCTCATCTGCGTGTTTTTGGTTGTTTGGCATATGCATTAGTGCCTGAACAACATCGCAGAAAATTGGATGATAAGGCAGTAAAATGTATTTTTGTTGGGTACAGTTCTGAAAGTAAAGGCTATCGTCTGTATCATCCACAGACTAAACGCATTCTGGTTAGCCGTGATGTTGTCTTTGTGGAAGATGCTATTCAGCCATTGCTTTCATGTACTAAGGAGACATCTGTTAGCTCCAAAGACATGTATGATACTTTGATGCCTCTTTTTACAGGTGGACAGGCTAGCGCTGGTCCTAATGAGGCAACTTCTCAGCCTTTACAGGTTTCATATGATGACGCAGATCATTCCATTTCTGATGTAGATTTACATGAT
This sequence comes from Ceratopteris richardii, assembly GCA_020310875.1. NCBI lineage: Eukaryota > Viridiplantae > Streptophyta > Polypodiopsida > Polypodiales > Pteridaceae > Ceratopteris > Ceratopteris richardii. Next base: position 68,642,145 of record CM035417.1, on the reverse strand, counting down.
GCACTTGTTGATGAGAGAGCTGATATTGAACAGGCAAAAACTATGCCAAAATGGTTGGTGCAGACTTTGCGTGACAGCAAATTAGATGCACCTTTGTCATATCGTACTCGTTCAGGCTCTCATAGTACCTCCTTTGCATCAGATTGTTATGCTATGGCTGCATCTAGTCTCTGTGATGAGAATGAGCCTGTTTCTTTTGATGAAGCACAAAATTCAGAAAATTGGATGGCTGCTATGCAATTTGAATATGATGCTATAATGAAGAATGGTACATGGTCTTTATGTGACTTGCCTCCTGGCAAGAAGGCCATTGGCACTAAGTGGGTATACAAGCTGAAGCGTAAACCTGATGGTACAGTTGACAGGTATAAGGCTAGGCTTGTTGCAAAGGGTTATGCGCAAGAAAGAGGCATTGATTTTGATGAGACCTTTGCACCTACATGTCGTATGACTACTGTTCGGAGCATTTGTGCACTTGCAGCCCATCATGGTTGGAATGTACATCAGTTGGACATTAAAACAGCATTTCTGAATGGCGACTTGCATGAAGAAGTGTATGTTTTTCAGCCCCGTGGCTTTGTGCAGAAAGGACATGAAAACCAGGTGTGCAGGTTAAAGAAGGCGTTATATGGTTTAAAGCAAGCACCACGTGCTTGGTATGAGAAAATACATGCCTATCTGATTGCACATGGTTTTGAGAACAGTCCAACTGAAAGCACCTTATATGTTAAGCGTGCTAATGATGTGCTTTTGATCATTGTTGTCTATGTAGACGACATGCTGCTCACTGGTCCTCTTGAGAAGCATATTGCTGATTTCAAGGCTGATTTGCATGCTTCATTTGAGATGTCTGATTTGGGGCATTTGCATCACTATTTGGGCATTCAGTTTATGCAAGTTGATGGTGGAATGGCTTTGTGTCAAACGAAATATATTGACACATTATTGCAGCGTTTTGGCCTTGAAGACTGTAAGCCTATTGCCACTCCTATGGAGACAGGTTTACGATTGAGTCTTCATGATGCTGGAGATGCATTTGATGCTGTTCTCTATCAGCAGGCTGTTGGATGCTTGATTTACTTATGCATTACTAGGCCAGATATTCAGTTTGCTGTCTCACAGATGAGCAGGTTTATGCATTGCCCAGGAGTCACGCATTGGAAAGCGGTTAAGCACATCTTTCGCTACTTGAGTTGTACCCGGCTACTTGGGTTGTTTTATCCCAAGGGGGGATCACTACCGCCAGATTTGCATGCTTTTTCTGACTCAGATTGGGCTGGTTGCTATGACACTCGTGTGTCCACCAGTGGTTTTTGCTTCATGCTTGGTAGCTCATGTATATCTTGGTTGAGCAAGAAGCAGCCTACTATGGCCACTTCCAGTTGTGAGGCTGAGTATAGGGCAGCTTTCACAGCGACTGTTGAGTGTGTGTAGCTCAGACGCCTTATGGCTGATTTGGGTGTTGGTCAGTCTTCTGCCACCACCATCTTCACTGACAGTCAAAGCGCATTGGCAGTTGCGAGGAACCCTGTGTTCCATGCTCGCACTAAGCACATTGAGGTGCATTATCACTATGTCAGGGAGAGGTTCTCTGCTGGGGAGATCAGCTTGGCATATGTGCCCACGCAGGAGAACATTGCAGACCTTTTCACGAAGGCTCTGCCTAGGGAGAAGTTTGAAGCTTTCCGCATAGCTTTGGGCTTACTTCCTTTTGTGGAGTGATTTCCACATAGCTCGGCACTTCCTTATACATGAGTGCTAGCTCCTTGTTCACCGCATCACTCCCAGGGGGGATTTGTTGATATATTTAGGTAGTGATGTGTGTGAACACTCTAGGACCGCCGGGGCACTTTTTTCCCTCTTTAGGAGGATTTTTTTCCCCGGCTTGTATATACGCCTATTGCCCTAATGGGCTACTTATCTTTGTACATTTCTCTAGTAATAGATTCAGTCTTGTGTGTTGTGCTCCAAGCTTCTTCTTCTTCCTTGTGTTGTTCGCATGCTTCCGCAGACGTCTAACTCCAACAGAAGTGTATGTTTTTCAACCCCATGGTTTTGTGCAGAAAGGGCATGAAAAGAAAGTGTGCAGGTTGAAAAAGGCAGTATATGGTTTGTACCAAGCACCACGTGCATGCTATGAAAAGATACATGCCTACTTGATTGCACATGGTTTTGAGAACAGTCCAATTGAGGGCACCGTATATGTTAAGGGTGCAAATGATGTGCTTTTCATCATTGTTGTCTATGTTGATGACATGATGCTCATTAATCCTAATGAGAAGCATATTGGTAATCTTAAGGTTGATTTGCATGGCTCATTTGAAATGTCACATTCACGGGATTTGTGCCATTATTTGGACATTAGGTTTATGTAAGTTGATAATGGAATAGCTCTATGTCAAACAAAATATATTGACATATTATTGCAATGTTTTGGCCTTGAAAATTGCAAACCTATTGCTATTCCTATGGAAATGGGTTTACGATTGAGTCTTCATGATGTTGGAGATGGGTTTGATGTTGTTCTCCATCAATAGGTTGTTGGATGCTTGATTTACTTATGCATAACTTGGCTTGATATTCAGCTTGTTGTCTCACGAATGAGCAGTTTTATGCATTGTCGAGGTGTCAAGCATTGGCAGGCGATTAAACGCATCTTTTACTACTTGAGTGATACCCCGATGCTTGGATTGTTTTATCCCAAGGGGGGATCACTACCATCAGATTCACATCCTTTTTTTAACTTTGACTAGGTTGTTTTGCTATGACACTTGTGTGTCCACCAGTGCCAGTGGTTTTTGCTTCATTCTTGGTAGCTCATGCATACCTTGGTTGAGAAAGAAGCAGCCTACTGTGTTTCTAGTTGTGAGGTTGAGTATAGGGAAACTTTCACAGTGACTGTTGAGTGCATATGGTTCAAATGCCTTTTGGTTGATATGGGTGTTGGTCAGTCTTTTGCCACCACCATCTTCACTAACAGTCACAGCGCATTGGCAATTGTGAGGAACATTGTGTTCCATGTTCGCGCTAAGCACATAGAGGTGCACTATCATTATGCCAAGGAGAGGTTCTCTACTAGAGAGATCAATTTGGAATATGTGCACATACAGGAAAACGTTGCAAACCCTTTCACAAAGGCTCTACCTCGAGAGAACTTTGAAGCTTTCTGCAAAGCTTTGGGCTTACTTCCTTCTAGGGATTGATCTCTTTCCACATAGCTTAGCATTTCCTTATACATGAGTGCCATCTCCTTGTTTACTGCATTACTCTCGAGGAATTTTTTGATATATTTCGATAGTGATATGTGTGAACACACTTAGGACCATGGGGGCACTTTTTTCCCTCGTTAGGAGGGTCCGACTTATATGTGTGACTTTAACCCTAATGTGTTACTTATTCTTGTAGATTACTTGGTAATTCATTCTGTGTGTGTCTTGTGCTTCAAGCTTCTTGTTCTTCTTCCTTCTGTTGTTTGTATGCTTCTACAAACCTCAAAATCCAAGAACTTTAAGTTCAAATGAGACCTCGAAATATTGTTGCTCTTCTCCATCAAAGTACTCAGAAGATTCAATTGAAAAACTCATGGAAAAGGTTATGGAAGCTTTACCAAGAAGTTTAGTTGATGTGGCATTTTGACTTTAGTATTGGTTCACACACTTGAGCTTGATAGATTTCTAACACTCCATCTCAAGCTCAAGTGCTTATCTCCATTAAGTTCCTTCAAGTTGAAGATCTTGAACTTCTCCAATTTGCTTGCATCCATGAACTTGGACATGATATCTACTAGTTGCTCCTTCGTTTTTATGTATTGATGTCCACTTCCTTTGCTAGTACCTTATCTTTATGAAGTGATAATGGATCTCTATATGCTTTCTTCTTGCATGGAACATAAGGCTGCTTGCTATATGAATGTTTGAGATATTATCTCCAAACACTATAAACTCTTTGACCTCCATATCCAAGTCTTGGAAGAGCTACTTACACCAGATGATCTCACATGTAGCAAGTGTTAAAGCTCTATACTCAGCCTCAATATATGATAATGCAACTGAAGGTTGCTTCTTGGACATCTATGAGATGACTCTTTGACCTAGCATGAAGACAAAGCTAGATGTGTTCCTTTTGTCCTCCTTTGAAGCATCCCAATCAACATCACTAAAACCATGTCATTATAATCCATCTCCATAAGGATAGTACAACCCTTGCTTGACAATAAGCTTGATGAACCTAAGCACTCTCTTGGTTGCATTCACATGAACATGAGTTCATGCATTCAAAAATTAAGAAGGAACTCCTACAACATAGCACAAGCTAGGTCTTGTGATAGTAGCATCATTGAGGCTTCCAATTATGCTTCTATATGCTAAGATATCTTCATGAGGCTACCCTTCACCTATGCATAACTTAGTGTTTGGATCTTGAGCTTGTACAAGTAGCTTACATCCACTCGTATCGTTCTTATAAAGCACATCTAGCAAGTATTTTCTCTGAGGTAGATAAGCACCATTTGCTACATGACTTCAAATCCAAGAGAATATATCTGATTCTCTGAAGTGGGGTGAAAAGACCTAAACATGATCTTCCAAAGACTTCTTCCCTCAAGAAAACAATATCCAAAGAAAAGATTACCGAAAAAGGAGTCTTCCAAAGACTCCTTTCCTACAATATCCAATAAACATATTACCAACATGGACATCATGCACCTAGTGCTAAAACAAGTTCTACAAAGAAACACAATAGATTCAATACCATGTTGAAGGGTCAAAAGAGGCAAAGTGATTAGAAAATTAATTGGTTTTTAAGATGGATTAACATGGGCCACATGAATATAATCTTCAAAATCATGGGTTGTCCCAGAGATTATGGATACAAACCTTGTTGTTCCATTGAGACGGATTTTCCAATGAGGAGTTTTATGAAGCATTTCCAATGTGGGAAGAGGAAGAAATATATATATTACATGTTCTTTGAACAAATTTACACAAAAAACTAGGGTTCTTTTATGCCATCTAGCTTAAATCATTAAAAAAAAAGCTAGAACCTTGGCTCTTTATGGACATGTAACGAGATTCCTCTTCAAGACATAAATTCTATACACATCTCCAATGTATCTCTATGTGTATAGTCTCCTACCAAGGTAGGAAATATTTTCAACCAAGATTTTCCATACTTCTCCCTCAAAAGCTCAATATGGATACATTGCATTATTGAGATGCCTCCAATACAATAAGCATCAATAATCAATGAAGAAGTGCATGAAATGTTTACTCATCATACTACATGCCCAACTCATATAATTACTAGTAATTAATCAAATGAAAATATCTTTTGAATCTAGCTTTAAATTGATTCATAATCCACCTACTTCTTATCTAACATACACATTCCTTACATTTGTTATCTTTTATTATACAATGAAACCACAACTTCCCAATTCATGAACATTCTCAACTTCTTTAGATAGCTTTTGTGATGCGTGGTTTATTTCCCTTTCCATAAGGCTTACAACCACATTTCAATAGTGTTCCATGTTCACTACATCCTATATTTCTTCTCAAGGTTCTTATCCTAGGAATGCAACCAATTTTCCTTCCGAGGTTTGTGGTTGAAAAACTACAACAATTCTTCAAAAGATGGGGTATTTGTTTGCGCTAGTTGACACTCACAACCAATAATGCCTCAATTGCATCTAATTTGTGCATCTAATTTGTCAAACATAATTTGCACCTAGCATGGACAATTCTCATTCGCTTTGCACACACGAATAAAATGATTTTTAGTTGACACTCACAACCAATAATGCCTCAATTGCATCTAATTTGTGCATCTAATTTGTCAAACATAATTTGCACCTAGCATGGACAATTCTCATTCGCTTTGCACACACGAATAAAATGATTCTGTCCTTCTCTCTTGTAAATGATTAAAAGCATCATAACTCATTATTGTTTCAAAACAATGCTCAAATTCGACCGCTAATATTCAACCTCTTCTTTTATACATTGATTATCTTGATAAAGGAAACAAGGATCAAGGTCAATTCATGTCTTAGATAAAAAAAACTTAAACTAACGGCATGTGCCATTCAAGGAAACATATGGTTCATCTAACAAATGCCAAGCCATTACTTGTTTGTTATCATCATCTCTTCTCCATCTCCCTCCTCCTTTACGGTTATAGATAAGCCATTATAATTCTCATTGTTTCTTTGGTTATATGTATGATTGGTAGAGAATTAACTAAAATGACAACATCACAAGCTTGTTAATCCAAGAGACCTACATATTTATGTATCAACGTTATGGTGCTTTGTTATATCAATTTCAATCATCAATATCACTCTACCATGTAATTGCATCCAAAAGCAAATCTCACCAAGACCACTCATGAACATAGAACCAAGTATTTCCATGTCCATCAAGTTCAAGTTGTACCAACCTAGTCTAGTCTAGTCTATGTCTTGTTGTAAGGTGGCAATGCATATGCAAATCTTTTTCAAGCCATCGAGCTTTCTCACGAGAAATTGAGAATAATCCAAGATCTCATGATGAAAACTAAGACCATCCTATTCAAAACCCCTTTAAGGAATCTTGTACCGTGTGCGAAACTTATGCATCATTAAGATAATCATGGATTAATGGTTGGTATTTTATGTGACATTTTCAACCTACCTTGTATCTGACCATATACCATCCACCATTATGCCAAGCCATCACACCACCAATAAACCAATGCACCGATATGTACAATTGGCATGAAAAATACTTGCACTTCACTTGTAATGGTTGCAATCCTAAATCAAAGATTTAATTTTGAATCGCTCATTCCACACATGCAAAGAACATTTTCAATTCATGTATTATTATCATTTTGTGTCCAAACCAATACATTTTCAGCCTCTTGCAAAGAACTACTTACCTATAATTTGTACCATTGATGAACCACATGGCCATTTTCAACCTCTTCCATGACTATTAACAACAATAAATCAAGTTTTCCATAATCTAAAACTGAACAAAAAATACTTTAATGAGATAACACATTCATGAACATACTTCAAACTATCATAACAAGTCCCAAGGAGTGAAGGGTGCATGATGTAGTGGTGAACACAATGGACCCTAGACTCAAGGTCCAAAGTACAATGTCCACATATCAACCTAATGTCAACCCCAAAACGTGAGGGATAAAGGGGATCCTCTAGGTCTATCTATTCGACAGGATATGCGACCTCCAGTAGAGCCCTATGCTTTTCGTTTAGCATAGCATTAAGTCCTAAATGGCACCACTCATATCAAATTTCACTGGCTTCCATTTTTTGAAAAACAATGATCCTCATCCATAAACTGGGCACTCTCAATCTCTCAGCCTAATGCAAACAGTAGAAGCAGAATTGTTCATGTGGTCGCAACTTTAACCAATTCTTTTTACCGAGTTTCCTATATCTCTGTGTTTTGTACTCTATGTTTTCCAAAACCATCCAAAGTTTTTGCTAAGGTATGCACAAAACGATGGACAAATGGGCAAGCCCTAAAAAGGTTTTAGCGGTTTGATCATGCTAACACTCCTTCAACCATGTCTAACTAGTTTTTTGTTTTACCTCTAGGGAACCACCATTATTGCATGAAATTATAACCTTAACTCTGAGATAAATGAAAATATGCAATGCTGCATAAAAATATAGTATGCCTTCAGTAGCCTTTTAAAGCTTTTGAGCCAGATTCTTACCTGTTTCAGAAATTCAAGGCAGCCATGAGGAAAGATAATACAAGTGCTCTCACACAAACTTCAAGACCTGCGTGCATGCACAATTGAATTAACCTATAAATAGCTCTCCATTAAAAATCAATTTGATTGTTCTACAGATGGAGGGCAGGGTAAGCAAAGATAAAGATTCCTACCAAATTTAAGCAAATAAAGAAGCATCCTTAAACAGACATAGCTTCTACTTGATAAAAAGGTTTATTATGATATTAAAATACTCCACACTCAGCTTGTTAAGATGAAAGTGGTATGATTACAGAATGAACGAGCATAAACGTCTGGACGGATACAGAAAAGATGAAGACTCAGACTAAAAATGACAGTTGTGTACCCATAGCAGGCAACCAGCAGACGATACAGCCAAACAGTAGGCAATTTTAGGTGCTCGTCCAATCTACAAGACTGAGTACGTCACTGTAATTTTTATATCAATTTCATCTTAGTCCATAATGATGCGCAGCAAGTGACAAAATATGCTCACGTGAACACACTAGGATTTGCTACATGGTAGGCAACTGATAGCTGATAAATCTATGCCTCAGATTGACTGCATAGTGTATTCTTACTGGAAATTCAGTCAATGTGAAATGGTGGTAGTAACAATCAATGGCTGGCATGCATACACCATACTAGTCAAATGCAAAGCTCAAGGCACCAATTTATAACTATGTATACTCTTCGCAAACACAATGATCTTCATACACAACGCATGCGCCTAAATGGTGAAAGCAGCATACCTGAACTTTAGATTACAGTAAATACTTTACAAATTTATGAAATTGAGACAGTAAACCATACATTGGTCCTGAATTTACTATACATATTTATGTAATTGAGACAGTAAACCATACATTGGCCCTGAACGAATAGACATTTCGGAAAACAAAGAAGCCTCCATGATTAACAGGTAAGCAGACATTCGGAAAAGGTCTCAGCAAGACAAACTATCAAAATTAGAGAGAGAAAGAGAGAGAGAGAGAGAGAGAGAGAGAAAGAAAGGATCGTGTAGATCCACTTCAGACCTCTCTCTGCACAACACAAAGGTCAACTGACAGACTATCCTAGAGGGTAACTAAGCAGGCAGTTTAGGCTCATTCAAATATGCAGAGTAAGAAACGTATTAAAGTTCCCCACTCGACAGCATGTTCAAGCTTCTGAATGAACTCCGAAAAAGGGGTAAGGTATCTAAATGAATTTATGAAAACGGTACTATAAAACTCACGCACCTGGATAAGTAGATGCACCAGTACCACATGCAGCTTAAGAAAAACCATGCAAGATGATTTAGTAAGTATGGATAGCACGCGGGCCTAACATGACACTTACCCATCAGTATTACACCTTCGCTTTAACATATTGATCTACCGCAGTTTTTACTGCATTTAACTGTGCTTCTGTTACAATCTTAACCTTTTCATCACTGATGGTGACGAGAACTTTGGCTTGGAAGAAGTTGGCGTAAGCATTTGGATTGCAGAAGAACTCAAGAAATACACCATCTTCTGTATGCCTGAACTCCATGCTGTCCCATCTCCTAGGTCGTTCAGCTTTTTCTTTCTCTCTGAATGTATTGAGAACAGAATCGAAGGCTTTGACAAGCGCGACAGCTGCATCCTGTGAGAGAGGTACCGTGATAGCTGTGCTATCGAAATGAAAAGTGATGTTTGATGCTGCAAAAATAGAGCATTTCAAACATGATCCTATCAGATTTGTGCAAATCAGAGATCCAACAATGCAGTATGAAAGAGTTGCATTCAAAATAACAGATAGTGCATAAAGTGTGTCAAAGAACATCACGGTGCATGTATGGACGATGTGGACGAATACGGATAAAAGCCTGCTTGACAACCAAGTATGTGCACAAACTCTCTCTCTCTCTCTCTCTCTCTCTCTCTCTCTCTCTCTCTCTCTCTCTCTCTCTCTCTCTCTCTCTCTCTCTCTCTCTCTCTCTCTCTCTCTCTCTCACCTTGTGCACGACAAGGGGATACATGGGAAAGACGTTTGTTGTTCAGGCCGAAAAGATTGCGGGAGTGAAGGCCTCCAAAAATTATGTTTGTGGGAAAGAAAGCTGATCCAGCAGTTCCGCTACTCATAGACTGGAATGCGCGAAGCGGAGGCAACGCCTTCTGTAGCGAGGATGATGCTCCCCATG
>CM035417.1:68619729-68627229 GCA_020310875.1 Ceratopteris richardii | reverse complement strand
GTAGGTGTAGGTGTACATGTACGTGTAGGTGTACGTGTACATATACGTGTACGTGTACGTGTACGTGTAAGTGTACGTGTACATGTACGTGTACGTGTATGTGTACGTGTAGGTGTACGTGTAGGTGTACGTGTACGTGTACGTGTATGTGTACGTGTATGTGTACGTGTACGTGTAGGTGTAGGTGTACGTGTATCTGTACGTGTAGGTGTACGTGTACATGTACGTGTAGGTGTATGTGTATGTGTACGTGTAGGTGTACGTGTACATGTACGTGTAGGTGTAGGTGTACATGTACGTGTATGTGTACGTGTACGTGTATGTTTATGTGTACATGTATGTGTAGGTGTACGTGTACATGTACATGTAGGTGTACATGTATGTGTATGTGTACATGTACGTGTATGTGTACATGTACGTGTAGGTGTACGTGTGGGTGTACGTGTAGGTGTATGTGTACGTGTACGTGTAGGTGTATGTGTACGTGTACGTGTACGTGTACGTGTAGCTGTACGTGTACGTGTAGCTGTACGTGTATGTGTACGTGTACTGTATGTGTATGTGTACGTCTACGTGTAGGTGTATGTGTACATGTACGTGTAGGTGTATGTGTACATGTAGATGTAGGTGTACGTATACGTGTAGGCGTACATGTACATGTACGTGTAGGTGTATGTGTACGTGTAGGTGTACGTGTACGTGTACGTGTACGTGTACGTGTACGTGTACATGTACGTGTAAGTGTAGGTGTACGTGTACATGTACATTTAGGTGTACGTGTAGGTGTACATGTAGGTGTATGTGTAGGTGTATGTGTAGGTGTAAGTGTACATGTACGTGTAGGTGTACATGTACGTGTAGGTATACATGTACGTGTAGGTGTACATGTACGTGTACGTGTAGGTGTACGTGTACGTGTACGTATAGGTGTACGTGTATGTGTACGTGTACGTGTACGTGTACGTGTACGTGTAGGTGTACGTGTAGGTGTATGTGTACGTATACGTGTATGTGTATGTGTACATGTACGTGTATGTGTACGTGTACGTGTATGTGTATGTGTATGTGTACGTGTACATGTACGTGTATGTGTATGTGTACGTGTACGTGTACGTGTACGTGTACGTGTACGTGTACGTGTATGTGTATGTGTATGTGTATGTGTATGTGTATGTGTATGTGTATGTGTATGTGTATGTGTATGATACGTGTATGTGTATGTGTGTGTGTATGTGTATGTGTATGTGTATGTGTATGTGTATGTGTATGTGTATGTGTATGTGTATGTGTATGTGTATGTGTATGTCTATGTGTGTGTGTATGTGTGTGTGCATATGTTTACATGTATGTGTATGTGTATGTGTATGTGTATGTGTATGTGTATGTGTATGTGTATGTGTATGTGTATGTGTATGTGTATGTGTATGTGTATGTGTATGTGTATGTGTATGTGTATGTGTATGTGTATGTGTATGTGTATGTGTATGTGTATGTGTATGTGTATGTGTATGTGTATGTGTATGTGTATGTGTATGTGTATGTGTATGTGTATGTGTATGTGTATGTGTATGTGTATGTGTTGTGTATGTGTATGTGTATGTGTATGTGTATGTGTATGTGTATGTGTATGTGTATGTGTATGTGTATGTGTATGTGTATGTGTATGTGTATGTGTATGTGTATGTGTATGTGTATGTGTATGTGTATGTGTATGTGTATGTGTATGTGTATGTGTATGTGTATGTGTATGTGTATGTGTATGTGTATGTGTGTGTGTATGTGTCACTCTAGCACAATGGCAAGTACCAACGTGAGGAGATCCACCTCATAATTGTCAATCCGTGGAGACGTGAGGACTAATATGAAGACAATGAGCAAGTGATGGCCCAAGTGTTTGAGTGAGAAGCACACAAACATGCACACACATATACACACACGCGCACACAAGGCAAGAACAAGGAGAGGAAGAATGGTGTTCTTTGTATTAGTCAAAAATTCTCTTACATAAGCTCAATTCACAAACAATATAACCACAAAAATAAGCTCTTTAGCTCTTTTTATAGTTGTGTGACTAGCTTTGGCCTTGTCCAGACCTAGTGTCCGTCCTAGTTAAAAATTAGGTTCTAGAGGCTATTTGAGGGCTCAAACGGAGTTTAAAAATTATGAAAATTGGTATGTAGCTATTTCTAATACTCCTCAAGCTCGAGGACTCCTCGGCTTGAACAAAATGGAGTCTATTCTACCAAAAACAGGATTTACAATGTGTGTGTAGTGATGAAACTCACTTGAGTTGGAAATTGTTTATGAAAAAAATGATTGGGCCTTGTTGCCGTATTATGCATGACTGTTCCTTTGTGCTTGTATGCTCTGCTTATGACTTGTATGCCAACACTCCCCCCTTCCTAGCATCTGTCACCCTTGAGAGACCTCTGTTCTATAGGGTGGTCAATATAGCATTGGATGACGTTGGTGGCTAGCTCGTGTTCTCCTATCCTTAATCCTCTTGCTAGATTAGCTTCCAATGCATCCCAATTATTGCACTTGGGACATCTGGTTGCGGTGTAGTGTAGTACTCGGAGTACATATCTTGTTCGCATGCAAAAAGATGAAGTAGGTGTGTAGGTTTCGGTGCGAAGACCTCCGAGTGATACTCCTAGAAACCTTATCTGAACATGTCTTCGAATGTCTATTTATAGCATGCAGGGAGATATTTGATGCGGGCATGCCAAGCGTAAGCCACACGAATGCTGGGGCTAGTGCTCATATCATACACCAAATCGTAATTTCCATTGGTAAACCCCGGTAGACGTACCTGTGGTGCTGCTGCATTTCTAAAGGTTTTCAATACTACTTGCATCATATCCAAAATCTTAAGCATCATCTGGGCTGCCACATCTGGCATGGGCTTCAGTTGAGGCATCCAATGTCGAATTGTGGCCATCATGTATGCTATCGATGGTGGTCCCTGCGGTGGCGCTATGTACGGATAATTGAGCCACTCCTTACATTGAGCATTATTTTGTACCTTTATGTTGAATGATTTCCATGATCTGCGTCGTGGAATGGGGTCGTCGCATGGATTGTAAAGTAGATGTAAAGGCGCATTGTTCCATGTGTGCAACATTTTAGGATATGTCTAAAGAAGTTTCTATCGCCATGTGGGTTGACGGATTTTTCCTTTTTGCACCTCTGGAGGAAGGTCTTCGGGTTGAAACTGGGTAGCAAAGGAAGGGATCTTGCCTGTGACCCTCCGTATTTCTGCATTGTAATCGGCTAGAATAACATAGTAAGGCCTATATTGGAGTTCTGATGAGAGGATAAGGCATCTAGATGACAAGTTCTTGAAGTAATCAGATTGTAACACAGTTTCTTCTATGACTCACATGGTCTGATTTTGCACTACTGTGCGCTCTTCATGAGAACTCCCCATTTCTTCCACTTGTCGTAGCCATGGGGGTCGTGGTGCTTCAAAAATATCTTGTCCTTCTTCTGTTTGTCGTCCCCCTAGGAAGGGTTGTGGGTCATATTCCTCTTCAAACGTTTGTTCCAGCAGAATGGAGTCTTTCTCCTCATCTGTGGGTGCCTCAGGGGGGGATGGTGGTCTTTCGTATTGGAGTAGACATGCTTGCAATTCGGCGACTTGTTTTTGGAGATCTTGAAGGGCCTCTGAGTCCGTGATAAGAGAAGTGGTTGAGTCAGTAGCTTGGGGACCCGCTGTCATTTCTTTCTGTCTTGTATGCTTCAGTTGACCTAGTTCTTCTGATAACTGGTCATGTGCGTCGAGTAAATTGGCATAGTCTTCAAGAATGATTTTGATGCTCTCTGGGGTCACTGCTTGAAATTTGGAAGGACTAATGGGAGCCCCGGGTGTGCTTTCGATGGCTGCTTCTAAGTTTTCCTGGTTCTATTGTTGAAGCCATCTATTTTCCTCGTGAGCTGCTGCAAGGTGCCGTTTGAGCAGGGCCATGTTGCGCTGGAGTTTGGAATTTCTTTCCAATTGTATCTGCAAATGGCTTTCTAACCCTTGGATTGATTCTCGATCCACATTTTGAAATTGTGTCTCCAAAATGCCATGAGCCTCTTGTAAGGTTTGAAATTGAGTTTGGAGACTGGCTTTGTCCTCTTCCAGTGTATCGAGGTGTTGTTGTAGTGCTTCATAGTGTTCTTGTAACCTTTGATTATGTGCCTACAGCTGATAGTATTCTGTCCTTAACTGTGACATACATGCAATCATGGTGTCAAATGCATTGCCTATGGATGAAGGTGTGGTTATGGAAGATGCAAGGGGAGGGAATTGGGGAATGGCAAGAGTGAATGTTGTGTCTACAGGTGATGTGTGTGCCGGTGAGATTGGTGGAGGGGGGATAGGGGAAGGTGGGAGTGTGGGGGGTGGTGGAGGTGTTGTGGGTGGTGAAATGTCCATGCCCTCAGGGGTGGACGTGAGTGTAGTTTCTACCAGGTATATCGGAATGGTAGGTGGTGTGTGTGATAGTGGTGAATAAGTGTTGTGTGGATGGTGGGGATGGGATTGATGAGGAGGGAGGGGTGGTGGCTTGATACATTCTACAAAAGTAGTCATGGGCAGGTTGAAGGAGTGGTGGGATGGGAGGTCGGCCATGAGAACTTGAAGCCAAAAAAGCCATGAAAGGGGATGTGGTGGCAGGGAATCCATAGAATATGGATCTAGTGTCAGGATGGCCTATGGCCGAGGGTGTGGCCCTATGGCTGTCTCCATGAGCAATTCGGTTGATTCGGTTGTGATGGTGGTGGCTTGATAGATAGGGTTTTCAAAGGTGGAGAACAAAGTTGAACCAGAGGTGGGAGTGCAGAAGATGAAGGTTTGCTCTGTGGGTTGGGTAGTCAAGGTGGTGTCTCCAGCTTGAGTTCGAGGAGGTGACAATGGGGGTGTGGGTGGTAGTGGCTCGGTATACTCTTCAATGGTGACTATGTTTTCTTGGCTAGGAGTTACAACTGCTTGGGAGGTTGTCTCAATGGGTTCAGATGTAATAATAGGTCATTCCCATGTAGTAATGGGCATCTGGATATTTTTGCTAGACCGTGGTCGTGTTTGGAATCTTCACGGTTCATATTGAACAGGAGGCCTCTGGATCGCTGATCGGATTGCTTCTACTACCCCATACGTTTCTCCCACCAATAGTAGGCCTTCACTATATTCAGAGTCAACTCCAGCCTCTTCCAATAGCTGAGCCATGAGCACCCTACTACTCTGTTCGGTGAGCAATTGTTGCGACCGCACTCGTTCCATGATTTGGTATAGCCTTTGGAGTTTTGCCGTATATGCTGGGATTCCAATGATTTCTTCTGCTTCTGCTTCTTCTCCTTCTGAGTGTTCTAGTTGTTGATCATCATCCCAATGTACATCGCAGCCTTCTGTGGATTTCCTCCGTCTTTGGGAAGATGTGCCATGTTCTTCCGTGTCTGAAAAGAACTCTACATCAAAGAGTTTTGTATTCTGCAAGAATGATTCAAAGTCGAAGGTGCTCATCCCTTCAACGTCTCCAGTCGTAGGAAATTCAAATTCAGAAGGGACAGGAGGAGCCGATGGGGCAGCTTGTGATGTGCCTTCTGATCCAGATCTAGGTATGCGAATGGTAAAGGGAGGCACAGTGGCATCCCCTCGTGGCGAGACTTCCGGGGTCGTTAGAACTTCGCGTGTTTGGACACAAGGAATAGAGCCCCTCATGCGCTTGGATTAATGTGTGGCGGACTTGAGTCTCTTGAACATTTGTAGTTGCGACCGTGTTAAAGCACGTTTAATAGGTACATCGTATGCTAAACACTTGTAGATGATGCGCATGATTGCACAACAACCATTCACCACTAGCTTTCTATGTGACCTTTTATTTGCTTCATACAGCTGCTCTATAATCCATACAGGAAGCTTAATCAGTAATGCACCTGTCTCTGCCAAGTAAAGAGCGAACCAAATATGCTTGTGGGTTTGAGTGTACTGATCTTGACCGGGAAATGCAAAATGTTGCATGCACATACGAAGAGGAATGGACACATTCAGTGTGAGTGCCGCCATATCTTTCAACTTTTGTAGCTTCCGGTTCTTCATATTAGTGGGAATAAGAGGATCCTTCTCAGAGGGCACATGCGTACCGTGCATGTTCAATGTAGAGCTCACCAATTCCAAAGTGAGTTCAAACCTTTTCAACTCATTGTTGCCCAATAAGGAAGGAAGGACAAATGATCCCTTAAGTTGTCCCTTGACTGTAATTTAGCCTATTCTTGGACTTGAGAAGTTAGAGGTTCTTAGAACTTGAGTATTCCTATCGTACCCTTAGTCAATCAAGACAACTACTCGCACTTAGCCTATGCTAAGAATGGATTGAGGGGGTTGAGAGATGTTCCAACCTCAAGACGCTTCTCCTTGCTATGCTTGTCTACCCAGGAAATGTTCCAAGCCTGCACACAATGGCACTTGCTTTGCTTTCTCCAAAAGCTCTCGATGATCTTGTAAAAATCCCAAGTTTAGCTCCACTTTTTACCCTCAATTGACAGACAATTTATTTCAGACACTTTTAATGACCCTTTTTTCCCCCTTTTCTATTGTCAAAAAATTTCCTTTAGAGCTCCCTTCGTGTATACAGCCCTAGAGCTCAAAAAATGGATTTCATATGAAAAAGTTATGACAGTTCAGGGTTTAGGCGGTTAAACAGACAAACAGAACCTTTCAGGAGTTTAGTGCATTTTTCTAAGGCCTTTGTAATGGCATAGGTAATTGAATATGTAAATCTGCCCAATTTTTAGCCCAAATTTTCAAAAAATTACCCCTCTATTTTTTTGCCGAAAATGCATGTCTATCACGATAGACGATGTCTGTTGCGATAGACAGTCGCTGTCGCATGGGCTGTCTCTCGCGATAGACGGTGTCTATCGTGCGGTCCTGTTTGTCATGATAGACTGGTGTCTGTCGTGATAGACACTATCTATCGTCTGTCGTGGACCTGTCTGTCGCGATAGACGGTGTCTGTCGCGATAGACGAGATCTATCATCCGTCGTGGTTTGGTCTGTCACGATAGACGATGTCTGTCGCGATAGACTGAGTATGTCATCTGTCGTGCTTTTGGTCTATCGCGATAGACTGAGTCTGTCATCTGTCGTGCTTTTGGTCTGTCGCGATAGACTGAGTCTATCATCTATCGTGCTTTTGGTCTATCGCGATAGACTGAGTCTGTCATTTGTCGTGCTTTTGGTTTGTCGCGATAGACGGTGTCTCTCGCGATAGACAAGGTCTATCGTGGTTCTCTTTTTATCGCGATAGACGGGTGTCTATCACGATAGACGGGGTCTATCGTCTATCGTGGGCTCTGTCTATCACGATAGACGGTGTCTGTCGCGATAAACAGCCTCTATCATGGGGTGTTGTTTGTCACGATAGACTGTGTCTGTCGCGATAGACTGAAAAAATGTAAATTTTTTAGATTTTTTTAGTGATTTGGAGTGCTCTCATGGTGTAGGTTATCGTGCCA
>CM035417.1:68587229-68614729 GCA_020310875.1 Ceratopteris richardii | reverse complement strand
AGACACTCTTTATACAAGTGACTTCTCATCTGTCTCTCTCGAGTGCGTAGTATGCTCTCATGCTCATGTGGAATAGATTGAACAAAAATAGGCTCTACTATCTCATTGTCTAGAATGAGGTTGTCAGATTCACCTAGCCTTTTCTTAAGCCAGCTAACATGAAAAACTGGATGGATTTGAATATTCTCTAGAAGTTGGAGCTGGTAAACCATCTTTCCTATTCTCTTAAGTATTTGGAAAGGTCCACAATACCTAGGAGATAGTTTTGGACAAGGTCCCATCTTCATGGTTTCAGACCTAGATGGAACTCTAAGATAGACCTGCTCTCCTACCTCAAAGTTGATATCTCTCCTTTGAGGGTCAGCATAGGCTCTAGCCCTATCCTGAGCTCTTCTAATGTTGTCTTTAGCAAGCCTAAGCATATCATTCATCTCTTTCAAGAAATCCTTTGCAACTTGAACTTTCTCATTCTGCAATCCTACTACATAAGGAGCTCTTGGCTGAAACCCATACATAAGCATAATGGGGGTGAGTGTACCTCACATGAAGTCAGCCTTTTCTATCAGTCTAGAGGAATTCGTAGAGAGTTTATAGCTCCTTATATCCCAATATAGAATGATGTAACTGAAAGGATGAATAGAACTATTCAAGATAGAGTAGTTTCTATGTTGCATCATGCAAACCTTTCATAAGGATTTTATAAGCAATGTTGACTATATTTCATGTGATTTACCTTTCACCTAGTACTTCCAAAGGTTTGAAAGTGGCACAAGAGTTATTGACACAAAAGCCACCATATTATGATCATCTTCGAGTTTTTGGGTATGAAGCATGTTGAAAATCAAGTCTCAATCATGCAAAATGACTAATCCAGGAGTTTTCCAAGTGGGCCAATAAAAAAGAAGGACCCAAATTCTTGGAGTCAAGTTTCTCCACCAAAATCAATCAAATTCAAATCTTATCAATCACCCATCGAAAATTGCACCTACATTGATTGATGGGTGGTTAGTTAGATTATAGAAAAAAGTAAAACTCTATATAAGCACCATCGCGCCTTTTTTTCTTGAGTTGTATACATTCCACAAGTTTCCCACTTAGTTTAGTGATGTCCTAAACTCCAGCAAGTATCCCTCTTGCTTGCTTAGCTCATTTTTTCATTATTTTGCTCCTCTCTATCTAGAGGTGTAGTGAGGCTTTTCCAAATCTGATTGTATCAAATTGTAGACATTGTTTGTTCTCTGAATGTAATCATTTTCATTGATTTTAAGATTCATTTGATCTCTCATATAGTGCCCCAAAGTGAGCCAAAGTTTCAAGTTCTTTGCCTAAGTGAGTTGTGAGAAATTGCTAAGTTTGTGAAGTTATGTCTCTGCACATGGGTAGAGGGTGTTGCAAGTAGGTAGCCTATCTTGCAGTGGATGCTTTGCCCATTTGGAATACACATTTATGGTGATTTAAAGCTTATTGGGTAGCTCGTAAAGTCTTATTTGAGTTTGCAAAGTTTCATTTTAAGTCTCTATACATTTGCACAAAAAACTTTAGAATAGTGAGCATATATCACTGCTTTGGGCCTAGTGGAGGGCAACCATCTTCCATTGTTGCATTAGAGTGTTAGAATCATCTCCCTTCAGAAGAGTGTTGCAAATAGGTAGCATGTTTTATAGTGGATGGTTTTGTCATCTAGAATATCCATTTGAGGTGATTTAGAGCTTGTTGGGTAGCTCTTAGAGTCTAGTTTGAGTCTACAAAGTTTCATTTTAAGTCTTTGTACAAGTACAGAGAAACATTTAGAACAATGAGCATGTATCACTTCTTGTGGGCCTATTGGAGGGTAGCCATCTTCCATTGTTGCATTGGGATCTTAGAATCATCCCCCATCAATGGTATCAGGGCATTTTGGAGGCTTAGAGACATCACTAGACATCATATTGAAGACTTGAAGGGATTAAGACAACTCGTGGAAGCACAAGGAGGATTCATAAAAGCAAGAAGACATCAAAAGGGTTCTACATCGATCGAGATCTCAACTACTCAATGATTAACAAGGGAGAAGCTATCGAAAGGTAAAATCCACACCTTCTAAAGTATAAAAACACTTGAGAAGAAGCTAGAGGTGCATCTTGAGCTCAGTATGGCTGAGTATAATGCACAAATAGAGAAGGTAGAGAAAAGTAATTATCAACCATGGAAATTAAGAGTTAACGACTACCTTACATGCAAAGGATTGTGGGGATTAGTGAGTGGCACAGAGCCAATGCCTCATGTAATGACTCACCACTTCAAGGGTAGGTCAAGGCACTTAATGAATGGATAGAAAGGAATGGGAGAGTCATATTAATTATATCTTGACACATAAGCAATACCATGATAGGGCATATACAAGACTTGGACACATCCAAGAAGATTTGGGAGACCTTGGAGAGATTGTACTCTTTGTTACTCTAGGACCACCGGGGCACTTTTTTCCCTCTTTAGGAGGTTTTTTCCCCCCGGCTTGTATATATGCCTATTGCCTTAACATGCTACTTATCTTTGTACATTCTAGTGGTAATACATTCAGTATTGTGTGTTGTGCTCCAAGCTTCTTCTTCTTCCTTGTGCTATTCGCGTGCTGTCGCAAACGTCTAACTCCAACAATTGGTATCAGAGCAGGTCGCCGCTTCATCTAGGGTGTCATCTACACCTCTCCAATTGCAGTCTCAAAATCACACGAAATCGTAATCCGAGCTTGTTTCAGCCTCCGAATGCACTATTGCAATGCTTCTATAGGCTATTTCATCTTTTTGTGCCAAAGACATATACCAGTTTTGATTTGCCAATATAAGCGTCTCAAAGTCTGCTACAGGTTTAGTGGAATTCATCTGGGAAGTTCTGATCATTTTTTTGAGATACAAACAATTTTTTGCATCAAGGTATTTTAGTCACCAGCCATGGCTGAAAGCAGTGATGTATTCCATATGTTGGCTATTGAGGAGAAGTTGGATGGTACCAACTACCCATTGTGGGATTATATGATGCGACATGTATTGGTTGCAAAAGGACCATGGAATATTGTGCAGGGTGTTGAAAGACGTCCTGCTACACCTGCTAATACAAGTAATGCAAATACAGGTACTGGAGCTGATGGAGATGGTGTCGAAGATGGTGATATTTTGCACATTCCTGTTCGTGCTGCGGTTTCTGATGCACCTACTGCAAAGCAAATTTGTTGGGATGTCAAAGATGCTCAAGCACATGCATTGATAGCTTTGTCTATCAAACGTGCCATCATTCCTCACATTCACTCTTACAGGACAATAAAGGATTCTTGGGATACAGTTACCACAGTGTACCAGGCTAGGAATGAGGCTCGTATCGCTTACCTCCGAATACAATTGGAGACTGAGCACATCAATGAAGGTGATTCGATGGAAAATTTCCAAACAAAGATCAAGGATTTGAAAGAACAGTTGATTTTTGCTGATGAAGTTATACCAGATAGCTCACTGTGTAGACCGTTCTGAATGGTCTTCTTGATTCATATCAAAATTTTGCTTCTACTCTTCCTTTGATGATGAACGACAATGCAAATGCCTTGCCATTTGAGGAGTTAGTCTCTATTGTGATGCAAGAAGATAAGTCTAGGCAGAATAAGTCCCTCATGCGTGTTGCAGATCAAGCTTTCTTGGCTAGTCAGAAGGGCAAAGGTAAATGGAGCTCATCTACTAGCAAGCAGAAATTTACAAATGTTGCACATTCGAAGAAGGAAGACAAAGATGAGAAAAACAAAAAAGCAAAAATTGTTTTGCAAGTAGTGTAAAGGAAATGATCATATCATAAAGAACTGTCCAAAACTGGCTACAAAAGAGGCTCGATGTAGAGGCCTTTACAACAAAAACAAAGTCTGCTAATATTGTGTAGGAAGAAGAATGGGTGTTTACTACTGTTTGCAATTTTGACCCATCTTCTCATGAGTAGTGCATGTCTGCAGTAGACTCAGATGTTTGGTACTTTGATAGTGGGGTGACCAAACATATTACCTTGCAGTGCAGTCTTTTCTCTTCAGTCGAGCCTACCCCTACAAGGAATACTGTCACATGCACCAGCAACTCCTCTTATCCTGCCATGGGAGTTGGTAAGATCATTCTGACTACTGATGATGGTAGTTCTTTCACTTTGTCAGATGCTTTGTTTGTACCAGGGATAAAAAAAAAATGTTATCAGTTTCTGCATTAGCAAAGATTGGTTTGGTTGTGAAATTTGTTGATGACAGATGTATAGTTCATGATCTGTCAAATGGTGAAATTCTGGCATTTTATGTCGGGCTGTATAAGCTCCTAGACTATGAAAGATCTATGAATGATTCGACATGTGCAGTACATGATTCTCAGGCTATGTGAGATGCAAAGCTTTGGCATGCACGCTTTGGTCATCTGAATTTTACTAGTTTGCTATGCCTACAAAAATCTGATATGGTGTCCTCTTTGCCCAAACTTGAGGCACCCAAAAAACATGTTTGTGAAGGCTGTATTTTGGGCAAAATGTAGTGTTCCTCCTTTCCAAAAGATCATTCGGTTCGGGCTACTCAGAAATTGAAGCTTGTACATAGTGATGTCTGTGGTCCTATGCAGACACCTTCTTTTGGAAACTATCTTTACCTGACTTTCATTGATGATTTTTCCAGGCATGCATGGGTATATCCACTCAAAGCAAAGTCCGAAGTGGTTATGTGCTTCAACCAGTTTTTGGTTTTGACTAAAAATCTATCAGCATGTAAAATGAGCACCCTCCGTTCTGATCGAGGGGGGGGGATATATGTCTTCTGACTTTAATGCATTTATGGTAGAACGTGGGATAAAACATCAATGTACAGTGCCATATACACCTCAACAATGGAGTTGTTGAACGAAAGAACAGATCAGTCATGGAGATGGCGAGGTGGATGGTCAAGAGCGAGGCCTTACCACATAGTTTCTAGCTTGAGGTTGTTATGTGTGCAACATATGTACTAAACAGGTGTCCCACTAATGCATTGCAATCTATCACTCCATATGAGGCTTGGCATGATCGCAAGCCATCTGTTTCTCATTTGCATGTTTTTGGTTGTTTGGCATATGCATTAGTGCCTGAACAACACCGTAGAAAATTGGATGATAAAGTAGTAAAATGTATTTTTGTTGGGTACAGTTCTGAAAGCAAAGGCTATCGTTTGTATCATATACTAAATGCATTTTGGTTAGCCCTGATGTTGTTTTTGTGGAAGATGCTATTTAGCCCTTACTTTCATGTACAAAGGAGACATCTGTTAGCTCCATAGACATGTATGATACTTTGCCGCCTCTTTTTACAAGTGGACAGTCTAGTTTTGGTCCTAATGAGGCAACTTCTCACCCATTGCAAGTTTCATGTGATGATGTAGATCATTCCATTTCTGATGCAGATTTGCATGATGCACTTGTTGATGAGAGAGTTGATATTGAGGAGGCAAAAACTATGCCAAAATGACTAGTGCAAACTTTGCATGACAACAAATTCGATGCACCTCTGTCATACCATACTCATTTAGGCTCTCATAGTGCCTCTTTTGCATCAGATTGCTATGCTATAGTTGCATCTAGTCTCTCTGATGAGACTAAACATGTTTTGTTTGATGAAGCACAAAATTATGAACATTGGATGGCTGCAATGCAATCTGAATATGATGTTATTATGAAAAATCGTACATGGTCTTTATGTGACTTGCCTCTTGGCAATAAGGACATTGGCACTAAGTGTTTATACAAGTTGAAGCATAAACCTGATGGAAGAGTTGACAGGTATAAGGCTACGCTTGTTGCAAAGGGTTATGCACACAAAAGAGGCATTGATTTTGATAAAACCTTTGCACCTAATTGCCGAATGACTAATGTTCATAGCATCTGTGCACTTGCAGCTCATCATGGTTGGAATGTACATCAGTTGGACATTAAAACACCATTTTTGAATGGTGACTTGCATGAAGAAGCGTATGTGTTTTAGCTCCATGGCTTCATACAGAAAGGGCATGAAAACTAGGTGTGTAGGTTAAGAAAGACTTTATATGGTTTGAAACAAGCACCATGTGCTTGGTATGAAAAGATACATGCCTATCTGATTGCACATGGTTTTGAGAAGAGTCCAACTGAAAGCACCTTATATGTCAAGCGTGCTAATGATGTACTTCTGATCATTGTGGTGTATTTATGACATGCTACTCATTGGTCCTCATTTCAATGCTGATTTACATGCCTCATTTGAGATGTCTGATTTGGGACATTTGCATCATTATTTGGGCATTCAGTTTCTACAAGTTTATGGTGGAATGGCTTTGTGTCAAATAAAATATATTGACACATTATTATAGCAGTTTAGCATTGAAGACTATAAACCTATTGCCACTCCTATGGAGACACGTTTATGGTTGAGTCTTCATGATGCTCGAGATGCATTTGATGTTGTTCTCTATCAGCAAGCTATTGGATGCTTGATTTACTTATGCATTACTCGACAAGATATTCAGTTTGTTGTCTCACAGATGAGCAGGTTTATGCATTGCCCAGGTGTCAAGCATTGGCAGGCCATTAAGCGCATCTTTCGCTACTTGAGTGGTACTCGACTACTTGGATTGTTTTATCCAAAGAGGGGATCACTACCGCTAGATTTGCATGCTTTTTTTTATAGTGATTGGCTTGGTTGCTATGAGAATCGTGTGTCCACTAGTGGTTTTTGCTTCATGCTTGGTAGCTCATGCATATCTTGGCTGAGCAAGAAGCAGACTACTATGGCCACTTCCAGTTGTGAGGCTAAGTATAGGGCAGCTTTCACAGCGACTGTTGAGTGTGTGTGGCTCAGACGCCTTATGGCTGATTTGGGTGTTGGTCAGTCTTAGGCCACCACCATCTTCACTGACAATCAGAGAACATTGCCGGTTGCAAGGAACCCTGTGATTCCATGCTTGCACTAAGCACATTGAGGTGCATTATCATTATGTCAGGGAGAGGTTCTCGGTTGGGGAGATCAGCTTGGCATATGTGCCCATGCAAGAGAACATTCCAGACTTTTTTACGAAGGCTTTGCCCAGGGAGAAGTTTGAAGATTCCACATAGCTTGGTACTTCCTTATACATGAGTGCAAGATCCTTGTTCACCGCATCACTCCCAGGGGGGATTTGTTGATATATTTAGGTAGTGATGTGTGTGAACACTCTAGGACCGCCAAGGCACTTTTTTCCCTATTTAGGAGTTTTTTTCCCCTCGGATTGTATATACGCTTATTGCCCTAACATGCTACTTATCTTTGTACATTCTAGTGGCAATTCATTCAGTGTTGTGTGTTATGATCTTCCTTGTGTTGCTCGCGTGCTTCCGCAAATGCCTAACTCCAATAGAGGAAGGAGCAGAGGCAGAGGAGAAAGATCACATGGGAGAGAAGAATCCAATGGAGAATGCTACAATTGTGAAAAATTGGTTGTTATGCAAGAGATTGTTGGTCCAAAGGAAGAGGAAATCAAGGACACAAAAGGAACCAAGGTAATTATGCTAGTGCTTTAATGAATTTAGAAAATGAGAACTTGCTTATGATGTATGGGTCAAGTGAAAGAGTCAATTCAGATTTTACATGGTTTTTAGCTCAGAAAATGGTTGGTTTTTATGCACTAATGTGGTTCTATTTGGCAGGAAAATACGTTTGATTTCAGGTACTTGAAGAGTGGATTTGAGGATTGATGAGAAGTATTTGGAGGTAACACGACAACTTGTTGGTCAACGAGATGGGCTACCTCATGAGCAAAGAATGTCAAGAAAAATAGCTTTCTCCTCTTCGTGGGTGACTCTTGGTTGATATGTTCAAAGCAGAATGGTTGGGACAAAAACAGTTTTTTCCTCTCTTTGTTTTTTTTGCGAGTATGCAGGACAACAAAAGGGGCTTCTTTTTCGGATTTCAAAAGGAACGTGTGCTGGGGAATGATTTCCTTATCAAAAAAGGGTAGAAGAGGGGCGCGGATGGGGAGATAAGGGAGCGGTGTAAAAGCAATCTTGGAGGGTTTTTTTTTTAGTACCATGCTGCTCTGCACTCGACTGATAGCCTGGCACGGATAGAAGATGGCCTGGAGGGAAAGAAGTTAAGGGATGTCGAATGGAGGCTTCTGTTTTTCGGGCTTTACTGAAAGCAGTGCTGCTGTGCCATGAAAACAGGGAGTGGGAGGAGTGGTGCGGCTGATGTGCCTTCGGGAAATATACATGGAAATTGTTGGGCATGGCTCGCTATCGGAACCTTTGATTCAGAAAGTCCCTTTTTTGGATGCGCAATATTATGGAGAAGCTGGCATCAGCACTCCTCCTCAGTAAAGTACAGTCATCTTTGATGCCGGCAGTCTGTGGGCCATCATTAAAGTGCATCCTTTCGCTAGCTATTATCCTCATCCCAAGATTAACTGGAGAATACATCAATTTACAGGGCGGATGGTTCTGAGTGTAACATTCAGTATGGTTCTGGAGCTATCCATGGCAATTTGTTTGAAGATATTGTTTCTGTTGGCGGTCTGAAGGTCGCTAATAAGAAATTAAATTGTCGTCGATGATGTCGCTCCTGTGTGGTACAAGATGCTAGATCAAGCGCTTGGTTGAGAGCTTTTGTTTCTCTTTTGGCTACATAAAGTTGCGAATGATGATGATGGTGGACAGGATATATTGATATGTGAGGAAAACAGGAAAGGCGCTGATTTAGTTTTCGTAAAGTCATGCAGTAAACTCATCTCTGAGAACGCTGTAGTTCTATTCCTTATCATCTTGAAGGGCTTGAAAGGTATGAGAACGTCAGATACTATCTCGGAATTATCATATATCTATGCAGATTAATCCACTGTTGTTGTAAGTTGAGTTTCTTTTGGCTAGGGTTGACATTACCTTAACGTGGCACACGTTTTTTTCTTGTTGGTTCGCCCATCTATATATGTTATCATTGTGTTGGTACTTCCTCTGTCTAGTTATTGCTCATTGAAAGAATCCTGATGCATGCAGGTCCAACAGTGGCTACGTTAAAGCGATGTTGTTTTCATCTCACAATCAATGTTACTGAATGTGTCATGTTTTGCATAACTAAATCGATGCCCTATCATTTCACTTTAGTGCAGATATAAATGCTTGAAGTTTTTCTGAGAAACTAATTACCCTCAGATCTTTTGCTATTGTATCCACATCATAAAGTAGCAATTCTTTCATATGCATTTTTCTGCATATATATGTATGCTGGAATGTGCACGTTTGAGTTTTATGCTTGTAAGAACGTGTTCGTGTTTAACTCTGTGTGTCACAGGGTGGTTGTTTTTTAAGCACCTAGATATCTCGACGTGTAAGTGGTATAGCGGAGAAAGGTGATGGTAAACATCAAAAGCTACAGTTTTGATGGTCCTATATGTTTCCGCTTCAAGATTACATTAAGAGCTTGCATGTTGAAATGCGAGAATACATCCTGTTTTGAAATCTAAAGCTATTAAAAAAATAAATAAATAAATAAAATAAAATAAAATAAAATGAAAACAAATCTGATATGGTCTTTTGTGTTTTTTAGAATGTATCAATCGAGCATGAAAAAAAAACATGGGTTTGAAACTCTTCGCCTTCTCTCTATAGCGTAAGTTAAATCACTGGTTGTCAAAATATTAAATTTTACACATGAGTGATGTTTCAAGGTTTATGATTGCCGTTGTTTTCTTCGGATCATTTATGAAACTGAGGTAGAAGGTTCATAAAGTACTAGTGAAAATCTAGGACAACTAAAAAACTTCGGTCGTCGCTGACTCAAGTGATTGCTTTGAGTTCACTTTCATCCTCAAATTTGAGTTTATTTTGAGATGACTTTAGACAGTGAGAGCCTTACGCATTGGAATCTAAATCTTGAGTGTTGACTTGTCCTAAGAACAAAGATAAAAATTATGCGAATGGGATTAGAGTCAATGGATGAACAATCATGTTAGTTTAGAAAGATTCACAATGCATGAAATTTTGTGTACTCATGCTCTTTGGGGCACTCTACGTGCTAGATCTATTTGAACATTCTCTCCCTCCTTTCCATGAAGTCCTCGACATACCTGGTGAACCGGACGTGAAAGGAGGGGGTTGAGAGAAGAAAGGGAGGTTACAGGAAGTGACCACTGGAGGTGGATATCCAATTGCGCATGCGTTTTCTTGCCTCCTCCATCAAAACTTTGGGGTGAAATTGTGGACTTAAGGGAAACCAAAATTGACCTAGTATCAGAAGGTTTTGGCAGAATATCACTTTGGATATGTACTTTCCCTTGGACTAGGAGAGGAAACATTTTGGTGCGTTTGCCGGGAAGCATATGAACTAGTACATATACAAAGGAAGGATTCCTCGAGGGATAACTATGGGCTCCAGGTAATCCAATTGGACCGATTCCGAGGGGTTTGAACAAAATAAAGTCTCGTATAATCACTTTTTCCTTGGGCACTAGAACCAATCAATGGTACATTGACAATGGTTGTAGCAACCATATGAGTTTTAATAAAGACGGTTTCTCTAATTTACACTCACCCATCACTCAAGGAAATGTAGAGACAGGGGATGACACTAAGCACAAGATTACACATGTGAGAGATGTTGTACTGAATTGATCTCAAAGCTCCGAGGTGTTGAAGGATGTGATGCATGTGCCAACCATCACCAAGAACTTGGTTTCGATAGGTCAAATGGTTGAAAGAGGTTATGAGGTGAGGTTTCAATGATTAAGGATGTTTTGTTGAAGACCCCATGCAGGACTACAAGCTCATAGCAAAAGGAAAGAAGCAAGGAAGACTCTTCACCATGAAGGTAAATCCATCAATCGCTCACACTATCTACTTTCAATTGGAAATAAAAAGATTGTAGAAATCGACTTATGGCATAAAAGAATTGGGCACATAAACTTACAAAGGATGAAGGACATGCAAAGTAACGGCTTGGTGAGTCATCTACCTAATCTTACATCTCAGAATATGCAACAATTTTGCCATGCTTGTCAATTAGGGGAACAAAGCAAATTGCCATTGTAATGAAGTGTTGAACCTCATACACACAGATGCATAGGGACCTACATGGGAGCCATCCATTAGGCGTAAAAGATATTTTGTCATGTTAATAGATGATCATTCAAGTTTTGTTTAGATGTATTGCATGAAGCCAAAGTCAGCAGTGTTGTATCACTTCAAGGGGTTCAAAAACCTAGTGGAGAAGGACACAGGGAAGTATATAAAGACTCTTAGATCAGATGGACGGAGAGAGTATTTTCAAATGAATTTTTAGATTTTCTACATGACCATATAATCAAAAGGAAATTCACTTGCAGGTATACACCTCAACAAAACAGGGTGGCAGAGCGAAAGAACATATATATATATATATATATATAGCAAAAGTGGCTACGACTTTGTTAAACAAAATGAATGTTCCTAATTCATATTGGGCTGATGAAACCCAACCTTTCATATCTCAAAGTATTTGGTTGTGTGTGTTATGTTCACATATCTCAAGAATTGAGACACAAGTTAGACCTGAAGGCAAATAGGTGTATATTTTTTGGATATTCTTCATCACAAAAGGTTTTTAATTCTATAACCCTTTCACAAAAGAGCTTAAGGTTTCTAGGGATGTAATATATGATGATTTGCTACCTTGGTATGGTAGCAAAGATATTTTATAGGTTGACGATGCATATGAAGCCAAGAAGAAGTTCAAAGAGCAACAACAAAGCATGGAGATGAGTCATTCAACCACTTAAAGCACACCGTCAAATGAGATTACTAAATTAGGTTGGCATGGAAGAATAATGAATGGAGCTCATTCAAGTGAAAGAATTAGCAAAGGGAAGGAAAAGGCAAATGACGAAGACCATCGATGGATAGACATGGACTCTACATGTGACGAAGATGTGGAGAAATTAGAAACTCCAAGATTTAAAGCATCTAACCAAGGAAGAGGAGATTCATGCCACCTAATGGTGAGGTAAGGTCATCCAATAGGGTTAAATACCCTATTCAAAGGTTAACTTATGATTCATTCGCTGCAAGACACTATGCCTACATGAGTCAAGTTATAGCTTGTGAAGAACCTAAGTTCTTTGAAGAAGAAAATAAGCATAGGGAATGGATTTAACCCATGGAGGAGGAATAATGATTTTGAGATATGTGAGTGGCACTAAGGACAAGTGTCTATGCTTGGGTAGATGAAAAGCATCCATTATTCGTTATACATATTCTAATTATGTTGGTTGTGTGGACAATCGTAAGTCTGCATCAGGGTACATCTTTCATTTTGTTGGAGGTTCTATCTCTTGGAGATTTTTTCTTCAAGAATATATAGTTGTTTCCACTATAGAAACAGAGTATGTTGCAACAAGTGAGGCATGTAAGGAAGCATTGTGGCTTTCTCATCTTGCTTGTGATATAGGCCTACCTCAGCATATCTCATTCGCTTAGTGATAATCAGAGTGCCATTGCATTGGCTAAGAGTCCAATCTATCATGTAAAGACCAAGCACATTGAAGTGCAATATCACTTCATTAGAGATTGCTCAGCCACTGAGCACATTATTCTTGAGAAGGTTCATATTCAAGATAATGTTGTAGATGCTTTGACTAAAGCTCTACCACAAGATAGCTTTTGCCATTGTTGTCACTTGATGGGGGGTTACTTGATCCATGATCTTACACAATTACTTGTATATTGTATAACATACCCATCATGTGGGAGATATAGTTTGTATACTTAGACACAAGTGTTCTTTATCATTCTTTATTTCTCTCCCATAGAACGTTGGCCATAGTGGACATTATTGTGAGATTGTTACCGTTAGTATCCATGTGAAGGGCAAAATGGCCATCGAGCACTATTGTATATATTCTTTAATAAAACATAAAGTGGCCTGGTTAGCCATAGATAGTAACTACGGTCGCATTTGTAACATCCAAGAAATCTGTGTTCACGCTCTCTATGTATAGTGTTTTCTCATATTGTGTAGGCTATGTGCGGAGTACTGTGTGTGTCATCTGGATTTAGGTTTTCTACGTCGAGGGTATCCTCGTGGAGCTCTTGTGAAGGAGAGTCCATTGAGGTGCATCGCAATCAAAATACTTCATTGCTAGTTAAGCAAGCTCCAGGGGGAATAGTACTGGGATGGGTGATCCCCCTAGAAGTAGTGGGAACCTTTGTCTTCCTTGATCATTGAGGTCCTCCCTTGCATGTAATCAACGATGCCAATGGTGACTTCGATCACTCAAATGATAAGGTATGCCAAGGTCTACACCTTGGTCGCCACCTTAGTCGTAAGCCTTGGAGAAAGCCTTGGGTGGGCAGATGGGTGCTCACTTTGCTTGCACAAAAGGCACAAAGCTTTAGCATTTGAATGCTCTGATACCACTGAAGTATGTTGATAGTGATACTCAATGGACTCTCCTTCACGAGAGCTCCATGATGATACCCTCGACGCAGAAAACCTAGATCCAGATGCCACACACAGTACTCCGCACAAAGCCTATAGAATACACAAAAAAGATAGTACATAGAGAGCACGAACACGGATTTCTTGGGTGTTACAAATGTGATCAAACTTACTATCTATGGCTGACCAGGCCACTATATGTTTTATTAAAGAACATGTACAAAAGTGTTCGACGGCCATCTGGTCTTTCACATGGATACTAACGGTAACAGTATCAATTTTCTTCATGGAAAGAAAATTGCCATCTTCGTACGATACTGCACAACAACAAAGATGGCATCATGTCCACTTCTATTCATAAAAAAAACCTTGTTATGAAATCCATATAGATGGATTCCTATTTTTTATCAAATAGATCTAATGGTTTTAACATACCAAGATATCTTTTAAATTCAGCCTTAATCTTTTGATATTTTAAACATTCTTTTACATACCTCCTGATATCATGTGTCATACACGGCCAATAATATGAAGCTTTGACTTTAGCATAAGACCTAGAAAAACCAAGGTGTGCATGAGAAAGGTACATCAAGATAGTGATGAAGAATCTTTTCTTTTAAAATAGATTTTCAAGAATACACAAATAAGAATTACAATACAAATCATTACTTTTGAAATGAATTTTTCCCTAAAATGTAGAACCACGATTTGCATACAAAAATTTCAAGATTACTACATAATACAAATCTTCTTTTAATTTGTTTTGAATCTCAAAATCAAAAGATACAATAGAAATTGAATTCAATGGAGGTTCATGAATAAAAGCATCAACCACTTTATTTTCCTTTCCTAATATTTAATATCAAAATCATATTCACTTAGTAATTCGATCCATCATTTTTGTCTTTTGTTAAGTAAAGGTTGAGTAAAGATATATTTAAGGCTTTCATAATCCATTCTTAATTCAAACTTTACTCCAAGAAATAAGTGTCTCTAATGTTTAAGTGCATGAAGAAGCGAAAGCATTTCCAAGTCATCTTTCCTTAGTTTTCTTGACTGATAAGCCACTACCCTTCCTTCTTGTGAAAGTATACATCTGATTTGACTTCTACTAGTATCACATGCAAAAATAAATGGCTTCCCGAACTCAAGTATTTTAGCACTCAATTTTGAATAATTTTTGTTTTAATTCTTCAAATGCATTTTCACACTCATCATTCCATGTGAAGTCTCTCTTTTTCCTTGCCAATTATATAAGAGGATTTGCAATTCTTTAAAATTCTCTAATGTGTGTCCTCTCATATTGTGCCAAACCAAAGAATCCTCTCATATCTCTCACACATTTGGGTCTAGAGCAATCAACTATGGTTTTAACTTTCTCATGATCTATCTGAATCCCTTCCTTAGAAGAAAGTCTCCCCAAATAAGTCATTTTGCCCCTTGCAAAAAAGATATTTACTTATCTTACCATATAGTTTATGCTCTCTACATTTTTGTAAAGATTTTCTTGAGATGCAAATCATCATCCTTAAAATACATGATAATATCATCAAGAAAGACTAAAATAAATTCATCAAGATATTCATGAAACACATTATTCATCGAACACATAAATGCAGAAAGAGCATTTTTCAATACAAACGGCAAAACTATGAACTCATAATGAACATATCTTGTTCCAAAAGTAGTTTTAGGTATGTCCTCGAACTTTACTCTAATTTTAAGATATCCAAATCTTAAGTCAATTTTAGCGAGTAATATTGCACCACTTAATTAACTCAGCAATTCATCCATGTGTGGAAGTGGATACTTGTTCTTAGTGGTTTTCTTATTCAATACCCTATAGTCAATACAAAGTTTGTATGAGCCATCTTTCTTTTTCTAAAACAAAACAGGTGCTCCCCATAGTAAAACACTAGGTCTTATCAATCTCTTCTTCAATAGATCATCTAGTTGGAGCTTTACCTCTTTTAATTCATCAATATAGAGCCTATAAGGTGCTCTAGAATAAGATTCACCTCCTGGATATAGGTATATAGCATGGTCAAATTTTCTAGGAGGGACCATGCTCGAAAAATCATCAACAAATACATCTGCATACTCATCTAAACATTTTCTAACATATTCAAAGATTTCTTCTTCTCATGAAGGCCATTCACGTAAACCAATTGTGTCTCATAATCCTACTAAATACCCCTAATCAATTGTATAGCAAAATAGGAGAAAAACTCGAATTATACTCTCCTACAAGATGGTGTGCCTCCCCCTCTATTTTCAAAGTAAGGATCCCACTTTTGCAATCAATCACAATACTATTATGAAATAATCAATCCATGCCAATGATTACCCACATTCTCTCATTTCAATTACATAGACGGTACCCAAAAACTTATGTTCACCTAACAAAAAATCAAGATTCTCAATGTAGCCTCCACTATAGTGTATCTTATCATTATCCATTTGTATAGGTCTTTTGGTCTACATCTCCATATGCAATCCTAAAGCCTCTACCAACTTATGTGAAAGAAAATAATTTGTATTACACGAATCAATCAAGAAACTAATCTTATGTGACGATATGTGCCGCTTAATCCTAATAACAAATGCCCTTGAACGAGAAGAAGTTTTCATGCGTTGAAGAATAGTATTAGAACACTTATCTTGATCATTTGATTCCTCAATCATTCTATTTTTCTATCGTATGTCAGCTATCTTGTGCTGCATAGAATGGTTAATGGCCTTGTTTGGACATTCAAAAGTGTGATATCCATGTTCTCCACATGGAAATCAAAGTCCTTATCTTATAGTTCACTCCAAGAAATGAGAATCACGCTGACAGTGCAAAGGTTCTCGCTTCTTAGGTGTATCAATCTACTTCGGCTTAGTTTGTCCTCCTCGACTATTACTATAATTAGTTTATCTCTATCTATTCTAATTTGTTGCAATTCCTTCTTTTTTGTGTAATTATGGATTCAATATACGGATAAGCTCTTCCATCTTCTTTTTCAAAGCCTGTATCTTGTCCCAGAATCCAACTCCACTCTGCTATCACTTGTAACACTTCTCTTAATCTTCAATCACAATCCATATAGAATAAGAGAATTCAGCACAACAAGATATAAGAAAGTAAAATAGAGTATGCACGAAAGAGATAGAGATAGAGAGAGCGCTTTATATTTGGCCTAGATTCTACAAACAATTTTGATCTACGTTACAAATTCTTTCAAGCAGCTTCAATAACAAGCACCATCCACTTGATCACCCTTTAGTTGATTTCAATCTCAATCGTAATCACAATTGCAAAGTTGATCACAATCCCAATCTTTGTCATAGAAAGGAAAAAAATCATGATCAATGCACAACCATAAATTGTATCTCTAGCTCTGAATCTTCATCTCTAGATCTCCCTTCTAAAGTGCATGACCAATCATGCCTTTCTAGACATTCTCTCATGGAATCTACATGCTCCAAGATAGCTTCTCTTTTTGCATGTCTTATGCAAGACTCCCAAACTAGCCATGCATTTACTTTTCATGTCCATCTCAAGAAGCAAACCTCTAAAAATAGAGGAAATCCCTGCAATACTCTCACACACCTTGATCATCCCAAATAACCCATGTACTGATATCATTTTCTAAACCCGTGACCATCAATAAGATGAATCATGGCTTCTTCTTTCTTTTTTTTTGAAGTACTACGAAACAACACTTTCCAAACCCTATAAGTCAAAAATAGTGAGGAATTAGCTTAAGCTTGTGAGATACAAAAACATTCATCTCTTCGAGCCACATAATCATGTTAGTATCCCCTTAAAAAAAATCTTCCGTTTTGGAGATTGTCCTTGCAAAATTAGAAATTCTAAAGAGATGAAAAAACATGCAAAATCTCTTAATTAACCTACCTTCGCACAGTCAAATGAGAAATAAAACACAAGAACTAAAAATATTTCAATCAGATGAAGTTTTCTACTAAGAGCACTCTATCTTTGTCTCATACAATACTTTCTCTAATTCCTATATCTTCATGCTCAAATTTGATATACAAATTTCATGCAATAACTTCCTAGAGAGAGTATTACTCTAGCACAATGCTAGGTATCAATGTGACGAGATCCACCTCATAATTATCAATCCAAGAAGATGTGAGGGAGGTATGATGACCATGAGCGAATGAGTACACAAGTGCATGAGTGAGAAGCACACTAACATGCACACATACACACATACATATACACGGTAAAACAAACAGATGGAGTAATGGAGTATTCAATTAGCCAACTAATGAGTTTAAAACGCTCTTTGTTACTTCAATGCCAATCGATCCACATACAAAAATGATCTCTCTAGCTGCTTTTATAGGTTTTTACTAGGTTTACCCATGTTCAGATCTAGTGTCGAGCATAATTAAAAATTAGGTTTCTAAGCTAATTTGGAGAATCAAGTGAGCTCTAAAAATTATTGAAACTCCTCAACCCCAGGGAATCCTTAGCTTTCATAAAATGGAGTTTGATTTAACAAGGATAGAATTTATAATGTAGCAAAGTGATAAAAATAACTATTGATTACGTATTTGTTTTGAAAAAAGAAATTTGGCATGTTTGCCACATCTACATTGACTCCCTTGTCTAGTTTGTCCTACTAGGCCTTTCCTCTGCTCTTGCTCCCTTTCACTTATCTTTCTCATGCTTCCTTTCTGTGCGAGTCTTGGGCCTCCTTGACTACTACCAACACCTCTCCTCTCTCGCGTCTGTTGTCCCTGACAGACCCTTGTTGCATGCAAGGCCTATTCCATCGCAAATAGATGTATGGATATGGGAATGAAGATTTCCAAGCGATATTCCCAAAACTTGATGGAGAACATCTCTTCAAATGTCTGTGTAACAAGCAAGCATGTATTTAATTCTTGCATGCTAGGCATAGATGGTGTTAACTGATGGTGTTTTGCACATGTCATGTACAAGGTCAAAGTTGCCTTCATTAAACCCTGATGCAGATGTATATGGTGCTTTAACATTTCAAAATGTTAAAACACCACTGTCATAAGTTTTAAGATCTTCATGCACATTTTAGCTACAATGTCGGGAACATTTTTTAGTCTCGATGTCCAATGGCATATCGTAGAAACCATATATGCAACTGTGGATGGCCCTCTTAGTGGAGTGAAGTAAGGGTAATTCATCTAGTCTGGATATCCTTTTCTGTTGTATACTTTGATAGAAAACTCTAGCCATGGTCATCGATGAGAACTTGGTAGTAGCATGGATTGTACTTTATATACAGTGGAGCATTGGACCAAGTTTGCAACATCTCTCGATATGTTTCAAGAAATCATGCCCGCCAATTTGGTTGAAAAATTGTTCCTTTTCTAGCTCTTTCTAGGAGGTCACTAGGCTGAAATTGCATTGCAAAGGTAGGTTCCTCTCCAGTGATCCTTTTGACTTCTGCATTATAGTTGGATAGAAGAACAAAATAAGGCATATACTACATTTCAGAAGTGGTAATGAGCCTTTGATGGGACAAGTGTTGGAAGTATGCTGATTTAAGAATGGTTTTCTCTAGGGTTGACAGTGAATAAAACTCAATTGTGACACAATCATCATGTGTTCATCCGATTTCTTCTACTTGCTTTAACCATTGTGGTATAGGTGCCTCATAGGTATCATGTCCTTCTTCAATGATTGCCTTTGAGTACGGGTTGTGGTTCATAGGCTTCCTTGAATGTTTCCTCCATGGATATCTCCACTAACTCTTCGGGCTTGGGTTCTATTGGTGGGGATGATGGTCGTTCATAATGTAAAAAATTTGTCTGCAATTCCTCAACTTGTTTCTGGAGATTATTAATTTCTTGTGTGTTTGGTGGTAAGGGGATAGCTTTAGGAACCTTAGTGCTAGTTGTGGCTTGCTACTTCTTGAGCTCATCCAGTTCTCCCTCTAGCTTGTCATATGCTCCTAAGAAATTCAAATGTTCCTCTAGTAAGATGCAAATATGGCCAAAAGGGACTGCTTAAGATCTTGTCAGACTCGTTAGGCAGTGTGATGCGATAGATATAATTTTTGTAATTCTTTAATTTTCGGTGAAGGGATTTCCCAAACAGATGTAACTTTTCAAATCAATATAATGACTTAAACATTACAGGGTTCAAGAGTTCGACAGCGACGAGTCTAGAGAGGCTGAGCTAGCTGGTCATCTCGTGAAGGATCGACCTCGACATATTGTGCATATTTCTTGTGTTATGGTGTCGTTGTTTTCTTTCCATTTAGTTAATTAAATCTGTTAAATTATTGTAATATGTTTGATGAAGTTAATTAAAATTATTTGGGTTAAGATCACTATGCAATCAAGTTAATGTGAGGTGAAATTTATATTTGATAATTTGTTGGGGTTAATCTTTTGTCATTAATTTTGTAAACCAAAGTTAAGTTCATTGTAATTTCTGTGGATAAAGTTTGTTGAGTATCTCTAATTAAAGAATGAGAGCCAATCTTTGAAGGAGAGAGTTTCGTAGGATTAAAGAACGCTTTAGATACCAGAGATTTGTTGGGGTATGAAGGACAAAACCAAGAAGAATCGGTAGATCTTAGTAATAGTCTGGTGCCGATATTAGAAGAAAGATTGGAAAGTGAAGGCAAACAACAAGTAGAGGGAGGAAAAAGTCCAAGAAATTAAACACCTACTGAAAGAGTAGGAGAGTATCTATCTAAGTGGTTTGGAAGAGGACGATCGGAGAAATCTACAACAATTGAGACTCTAAAGCAGTGGCAAGCCAGGAATCGGGATAAAGATTTACTCGAACTACCTATAATAACGGGATCTAGCACCAAAAACCTTCCTCTCATGACAAAAAGATCCAGCATTAAAAGCCCAAACGATGAACATAGATGATATGATCCAATGGGAGTCACTTATACTAAGTTTGGTGGATTCCTCGGGGATGATCCAAATGCTCATGTACGAGCATTTAAAGTTAGTTTCGACATACACTACTAGAAATAAGGGGCGTAGCGACGCCCCCGAATTGAAAAAAACAGGAACCGTCGCTTATGTGACGGTAGCATCACATAAGGACGGCCTTGTTTTTTTTTTTCAGAGCTGTCATCGCATAAGCGATGCTAGCGTCGCTTATGCGAAGCTAAAACTATGCGTTGCAAATAGCATCGCTAATTAGCGACGCTATTTGCGACGTTGGCCAACTCGCTGTGATGTTTTTGCATCGCATAACCGACATCTTGTGTTCCAGAGTGTCGCATAAGCGACGCTCTAGAATGTTAAAAAAAAAAATCGATTTCTCACGGCACATTTGTGCCGGGATTTGGATCTAAAGAGAGAGAGAGAGAGAGAGAGAGAGAGAGAGAGAGAGAGAAAGAGCAAAAGCGAGCAAGCAAGAGCAAGAGCGAGCAAGAGCGAGCAAGAGCGAGCAAGAGCAAGAACACTCGTTGAAGCGAGGTATGCACGCACACACACACACACATACACACATACATATGCATACACACACACATATACACACATAGACACACACATACACATAGACACACACACACATACACACACACATATAGACACACATACACACATACACACATAATGATGCATACACACACATACACATGCATACACACATACACACACACATACACATACACACACACATACACACACACATACACACGCATACACACACATCTATGCATACACACACCATAGAGAGACATACACATACATACACATACATGCATACATATGCATATATAATGCATATGCATATGCATACATACATACTTACATGCATACACACACATATGCATACATAATGCATACATAATGCACATGCATACATACACATACATAATGCATACACACACATGCATACATAATGCACATGCATATGCATACATACATGCATACACATACACACATAGACACATACACACACATACACACTCATAGACACATACACACTTACACACACACATTCAGACACATTTACACACACACATACACATGCACACCGACACATATATATAGATACACACGTATATACACACATAGACACACACATAGACACACACATAGACACACACACACATACACACATAGACACACACACACACACATACACATACACACACATATACACACACACATAGACACACACACTTACACACACACACACATTTACACACACACATACACATGCATATATATATATATATATATATATATATATATATATATATATATATATATATATATATATATATATATATATATATATATATATATATATATATATATATATATATATATATATATATATATATATATATATATATATATATATATATATATATCCACACACATACACACGCATACACATACACACATAGACACACACACATACATACACACACATACACACACATATATGCATACACACATACACATAGACACACACACACATACACATAGACACACACACACATACACATACATGCATACATATGCATACATAATGCATATGCATATGCATACATACATACTTACATGCATACACACACATATGCATACATAATGCATACATAATGCACATGCATACATACACATACATAATGCATACACACACATATGCATACATAATGCATATACACACATACACACACATATGCATACATAATGCACATGCATATGCATACATACATGCATACACATACACACATAGACACATACACACACATAGACACATACACACACATAAACACATACACACTCATAGACACATACACACTTACACACACATAAACACATACACACTCATAGACACATACACACTTACACACACACATCCAGACACGTTTACACACACACATATACATGCGCATCGACACATATATATAGATACACACGTATATACATGCATATACACACACACACACATATTTTAGTATTTTTTTACATTTAATTTATGTATTTCTTTTTTCTTAAATAAATAGGCTGCTACAAAGAAGAGAGTTGAGTCGGGCCACACATTGCACCTAGGCCAAATGGGCCATCATGGTTTTGTAGCTACATTTGTAAGTATATGTGTTATTGTGAGTATATTTTTTATTTTAATTAAAATGCAATAAACTAATCTTTTTTATTTGTTTCAATGCAGCGAAATGATTATGCCGATATCCTATGAAACATGAGATCGAGTATGTTACACATTTTGGATATCGGCGTTTGAACGAGTATATGCGAGATCATCCGGATGCCTTTGTGAGTATTATTAAATTTTATATAATTATTTTATTTTTATGGATGTTTTAATTGTTTTACTTATTTATGTTTGTTATATGTAATACAAGAGTATTATGGAGAGGTAGATATGGATGAGGTGGAGAGACACACACAGGAGGGACGATCTCGATCGTCACAAGGTGATCATGATGATGAGGATGAGGATGATCAGGATGATC
This sequence comes from Ceratopteris richardii, assembly GCA_020310875.1. Lineage (NCBI taxonomy): Eukaryota > Viridiplantae > Streptophyta > Polypodiopsida > Polypodiales > Pteridaceae > Ceratopteris > Ceratopteris richardii. The sequence goes on along the minus strand of CM035417.1, from coordinate 68,591,843 downwards.
ATGATGCTGATGATTATGATGATCATGATGATCATGATGATGATGATGATTAGGTATGTAATATATATATATATATATATATATATATATATATATATATATATATATATATATATATATATAGATATATATATATATATATTATCTATATATTTTCCATTTCAGTTATGTTTTGAATTGTGTGTATGGTATTAAGTAATGAAAAGTTTTGTTCTATTGATTGTTATTATTGTTTATATTAAGCATGTGTTTTAGTACTTTAATTATATAATTCATTCATATGTGTACGTATGTGCATGTATATGTGTGTGTACATATGTGCATCTATATGTGTGTAATATGTGGTGTATATGAATGTATGTACATATGTATATGTGTATATGCATGTATGTGCAGTGCATGTGTAACTGTATATGTGTATGTGTGTATGTGCATGTGCATGTGTATGTGTGTGTATATCTATGTATGTGAATGTGCATGTGTAAGTGTATATGTGTGTATACAAGCATGTGCATGTGCATGTGTATGTGTGTGTATATGTATGTGCATGTATATGAGTGTATGTGTATATGTGTGTATGTGCATGTATATGTGTATATATATGTATGTGCATGTGTGTGTGCATGTGTATATGTGTGTGTACGTATGTGCATATATATGTGTATATATGTGTATGTGTGTGTATATATACATATGTGCATATGTATGTGTATGTGTATAAACATATACAAATGTATGTATATGCATGTGTATATGTATGAAACATGCATGTGTGTGTGGATGCATTTCCATTTGCATCCATGTGCATGCATGTGGATGTGCATATACATGTATTTAAGTATATGTTAATGTGTGTATGTGTATATATATATGCAATAATGCATGCACGCAAGTCTTTTTATGTGGTTGTAGAAATGTTTGTGCATATGCATGTGTATATGTGTGTATGTGTAAGTGTATGTGCACATGTATGTGTGTGTATATATGTGTGTATGTGCATGTGTATATGTGTATATGTGGGAACGTGCATCTTCATCATGTATAAGTGTATATGTGCATATCAATAAGTGTGAGTATGCTAACTAATGAAAATAACACAATTCAAATGATACACAAAGAATGGAAATTGTACTTACAATAGTTAGCCATACTTTTTTCTTGGTTAGCTCCTTGAATAACCTGCAATAAAGAGAGAGAGAGAGAGAGAGAAGAGAGAGAGAGAGAGAGAGAATTCAAAGAGAGAAAGACATATAAAGAGAAAACAGAGATAGATAGAGACAATAAGATAGAGCTTAGGCAAAACAACAATTCTGCATATACTTGTTTCAGTTCGTAAGCGCAACACAATTGCGAATGTTGGAGAGCTCTTTGATTAGATGCATGAACATGCCGATCGAAAAGCCTCCAATGTTCTAATTTTTTTCCGTCAACAGACCGTTGTGTAAGCGATGGTAACACGTCGTAAAAACCTCTGGAATTGGCATCGCATAAGCAGCATTTTTAGCGTCGCTTATGCGACGCAAAAAAGTGTCACTTATGCAACACTTTTTTAAACCGTCGCGTTAGTGACGCTCTATGCAAGCATCGCACATCCCATCATGCCATACATGGAAAAAAACATCATTTGGATCATCATTTAATCAACGGTCCGTGCTCGATGCTTCTTGTGACACATTTTGCAATTTTATAGCGACAAAATTGTGTCTCCTTAACCGTCGCTATGCGCCTGTATTCCTTGTAGTGATATTTGAAAGCATGAGCAATTTTACGGTAAATGATGGAGATAAAGCCAAAGTTTTTCAAACAATGTTGGTTAATGAAGCAGTGAAGTGGCTTGCAGAGTATAATATAGATCATTTCATCGAGTACAAAGTTTTCAAGGATGCATTTTTACAAAGATTTCGATCCAAGAAGAATCCTGCTCAGATTTTGGACTTCTTGTAGAACAATAGACAAAAACCCAACCGATCAGTCTAAGATTATGCTACAATTTCTCATATGCATTTATAGCAATTACTGAAAAAAAGTAAGTTACTAGATCATGTAATCACACAATGGTTTATTAATGGGTTAAATCCATAATTGAAAAAAATTATGATCATCCAAAGCTCTAGAGGATTAACTTTAGACACACGAGTGGACCAAGCCTTACAATTACAAAATAAAGTCGGTGGGTTTGCTGAAGATCTTGAATGAGTTGCAATTTCAAAGGAAAAAGATGCAAGTTCAACAAAACAAGTATTTTGTGTAAAATGTAAGACCCCTAGGCATATTGCACCGAATTGCGGAATGAACTAAGTGCATTGTGCAATCTCTAACACCAACAATCATGATATAGTGTATTGCATGTATAATGCTAAACCCCATAATCGGATAATCGTAAATGCAGTAGTCCAAGAACAAGCATCATCCAATACTTAAGCGCTACAACAGCTACGCAATGCACAATATCCAAGATATAATCAGCCAAGGATGTAGCAAGGTCTGTTACAACAACCAACATGGTCATAGGCCAGAACATCGAACTTTGTACCACGAGAACTTGCACGATGTTACTTTTGTGGCGAGTTGGGCAACATATGCCGTAATTGCAAAGCACAAGAATATGACAAACACCGGAAGAATTTGAACACTTCCTTAAGTGCAGACTCACTCGTATCATCATCTTCTTCATGTTCATGTTGTCATCTAGCTCTCCGTATGTTAGATATGCCCACACCATTATCATCTTGATCATTCAAGTCCATGAAAACATTTTTAGTGCCTTTTTTTTGTTTGTTGGATCTTTCTTTATGTAGTTCCGCATGTAGTTTATAGATAAGCTCCTCTTGCTCTTGCGTTTTCTTTTTCAAAGCGTACATCTTCTCCCAAAATCCAACTCCGCTCTGATATCACTTATAACACGTCTCTTAATCATCAATCACAATCCATATAGAATAACAAAATTTGGCATAACAAGATATAAGACAATAAAACAGAGTATAATAGAGTATGCACAGAAACACGAAAAGAGAGAGAGTGAGAGAGAGACGTGCATGTTACAAATTATATAATGCAGCTTCAATGACAAGCATCATCCAGCCGACCACCTCCGAGCTGATCTCAATCGCTATTGCAATCACAATCCTAATCTTAGTCATGATCAATGCACGATAATAATCCGCGTCCTTAGCTCTCAATCTTCGTCTCTAGATCTCCCCTTCGAAGATGCATAACCAATCATGCCTTTCTAAACATGCACTCATGGAATCTGCATGCTCCAAGATAGCATCTCTTTTTGCATGTCTTATGCAAGACTCCCATACTAACCACACATTTACTTTTCATGTCAAGCTCAACAATTGAACCTACAAAAATAGAGGCAATTCCTTATAATACACCACACACACATAGATCACCCCAAATAACCCACATACCAATTTGTGTTTTCTACACCCTCGATCATGAATAAGATGAATCATCATTCCGAAAAATGATACTTATCCAAGCCTTGTAACTAAAAAACAATGAGAAATCAGCTTAGATATTGACCCTACAAAATCCAAAATTCTATAGGGAGATGAATCAAAGTCTCTTTATTAACCTATCTTCATGCAATCAAATGAGATACAAAAGGCAAGCATTATAAAATTCAATCAGATAAAGTTTTTCTATTAAGAGCACTCTATATTTCTATCATACAACACTTTTTCTAATTCCTACATCTTGATGCTCAAATTTGGCATACAAAAGTCATGCAACTACTTCCTAGAGACAAAATGTAAAAACTTATTGCTGTAAAATTTTGGAGACATGATCAGAATATCCTAAATATGAAATTTCATTATTACCTACACATCATTTTTTGGGAAAAAACATCTATCTCAATATGGTATATTATAACGTCCAATGTGTGATCGAGGACACTATTCTCTAATGTCATCAAATGGTATTCATTGAGCAATGAGTTTATTTATTTCATGATAGAGGGTATTGCATCCATTATGTGTTCGGTTCATGGCATTATTTCCATATTTGTTTACATATTCTTGGATACATTCATAAGCATGAGACTATGGTTTAACATTGGTTTCAGGTGTCATATATATTCACTTAGTGTTGGTTATCCATTAGTTCATGGATCCAACATTTGTGTATGAAAAATGTTACATGTGCCATTCTTTGAACTCCATCTTATGGTATCCCAAGGGAATTGAGAACTAGCTCAAAGTAGGTGACTGTTATATTAGATTAGATGATCATTCACATTAGCATGTGGAGACCTTTATGGGAATCCACATGCTTTTTCGTGTGCCCATCATAGACCATGAATGCATATCAATTCCCTCTTTTGGTGGAGCTTATCCATGCCAAGTGTAGTTCTAGTCCACTCGTTAAAAAGGATTGGACACCCCGATGCTATTTGAAATTAAAGCAACATATAGTTTTATACTATTATGGAAACTTCTAAGATTTCTCAGGGTATTGATGTCAAAGCAACATATGACATTCATGGATTGGTTATAGTTATCTGTGATATTCCTTCGTCTCGCATGGCATTCATGAGCCTCATGGTGAGATGGACGCAACTATAATTAGGTTCTATTATGAGATACCTTAAATGGAAGATATTTC
>CM035417.1:68577229-68582229 GCA_020310875.1 Ceratopteris richardii | reverse complement strand
CTAACGTTTGAGCAGGATGTTAAAGGAGATGGTGACAAGAGTGCAGGTCACGCAATGTACTCGAAAGATAAAAAGAAGAATAGCAAAGGAAAGCAACAAGCAAATGAAGATGAAGGAACGACTAGCCAAGCCAACTTCCTAAGAGGAAGAGGAGGTGGCAAAGGTAGAGGAAAAGGCAGAAACAACAAAGATGGAGGCAAAGCCTGCTGGATTTGTGGTAAGACAAATCATTTAGCTAATGATTGTTGGCACAATACTCAAAGTAATAATGGATATAGTCAAAGCTACAATGCAAGAGGAAGAGGTGGCAGAAATCAGAGAGGAAATTTCAGAGGCAGAGGTGGTAGGAGTTACTTTGGAAGAAATGCAGGAAGAGGATTCCAAAGTCAACAATATAACAATACCTACTACAATTACGCTTCAGAACAGAAGGAAGATTCAACGATGATATTGAATGCTACTTGTGAAAATCAGAATGAAGATCAAAGAGTCTTCTACATTGACTCAGGATGTAGTAATCACCTGAGTGGAAACATATCATTGATGACTGATTTGGAGAATAAAGTTTCTAATCATGTTGTTCAAACAGGTGACAACACAAAGCATAAAGTGCAGTCGATTGGATCAGTAAAAGCCAAAGACGGCAGTACCTTATTGGGTAAGGTTCTGTATGTTCCTACAATTCCTAAGAATTTGATAAGTGTAGGACAAATTGTTGAAAAAGGATATGAAGTAAGATTCACTAATGAAGGAGTATACGTGGAAGATCCCAGTCAGGGATATAAACAGATTGTTTCAGGAAAAAAAGAAGGAAGGCTGTTTACACTGAAGATTCAAGGTAACATTGGTCAGGCCATGTTCACATATGAAGGACATAAAATTTCTGAGTTAGATCTTTGGCACAAGAGACTTGGACATTTCAATGAAAGAGGTATAAAAGATATGGTTAACAATGGTTCGGTGCTTGGATTGCCTAATATTGCAGGTCAACATATGACATACAAATGTGAGGCATGTCAGTTTGGTAAGTCTCATAAGAATTCTTATACCAAGCATGGTTTTATGCACTCAGAGAAGCTTGAGTTGGTACACACAGACGTGTGGGGACCATCAAAGGATTTCAGTATAAATGGATCAAGATATTATGTGATTTATGTTGATGATGCTACCAGATGGATCACTATCTATGTGATCAAAGATAAGTCAGAAGTATTCAATACATTCAGACATTATCATGCGTATGCAGAAAGAACTACAGGTCATAGACTGAAGAGACTAAGATCAGATGGAGGGGGAGAGTATTTCTCCAACGAGTTCAGTGACTACTTATGGAATGCAGGTATAAAAAGAGAAGTTACTTGCAGATATTCTCCTCAACAAAATGGTGTAGCAGAAAGAAGGAACAGGACTCTTGTTGAGTTTGCAAGGTCCATGATGAATGAGAAAAATTGTCCTAATTATTTGTGGGCTGAAGCTGTAAACACAGCTACTTACTTGGTCAATAGGTTACCTTGTAAAGCCTTGCAAGGTATGACACCATATGAAGCTTGGTGGGGTAAAAGACCTACCCTAGATCATTGCAGAGTATTTGGATGTGTGGCATATGCATATGTGCCATCACAATTAAGACACAAGTTGGAACCTAAAGCTGAAAAATATGTTTTCATTGGTTATGATGACAGACAGATGGGATACAGGTTGTGGAATCCATCCACAAAACATTTTCTGGTCTCGAAAGATGTTACGTTTGATGAGCAAAGTTCTTGGTATGCAGGAACAGTTAATAATAATACAGGTGATGAAGAAGAAGTGAGTCAGAAGAAAGGTAAATCAAAAGTTCAAATAATTGATGAAGAAGAAAATTATGAAGTGCAGGAAGAAGCTGAAGAAAGGCCAAGATTTGATCCTGAGTGTGAAGAACCAGAATCCTCAAGGACTGGAGAACTCAGAAGGTCATCAAGAAATAGATGGCAACCTACAAGGTACAGTTATGATACGTCATTTTTGGCTACGAAAGATTATGCTTACATAGTGAAAGCAGATGAAGACCCTTCTACATATGAAGAGGCAAAAGGTAAGGAAAAATGGGAAAAAGCTATGCAAGAAGAACATGATGCATTGGTGGAAAATCAAACATGGGATTTAGTTCCTAAACCAAATAGCCAGAAGATTATTGGATGCAAGTGGGTCTACAAGACCAAAAGATTTGCAGATGGAAGTGTGTCTAGATACAAAGCTAGACTTGTTGTCAAAGGGTTTGCTCAGACTTATGGAGTTGATTATGATGAGACTTATAGTCCAGTAGCAAAGATGACAACCATCAGAACACTCATAGCTGTTGCTGCGAGCAAAGGTTGGAAGTTATGTCAGTTAGATGTGAAAAATGCTTTTCTGAATGGTTATATTTCAGATGATGTGTTCATGGAACAACCTCAAGGGTTCAGAGATAAAAGGTATCCAGAACATGTGTGTAAGCTCAAGAGAGCTTTGTATGGCTTGAAGCAAGCGCCAAGAGCGTGGAACTATAGACTTGTAAAGTTCTTGAAAGAACTTGGTTTTCAGGTGTCTGAAGCAGATAGTAGTCTGCTTATTAAAGCAAGTGATAAAGGTTTCATATACATGTGCATATATGTTGATGATATAATTCTTACAGGAACAGATGAGTCAGGTATACAAAGACTCAAGAAGCAAATGGAAAAGGAGTTCAAGATAAGTGACTTGGGCAACCTACAAGGTACAGTTATGATACGTCATTTTTGGCTACGAAAGATTATGCTTACATAGTGAAAGCAGATGAAGACCCTTCTACATATGAAGAGGCAAAAGGTAAGGAAAAATGGGAAAAAGCTATGCAAGAAGAACATGATGCATTGGTGGAAAATCAAACATGGGATTTAGTTCCTAAACCAAATAGCCAGAAGATTATTGGATGCAAGTGGGTCTACAAGACCAAAAGATTTGCAGATGGAAGTGTGTCTAGATACAAAGCTAGACTTGTTGTCAAAGGGTTTGCTCAGACTTATGGAGTTGATTATGATGAGACTTATAGTCCAGTAGCAAAGATGACAACCATCAGAACACTCATAGCTGTTGCTGCGAGCAAAGGTTGGAAGTTATGTCAGTTAGATGTGAAAAATGCTTTTCTGAATGGTTATATTTCAGATGATGTGTTCATGGAACAACCTCAAGGGTTCAGAGATAAAAGGTATCCAGAACATGTGTGTAAGCTCAAGAGAGCTTTGTATGGCTTGAAGCAAGCGCCAAGAGCGTGGAACTATAGACTTGTAAAGTTCTTGAAAGAACTTGGTTTTCAGGTGTCTGAAGCAGATAGTAGTCTGCTTATTAAAGCAAGTGATAAAGGTTTCATATACATGTGCATATATGTTGATGATATAATTCTTACAGGAACAGATGAGTCAGGTATACAAAGACTCAAGAAGCAAATGGAAAAGGAGTTCAAGATAAGTGACTTGGGAAACTTGTCTTACTTCTTGGGTATGGAGATCACATATACTCAGCATGGAGTATTCGTGACCCAAGAAAGATATTTGAAGAACTTGTTAATCAAGTTTAAAATGAATGATTGCCGGATAGCACCTGCTCCAATGGAAGTGAACCACAAACTGAGTAAGTTTGGAGGTGAAGAATTCAAGGATGTGAGACAATATCAGAGTTTGGTTGGTAGTCTTATTTATGCTACTTTAACCAGACCTGATTTATCATATGCAGTAGGAGTATTGTCTCAGTTCATGCACTGTCCAAGGAAAGTACATTGGATTGCAGGACAAAGGGTGTTGAGGTACATTAAGGGTACACTCAAAGAAGGTTTGTATTATGGGTTTACCTCAGATACAAATATCAAAATATACAGTGACGCAGATTGGGCAGGTAATCCAGATGACAGAAGGTCAACCTATGGATACATGTGTTATGTGGGAGATAAGCTAATCCCATGGTGTTCCAAGAAGCAACATACAGTTGCTTTGTCATCTACCGAAGCCGAGTACAAAGGCATGGTCGAAGCTGCAAAGGAAGTGATTTGGCTAAAGACTTTAATGAAGAGTTTTGACGCTATACAAAGGACTCCAATTATATTTGGAGATAATATGAGTTCATTATATTTAGCTGCTAATCCTGTTTTTCATGCCAGGACTAAACACATTGAGATTCAGTATCACTTTCTAAGAGAGAAGGTGATGGATAAAGAGATTGAAGTAATTCATACTTCAACGAAAGATCAGATAGCTGATATGCTTACAAAAAGTTTGGACGGACCAAAGCTACAAAGGTTTAAAGATATGGCAGGAATAAAGAAGACAGAGAAAACCTCAATTGATGATTGAGGGGGAGCTGTTGGTGCAAGACAATCAACAATTGAAGGTCTTTAAGTCCGCAGAGACGTCAGCAAAAATTTCCTTAAAAAAGGTCACCGGAAGGCACCGGAACAGTACCGGAAGGTCACTGGAACAGTACCGGAAGATTACAGGAAAGTCACCGGAATGTTACCAGAAATGATCATTTTTACAGTTTTCAGTTCATGAAGAGTTGAAGGATGAAAGGAGGAAGAAAAGAACAAATTTTGAAGCTTGGAAGAAGAACTGGAAAAAGTTGTACACATATGTACAGTAGTATAGTCCGCGTTATAAGCTTGTACAAATTTATCTATAAATACCTGAAAAATGTAGAGGCGCGTAGGATGGAAGAAATGAGAGGCGTATAGGCATTAGAGGCATATACGAGAGAGAAAGGAATAGAAGAGAAGAATGAGAAGTTAGATGTCATGAGACATATGAGAAGTTAGTTGAGTTTTCCTCTCATTACTCAACTGTAACTGTCTGAGTAATCGAAAAATACTGCGCCGAAATTTCTGTGTGTTTTCATCTGTGATAGATGTTTTGTGAAATCCTATTGAGGATATCTAAGTCTATAGTTAATCAATCTATAGCTTAAGTTTCAGAGTTTGATTGTAAACAGAAACCGAGAATTGTCAGTAGGAACAT
>CM035417.1:68557229-68572229 GCA_020310875.1 Ceratopteris richardii | reverse complement strand
AAGCTGTGTCAAACGGCAAGCATGCCAAATTGGAGAATTTATCATTTTTTCACTCTTAGCAGTGTAATGGCAGTGTAACCAGTAATAATGCATTACTATAGAAGGGCTGAGCTCCACTCAACCGTAAATGTTCAGTCCTATTGACTTGAAAACCTAAAGGTAAAATTCATGTCATTCTTTTGAGATCTGTGGATCTAAATAATGTGCATACTTTAAACTTGAAAATTCTACGTTCCAAGGTCATTTCAGTGACCTGTATAACCCTGGACCATTGATGACATTTTCACCCTCTTATGTAATGTGCCAATATGTCACATGTCCTGAAATTTCTATAACAACAGGGAAGGAAGTGTTATTCAAAGACTTGGTTAAAACAGTATAACTGGTAGTAATGCGTAATTTATATACGCGGCTTGAGCTCCACTCATCAATAAATGTTTGCAGCTCTGTCCATGTTGACATGAAAATCTACCAGAAAGAATGAAGTGATTCTTTTGAGGTCTGCAGACCGAAAGAGTGTGCATGACTTAAACTAGAAATTTCATTCCAATGTCATTTCAGTGACCTGTATATCCCGAGTCATTTCAGTGACCTGTATATCCCGAGTCCACTATTGACATTTCTACCCTCTTTCTAAGGTGCCAATATGTGACATATCCTGACATGTGTACAACAACAGGAAATCAAGTCCTACTCAAAGACTGTACTGTAGTGGTATGTCTACCTTTATTAAAGAAGAAAGCAATCCACAGCATATAAATTTTGGTCAAAACATATGTAGATAACATTATCATGCCTATTTTTCTGACCAAAAGTACACATCCAACAATTTAACTCAGCATTTGGATGTCGGTGAGACAACCTACACTTCGAGAAGGCAGGACAACCTAAGTCACTGCAGCTAAGCAACGAAAATGATAGAGAAAACTCCTCTATTGAGACATGTCCTTCAAAACACCCTTTAATATTCATATGCCTTTGGAATACCAACCATGAAAGAGATGGAAAGGGACCCTCAAGCATCTCCTGCTGAATCCAACATAATGAAAGCCAACTATACTTGAATTTCATATCCTACGAAACAATAACAAGTAAATCTGATTGATCAAAGACCTTTGCAAAAGTTCACTAACTTCTGTACATTCCAAATACTTAAAATGTCTCGTTCTTCTATGACTCAGCTTTAATCCTTACATTTCCTCATCTCCTCCCACTTTTCTCACGTTATGCAGTTTCTTGCATTGAAGATGTCTTGCATTAGGATTCATCAAACATGCAAGACGCCTTTATTTACAGAGACCAAACATTCTATGACAAATTTAAACCGTCATCTTACATCTCTGCATGTAAACAGAAATTATATTATATTAAGAAGTGTTACAGCAGGCTCATTCAAGGAAGGACATACATTTTCTTTTACTCCCTTTTCAAAAGTAATCAATATAGCAGCTACCAAGCATCACAATTTACATATCACCCATCCTTGCAAAACAATAATATCTGTTCAGCCATTTACAGTGATTTCCCAAGCTTAATGAGCACAAGTTCTGCTCTGATTTGCTCTCATCTATTGTTAAACAAAATTGAAATGTTATAATGAACTCCTTTTATCTTCCAAATAATTGTTGATGTCTCTAGTATTGTGATAGAAGTAAGCCCCTCTTCTATGCAAGCCTGAACATAACCATTCAGGACCAAATCCTGTGTATTTCCCTTCGGATGCAGCAGTTACAATGTCTGCAACTCTGGTAAGCAGTTCACTGTTCGTATTGAAATCTTGAGACCGATAATCATCAAAAGGCATCCACTACAAGAGTTCATATGGGTCATGAAGTAGCCCTATGTCACACATATCTCGTAACAATCATAGAAACAGCCTGTCACATACATATATATATATACCTGAGCAGCCTCTATCTCATCTTTTGGGAAAACAATTTCCAAGCTCAGAGGACGAAGCAAGCATATAAAGAATAGATCTGACTTGCCAAACGCTGCCCCATGTGCTTGCCTGCTCAAATTAGGTCATTTCACAGAGATAGAGATAGAGAGAGAGAGAGAGATAAGCGGAGTGGGGATACGGGGCCGGTTTGGATGGTTGCATGTGCCATATATGCATGCATCATTGCTACACACAACAATATTAGCTGCCATATCAGAAATAACATATGTAAAGGAGCAAGACATACCTCACTCCAAAAACTTCAATAAATTCTGTATCCACCTATGAAAGAAATTCAGCTCTTAGATTTAAAAGCTAACAAATCCTAAAACTGTCATCTGGTTAGAGGGATAGACTTAAGCCCAAACGGGGACCTTATAACTTACTCCTGTCTCCTCTTTAACCTCACGGATTGCTGCATCTTTGATATCCTCACCCTGCAAGCCAAAGCAAATAGCATCAAATAAGGCATGTAGTTTATCTCATTTAGTAACAACCAAGTGATAACACACCATGGATAATGCTCACATGATCTCCATTAGAAGTACAACACAAAGCAAAACAAACAACATGAAGCAGAATCACAATAAAAGGACTTAGATTTTATCTGGATTAGTATGCAATGATTACCATACCTCAATTACTAAAATCAGACCCTCATGATCACTTCAGCATCTTGCACATGGGAACTACACTTTCAAAATATGATGCAGCAGTGTGATTCCCGTTTTTGTCACATAATCCACCCATTTACATCTACATGAGGGAGAAAAAAAGTTGAATAGTTGGAATTCATCAAAATTATTTCTTTACAATATATTCTTATGTTTTTGTATTCTAATTTCTAGAAAAAGTTTTATCGTATAAGATACTATGTTTCGTAGGATTCATCTGCTATTGCTTGTGAGCATTGTTGGTTTTTAAGGCCCACAACCAATATAGAGACAAAAATGACATAGAAACATGAGCGGGAATAGGCAAAACCATATAGAGATGGAGCAAAGCTCGATATAGATGCCATATATTCCAAAATATAAAGTACATGAATGTTATAAAGAATAATAAAATCTACTTATAAAAGCACAAAGTTATTTCCTTTCTTCATAATTTCACATTCTCCTATAAATTGAAGATGATCTCCTCCAAGTGTAGATAAGCTCCAAGTTGATGTCCTCCTTGTGTATGAAGAAGTAACTCCAGTAACTCCAACCCTAGCTGCTTCTCTCCTTGTTGAAAAAGAAGAAAAGCCCTAATCAGCTCCTCCAAGGTAAAGAAGACCTCTCCAAGGCCAAGCGCTAAGCTTGTACTCCATAGAAGTGATTATTTATGTGTTCATAAGCTTCTCTTTATATAGTTTTAGGTTCAAGCGAAAAAGCAAAGCTAAAAAGCACTAGAAAAGCATAAAACTCGTAATTCGCACCAAAACTTTTGTCGCATATTAAGGTTTTTTTTCCATTATTTTTGCTGTTTTTTATTGACTTTTGGCATACCAGTTGTGAAATATAAAATAAAACTTACTTTTGATTGGTCTAAAAATCTTTGAATTTTTTGTTGAAATATGTGTAACCCTCTTGTGCACGGTTGCTTTTCCAACAAGCGTAATTGGCACAAATTTGCACTAGTGCACACCAAGTTGAGAAATCGCTCAAGTGTTGCACAACTTGAGCATGTGGTCTTTTACGAGACCAATTTACATTTGCTGCACAATTTTTATATGACTTATCCACGACACGTAAATATTTAAATGATTATAAATATGATTAGAAGTTTAAAAGACAAGTAAAATCATATATGAAAATATTAATCAAACATTTTGTTATATTTAGGTATCTCCATTTGTGTTTAAGGATGCATTCAGATCAGATGGAAGCATCCATGTAGATTCATCTATTCTTGAAGAACAAAATGAAATATATCGCATGCTTCATTTAAAGCTTGAGAACATTGATAGATGCATCACAAAATCACATTCACGGGCTCTTTCACGAGGAGGACACACATCAGCTACAGAGAATATTCCTTCTAATAGTGCATCGGCACCTGCATCTAGAGGAAGGAGGTATAGGTTGCACCATTGACAGCTCATCAACACATATCTCATCACAGGAAGTTAAAATTTACCTGGAGAACTACACCTGTAGGCATCTTCCAAGTACCAGAACCTTTAGTTCGACCTGTATTTTCCTGCACTACAAGCAGCTGCAAAAAGTATACATGATCATTATAGATGAATGAAAAAACACACACGGTATCCAGCTTTAGGAATGGAAATGAACCAAACTCTTTTCTTGAAGCAAATACCTCGTTCTCAATGTTTAGGACCAATGCACCGATGCCAACTTGATGAGATGCATTTGCGGGAAGAGTGCAGACTGATTCATGAATCCATAGGGTTAGCATTAAATATTCCTGCTCAGCATGGTGATACACAAATCCTTCCTAGAACATCACAAAAGGGATTATAAGGGATAAAATATCTAAATTTGAAATACATAAACAAGGAAATCTTTGAAATCAAGGATACAGAGGTATAAAGCAAAATTTATCTAAAAATTTTGATGCAAGCATAACTTCCAAAACTCTCCAAAACCGCAATTTCAATCCAGAAAAAGCGCATACACAAGTTAAAATCCTTGAACTGGTTACAATCAGGAGCCATTACAGAAAACATCCTGAAAAGAAAGAATGTCCCTGAAGCTTGGACGCACACATGAACTAGCTCGAATGGACATTTTCCTAGTCAGGTGCAATAAACTTCTTTGCTCTAAAGGTTGACATAAAGATGGTTTTAATGTAAATATCAAACTCTGATCATACTAGAGATATACAACAAAGAATTCATGCCAAAATAGTAATGAAGGAGACTCTTGATTATGGAGGCCAAGGTTGAAGCTCTTTTGTCTTCTTTACTTTTTACATTCTTTGTGACCCAAACATTCTAATTTTTTGAAGACCTTAATGAAGCATTCTTGCTATGTACTCCTGGAATGATTAGCCTATCCTCCCTAAGAAGAATGTATATGTTTTCTTCATACTAATTTCTGCACCAGATTGCAATGGTATTATGGGCAGTGACTAGATGCAAAATACCCCAATCTTTTTCACAACAATGATGAACTGTAAGCATTTATATTACTATTTCCAAAACAATCATGGATTTCCAGGCTCAAGAAAGCTTATCCTCAGCAATCAATGTATGTCCTGAATATCACTGCTTCATCTATAGCCATTTCATAGCCAATCCTCAGAGAAAGAAGTGCATTGGCAAGCTTAAGGTCCATGTTAAATCGAACTCTAACAATTTTTATTTGATTAAATCTAGCCTGGCTACAAATGAATTTACATTCTATGAAGCTTCAACAACTGAAGTATATCTGACATTGAAAAAAAAGGCTCAAGAACACATAAATACATAAGAAGAGAGCATGAACAATACCTACAAAAGGAGGAATAAGCCTAAAATGGAAAAAACAAAACATCAAAAAATAGAAAATTTGTTATTTGAGATTAAAATCAAACTTGAAATTGACTTTAAAGATCAATGGATTAAAATATACATATTTGACTTTTATTTCACTATCTTTACAAATAAAGCTAAAAAATAAAAGTGCAATGAGATATGAAGCCAGAATTTATCATTCCAACAGTAATAGGCCTAACTATCAAGCAAGAAAGGACAACACATTTTACCTTGAAAAAGCAAAATTAAATCAAATAACTGGCTTAACAAAATAGAGGAAGTCAGTCAAAACTTCAGAAGAGTTTGTTCACATAGAAGTAGAGACGTGCAAAAAGCTTCTACTAAAAAACAAGGAATACTACAACAAAGAAATCTGATTGTCCTTTTGTATTCTTTCTCAAGCCTACACTTTCTTTATCTTTCACTAAAGTGATAAAGAAAGTCACAAGAGAAAACTAATCCATTTCAAAATGTATCAATATATACCACCATGCAAAACGCGGGAGTTCGGGGATCAGGAATGCAGCACACACACAAAGCACAAGCAAAGAACAAGCTTGTTAGGATAACACACTGAGAATGTAATGCACAGAGATGAGTAGCTCCTCCGAGTTATGGGCATATATACAAGCCACTCCAGTGGGGAGAAAAGGTGGTTTTTTCTTTTTTTCTTGGGGGGGGGGTTTTTTTTTTTTTTTTGGTGGTGGGGGGGGGGGGGGGGGGGGGGGGTCCCCTGGAGAAGGGAAAAGAATGCCCCTGCGTACCTGAGTGTGTTCACACACATCACTAGCAAAATACTAATAAATCCCACCTAGGAGTTATGCAGTGAACAAAGAGCTGGCACTCCTGTATAAGTGCCAAATTCCAATCTAAGTAGACTTTGAATAATCCAAAGAAGGGATCAAGCGCAAAGCTTTGCTAGAAGTTTTGGACTTCTCATGTGAAAGAGCCTTTGTTAAAAGGTCTACAAGGTTATCCTATGTAAGCACATGAGCAGAGCTGATCTCCCCAACAAAGATTCTCTCCCTAAGATAATCATAGTGCATCTCAATGTCCTGTCTGAGTATGGAACATAGGGTCCCTCACAACTACCAATGTGCTCTATCTATTTATATGAAACGTAAACTTGTACTGATTCACTTAAGGTGTGTGACCAATATGTACCATTTGTAAAATACAAAGCAGAAATTAAAGATCTAGTATTATATGGTGGCAAAATATCTATAGACTGTTCAAATCCTTACGAAAAATAACAAAAGCAACAAACACACTTCTTGATGACTAATGATGTCATAAACTCAATCAATCTAGGGAGTTCAATCTACGATCTACTCTTCAAATTCTTGAAATTATGAAAAAATAACACATACCACCCCCCCCCCCCAAAGGAACCCCCTTTATCCCTCACTTTCAGAGGTTGATGCCAAGCCACCAACGGATCTTGAACCTTGGATTTTCAATCCAGAGGTCATATAGGGCATTGAAACCACATGCATACATACGTGCATACTTTTCAAAAAAAGAAAATAACTCCAATTCCATATGTACAAAGTACATGTTTCCAAGACTTATAATACAAAATACCATAGTGCAGCTTAAAGAATGGTATGAATAATGAGATGCATCATACAACATCTATAGGATAACAAGACAAATGCAATGAGCATAAGATGAATCACGAGGCAATAAATCATAAATAACATGGGAGAACCACTCTCACTCCTCGAAAATAAGAGCATTTCTTGACTTCTAAATAACCCCAAAAAAACACGAGGTTTGCATCTTTGCTAGAGTATACGCTAAAAGGAAAGTTAATGTCCATAGGCATAAAACATTTGAGACAAGATCGAGAAGCATATCATTCTACCATCATTTAATGTGACAACAATACATGTCGCCACAATGCAAAGAAGGGGATTGCACTTCAATGTGAGAATGTCTATTCATAAAAGAACCAGTGAGTACAAGTCCAATAACGATTATCCACATGAGAACTCGATAGTGCAATCAAAGATGTGTCCACCAAACGACAATACATCTCCGCTTAACATATAAGGTGCTCTCAGTTGGACTGTTCTCAAAACCATGTGCAATCAGATAGGCATGTATCTTTTCATACCAAGCACGTGGTGCTTGCTTCAAATCATATAATGCCATTTACAACCTTCATACTTGTTTTTTATTTCCTTTCTGTACAAAGCCACAGGGCTGAAAAACATACACTTCTTCATGCAAATCACCATTTAGAAATGTGATTTTGATGTCCAATTCATGTACATTCCAACCATGATGAGCTGCAAGTGCAGAGATGCTACGAAAAGTAGTCGTTCGACATGTAGAAGCAAAGGTCTCATCAAAATCAATGCCTCTTTCTTAAACCCTTTGCAACAAGCCTAGCCTTATACCTATCAATTGTTCCATCAAGCTTACGCTTCAGCTTGTATACCCACTTAGTGCCAATGGCCTTCTTGCCGGGAGGCAGGTCACATAAAGACAAGGTACCATTTTTCATAATAGCATCATATTTTGATTGCATAGCAACCATCCAATTTTTCAGAATTTTGTGCTTCATCAAACGAAATAGGTTCACTCTCATCACAAAGACTAGAGACATCCATAGCATAGCATCTGATGCAAAAGAAGCACTATGAGAACCTGAACGAGTACGATATGACAAAGGCGCATCTAATTTGCTATCACGCAAAGTTTGCACCAGCCATTTTGGCATAGTTTTTGCCTCCTCAATATCAACTCTCTCATCAAGAAGTGCATCATGTAAATCTGCATCAGAAATGGAATGATCTACACCATCACATGAAACCTATAAAGACTGAGAAGTTGCCTCATTAGGACAAGCACTAGACTGTCCACCTCTAAAAAGAGGTGGCAAAGTATCATACATGTCTTTGGAGTTAAGAGATGTCTCCTTAGTACATGAAAGTAATGGTTGAATAGCATCTTCCACAAAAACAACATCACAGCTAACCAAAATGCGTTTATCCACAAAAACAACATCACAGCTAACCAAAATGCGTTTAGTCGGTGGATGATAGAGATGATGGCCTTTACTTTCAGAATTGTACCCAACAAAAATGCATTTCACTACTTTATCATCCAATTTCCTGCGAGGCACTAATGCATATGCAAGACAACCAAAAACACGCAGGTGAGCAACAGATGGCTTACGACCATGCAAAGCCTCAGTGATAGACTCCAATGCTTTAGTAGGACACCCGTTAAGTACATATGTTGCATACATAACAGCCTCAAGCCAAAAGCTGTGGTAAAACCTGAATCTTGACTATACATCTCGCCATCTCCATGAGTGACTTGTTTCTCGATCAGCAACTCCATTCTGTTGCGGTGTATACGGCATTGTACACTCATGTTTTATCCCACGTTTAGCCAAAAATGCATTAAAGTCAAAAGATATATATTCCCCCCCTTCAATCAGAACAGAGAGTGCCCATTTTACTGTTGGAATTTGGGGCCCCAAGATCTTCCAATGCTTAAAACCTTTGAGCATACACGCTTAATTAAACAAGATGATAAGTGAGAGATAGAAAGAAAGAGATCTTAAGACAAGGATACATAACGTAAGCAAAATGCTTACTCACTAAATATAAATGGCTGAATTACAACATGGGAGTACTACTCAACCATATGATGTGGTGCACTCACTAATGGAAGAATAGCCAAGAAGATGATGATACAGAATTTCAGATTATGCTATTATAATCTGAGTGTGTGTGAAGCGAATGATCAACGAAGTGAATCTAACCTCACAAGAAAGTGCAACAAATCTGAAAATCAGCAAACCCTAATTCTGAAATTAGGGTTCAAAGTTCAAAAACCCTAAAAACAGAATATAAGGCTAACTTACAAAAGACAGTTGCCACCACCTTGTAGAAGACTCCTTGCTCCAAGAGAGTAGCCTCTCCTTCTCGAATCCTTCACCTCCAAAGCTTCAGAACTCCAAGATTGACACAAATAAGTATCAACTCTTGCTCAAGGTATTGTCAAATTGTGTGCCCAAGTGCCCCTTATATAGTATTTGCCTCCCTCCATAAAGCCAACGATCCAAAATAGCGAAAAGCTGATTTGTAATCTAAAAAAGCCTCCATCATAATTTTTAATCGCATGTTTTTGCTTTTTCATTAAAAATTGGGATCGCTTATTTTTGGCGTAGTTTTTGACTTGATCGCTAATTAAACTTGCTTTTGGATACTCTGACTTATCACATAGCTGATTTTGAGTTTGGACCTTCTCACAAATGTTCTTCCTCCATTTTGAGCTCAACTAAGGTTTGACTTTTCTCCTAATTCTGACCTCTGATGAAGAAATGAAGCATACCACTAGATAGCTCTCACCAAGCCCTATCTATCTAGCCTAAAAAAGTTTTACCCAAACTGTACAAAAAATGCTAAGTCCAAAATGTAGATTTGTTGGAAGTGGACCATATGTACATTGACTTCCAACAATCCCTGCTTCAATGTCATATTGGTACAAGCTTCAGTAATCTACACATCTTCTCATGATTATCTCTAGTCAATGCTTTGGTAAATATATCTGCAACATTCTCACTAGAAGGAACATAAACCAACTCAACGTGCTTCTTTGCTATCTTCTCTCAAATATAGTGGTAGTGTACCTCTATATGCTTTGTCCTTGCATGATGCACTGGATTCTTTGCTATAGCTATTGCACTCTGGCTGTTTGAAAATATCTGAATGGGTCATGTACTCTTACATCTAGATTACTGAAAATTTTCTGCAACCATACTGACTCCAAAGTAGTTGTAAATGCTGCACGATATGAAGCTTCACATGATGAAGTTGCAATAGTGGGTTGTCTCTTCGAAAGCCATGAGATAAGACAATCTCCAAGATAAAAACAAAACCCACTAGTACTTGTGTCTCTATCACCTGCCCAATCAGATTTTTTTTTATTTTTTGAGTCGGGGATGGGGGCCCAATCAGAATCTAAAAATCCTTTTAGTAACAAATGTGTAGATTTCGAAAATACCATAGCATAATTTGAAGTTCCCTTCAAATATCTGAAGATTCGCTTTAGTGCTTCACTGCTTTCCAATGTAACATTGTCGGATTCTGCATGCACCTTGATACTTGAGAAACTGCAAACTGTATATCACGACGTGTATTACAAAGATATATCAAGCATCCAATTGCTTGACTATATAAAGTAGCATCAAATGACTCTTCATCAGCTACCATCTGTAAAGACGCATTCTGATCCATAGGTGTTTGCATAGGTTTAAAATCAATCGTATGAAACCTTTCTAAAAGTTTCTCAATGTACTTTTGTTGTGTCATATAGATATACTCATCTTTAAACAAAAACTGAATCCCAAGATAATAATGCAAGATTCCTAAATCATTCACATCAAATGTTTGCATCAATTGTTCTTTGAACATCTGCAAATCTTCATCTCTGGGACCTGTGACTATAATATCATCCACATAAATGATTGCTATAATCATCACACCTGTTTCAGCTTTGACATAAAGAGTTGGAGCTGCATCTGAGTTATGGAAACCAATGGATACAAGATATGTATGTATCTTTTCATACCATGCTCTAGGTGCCTGTTTCAATCCATACAAAGCTTTTATAAGCTTACACACTAAGTGTTCTTTACCTGTCTCTTCAAAACCTTCTAGTTGCTGAATATATACATCTTCATGTAAATCACCATTTAGAAAAGCAGTCTTAATGTCAAGTTGATATATATGCCAACTAAAATGTGCTGATAAAGCAAGTATTGACCTAACAATTGTCATCCTAGATGTAGGACCGAATGTCTCATCATGATCAATACCTTTTTGTTGTGCATATCCTTTGACAACTAATCTTGCTTTGTACCTGTCAATAGTACCATCTGCTTTTCATTTGATTTTGAAGATCCATTTTACACATATAGCTTTCTTTCCCTCTGGGTAACTCACATAGCTGCCAAGTTTGATTCTTATGAAGAGAATCAATCTCTTCTTGCATAGCTTTTCTCCAAATAGGAATGTTAAGTGCAGCTTTAACACATGCAGGTTCATCTTCAACTGTTGTGAGTGCTAAAATATCATGAATCTCAAAGTCTTCAGCAAAACTTACATGATCTTTTTGTTGTTATTGTCTAGTCTGACGCCTTGTTCTTCCTGTAAAAGTCTTTATACCACTATCTTTCCATGTTTGATATAACCAAGTAGGAGTATCCTTAAATAGTGGTAATACTCTCTCTGACTCTTGAGCTTCCACAGGTTCTAGAACTTTTTCTTATGAGGTACTAGGACTTTCTGGAACTCTAGTACTTTTTTCCATTTCTAGAACTAAAGTCTCATGTGGAACTGACTCTGTAGAAGCTTGTGAAATTCCTCTTTCTTCAACTCTTTCTTCAATCCTAGGAATTTTAACTCCCTCCTAATATGGCTCAACATGTACTTCCAAATTCCTTCTAAAAAATCCATAGTCATTTTCACTAATGAACTCTGGAAGTTCTCCTTCTTTATCATAAACCTTATTTTCAGCAATATATGCATTGCGTGAAAGAATAACTTCACCTGTCTCTGGAACATAAAACCTGTATCCTTTGCTCTCAACAGGATATCCAATGAAAACAGCTTTCCTTGCCTTTACATCTAGTTTGCCACGATCTTTTTTCTCAACATGTACATAAGAAAGTGATCCGAATACTCTGAAATAGCTCACATTAGGTTTTCTACCATAAGAAGCTTCATAAGGTGTGATTACCTTTAAAGCTTTTGTAGAAGACCTACTCAAAATGTGATTAGTTATATGTACTAAATCAAACCAAAATTTCGATGAAAGCTTCTTGGATGCCATCATGCTCCGCATCATCTCAACAAGTACTCTATTCCTTCTTTCTACAATACCATTCTACTCAGGAGTATAAGCAATAGTAAGGTGTCGAGTAATACCTTTCTCTTCAAGAAATGTCTGGAACTCATTTGACAAGTATTCTCCATCTCTATCACTTCTGAGAATCAGGATAGTTACCTGACTTTCATTTTCAACCATAGCTACAAATTTCTTGAACATAGGAAAGACTTCTGACTTCAACTTAAGACCATAGATCCATGAATATCTCGTAAAATCATCAACAAATAAAACAAAATACCTAAAACCCTGAATAGAGTCTGCTCTCATAGGTCCATTCACATCTGAATGAATAATCTGCAATTTCCTGATAGCTGTAATATGACCATGTTTCTTGAAAGATAGTTTATGCATCTTACCTTCAAGACATCCTTCACATATATCTAAATCATCTTGTAGCTCGAATGAGGTTAAACTCTCAACCATACCTCTGAAATTGATACTCTTGAGAGCTCCAAAACTAAGATGTCCAAATCTCTCATGCCATAGCTTCATATCTTCCACCGGTGACGAAGATTTGACTGCATATGCCTGACTGATTTTTGACAAAATAAAAATCCCTCCTCTATGCTCACCTTGCAAAATACACTTCTCTTCTTTGTGTGTCAAGATCTTACAAAGATCTCTCTCAAATACAACTTTGAAACCATCACCTAAAAATGCAGATATAGATAGCAGATTCTTCTTCATGTCAAGTACATATAAAACATCTGAAATCTGAAAATTACCACCTTCTCTTGACTTTAGGGTTACTGTACCTATTCCCACAACATCCAAATCATTGCCATCTGAAATAGTAACTCTTCTACTGTGTTAGACATGTAAAGATTACTCAACCAAAGTGTACTAGAGTGCACTTATCGGACGAGAGGTTAACATCATCTTGTCAAAGTTCTACACTTAGATAGTGTGGAGTCAGATAATATCTACCCAGTGGAGTTGGCTGACGAGAAGTAGACTAAGACATAGGACCGACGAGTAGTTGGTCTATCCATACAGATCCTATCCTATTAAGGATAGATTGAATTTTGAGATCACACTATTGGCATGTTTCAATATAGTCCTTAGTAAGGACTAGCATGCTAGGAAACAAGTAATCGTTGATTTTGCATCACATGTTTACCAGTTTGAGCACGAGGGAAGGAGATTGTTGGTCCATTGAGAAACAAATCTCCAAGAGACTCGATTGGTGACTACGATGGAGCTACTCAAAATGATCGTAAATATATTTATTTCTTATATTTTGTGTATTCATCTTATGTCATGATTGATTGTCATAGTCAAGAAAGTTCCGATTGGAATACTCAAGCACTTTCAAAGAAGGTGAAAGCAAAATTCCAAGACTTACTTTTATGTGAATTACCTTAAGGTTTACCTTCTTGCCGGAACATTGAGCATAGAATTGAGTTCATGCAAGGAACCTGTCCAACCATTCAGCCACCATTTTGCATGAGTTTGCGGGAGGAGAATGAAGTCCGCAAGATCGTGGATGAGCATATGGAGAAAGGGTTGATTAGACCAAGAAATTCTCCCTTTGTAGTATCCGTTCTCTTAATAAAGAAGAAAGATGGGTCTTATCAAATGTGCATAGGTTACTGTGCATTCTATAAGATTACCATTGGTAAGCTTGTTGCTGATTTTGTCGATGATTTATTGATATATACTAAGTCAGTGCATCCACATGAAAGTCATTTGAGATTAGTGTTGAATAAATTAAAAGACAATGAATTTCTTCTAAATCAAGACAAAAATCAATTATTTCTTCTAGATATAGAGTATCTAAGGCATGTAATTTCGGCCCATGGGATCAAAACGGATCCCAAGAAGGTCCAAGTTATATTAGAATGACCAACTCCTCAAGATTAAGGGCATCTTTAGTCATTTTTAAGACTTTTTGATTTCTATCAAAATTTCCTTACATCTTATTCTTTGATAGAAGCTTCCAATGCCTATGATGAATCTACTTCAAGATAAAGTTCCATTGACATGGAAGCCATGGAAGCAAGAAACAGCATAGTTTAGATACTCTAAAGCACACTATTACAGAGGCTCCAATACTCAAAGTGGTGTAAAGCAAATTTGAGTTGGAGAAAGATGCTAGTGCCATAGCCGTAGGGGGGTATTTTGATCCAAGATGACAAGCCTACAACTTTTAGAAGTAAGAAACTAAGTAGTGCACAACACAATTGGTTGGTGCACAAACAAGAGTTGTATGCAATGGTGCATGCTCTTAAAGTTTAGACAGACTATCTTTATGGTGCAAATTTTAAGGTATACACGGACACCATCCACTCAAGTATTTATGTGGTCAACAAGATCTTTGGGGCAGACAAGCTCATTGGATTGAGCTCATGCAAAAGTTTCATATAGAACTCTTGTATAGAAGAGTCGAAGAGAGTATAGTGGCTGATGCATTATCTCGGATAATGTATAAGATGATCTTTGTAGTTTTAGAAAGTATTGCTTCATGAGATAAAGGAAGCTCCGGTGGAAGATCCACGTTTAAAAATCATTAGAGCCATCAATGATGACTCTATTATAGGAGACGGGGATTTTCCATCTACTCCTTCCCCTAAAAAAGCAAATAAACCAAGTCCCTATTCTAATTTCTCTGAGGAGAATAAAATAGCTGAACGGAAAGGAAAGGTTTTCATACCATATTCCACATATTTGAGAGAAAATTCATGCA
>CM035417.1:68522229-68544729 GCA_020310875.1 Ceratopteris richardii | reverse complement strand
CCTAAGTATGTATAATAAAAAAGAAACCATAATAAAAATCATTAAACAAGCTTAAAACAAAGACCGAAAAGGATTTCAAAGCACTAAGTTATTTCTCATTCACCATTCAAACAAGTCATGAAAGGAAAACTACACATCAGTAGATAAGACTACTAGGCATGATATGGCCTAGAGATTTAAATCGTGAGATTTAAATCGAGATTTGATCGTTTAGATCGTTTGGATCCCAAAATAAAAATACATCATATATTATCATACATATAAGATTATAAAATCAAGATGTAAAACTCTACATAGTATCTAAATAAAATGGTCAACACACAAGCATCAAAAAATGCACATATCCCAAGGTTGTCCTAAGTATGTATAATAAAAAAGAAACCATAATAAAAATCATTAAACAAGCTTAAAACAAAATGACTTAAAAGGTTTCTATTTTCGGAAAAAAATCACAATTTTCTCACACTATGCTATGAGGTATGTAAGGGATGAATCATGACGCTTAGTTAAGTGGAATGGTTATAACATGATATCACACAAAGATGACCATGTATATAAATCACTATATGCATGGAGTTTCAAGGGAGCTACATGATGACTTTCTCTATGTCCATCCAACTTTTAGTACCAATTTTTAGGACAAAGATAAACTTAAGGGGAATGAAATATAACATGGGTGTCCTTCAGTGGAAACACCCTCTACTAAATGAGGTATAAATAGAAAAGACATGCATGCTTGTGGCAAGCAATGCTCCAAGATACTATGTTTTAGTATAAGTTTGAGTGTCAAAAGGGAGAGACATGCATGTAACACAATGAGAGGTTCGAATCAAGTGTGCCATGTGTGTACTTGTCAAGGTAGTCATGTGTTAACACCTGCATAAATTCATCAAAAGATTGGGGCTTCGAAGACATTTGTTGACTTCCCAACTTTATTGTAGGAATTTAACCAAGCTTAAGGTCTGCAATTTAACTCCTCAAGGAAAGGATGCTATAACTTTTATAGCCAAATCATGAAAATGAACATAAAATGTGAAGTTGTATGTTAGCTTGCAACGAATCCTGAACACACAAGCAATTTTCCATAGAAATTTCTTCACGGAAAAAACATACCTTGACAGCAATCGGAACAAGTTCTGCATTCTCGATTGGCAGCTTCAGCCAGATACCCTTCTTTAACTAAAACAACAAAAATATGTGAAATTTTTAAGTGTTTAGACAATTCCAATATTATATAGCTGCTGGAAGTATGTTAACGTATATACACAAGTTAAAAATGTATGAACCCAATTTCTACGTAATAAACATTACAACCAACATATTTGGTTCCAAGAGATTTCTCCTTCGTTACGATAAAGATACTCCGAATTTAAAACCCCCCAAATCTGACTACAGAAAATAGAGACACTCCTTTTGAATAAGAGAAGACTCAAGGGATATCCCACCACATAAATATTTTCGAGAAAATAAAACAGAGAAAATGAATCGCCCACTAGAATAAGCTAGCTGGCAACCTTGCCATGAAGTCTCAATGAGCATGATTGAGTACACATCACATGGTTGAATGATATGTTCATGGTCTGTTATAACCTTCAGAAGACATTCTCTCTCTCTCTCTCTCTCTCTCTCTCTCTCTCTCTCTCTCTCTCTCTCTCTCTCTCTCTCTCTCTCTCTCTCTCTCTCTCTCTCTCTCTCTCTCTCTCTCTCTCTCTCTCTCTCTCTCTCTCTCTCTCTCTCTCTCTCTCTCTCTCTCTCTCTCTCTCTCTCTCTCTCTCTCTCTCTCTCTCTCTCTCTCTCTCTCTCTCTCTCTCTCTCTCTCTCTCTCTCTCTCTCTCTCTCTATATATATATATATATATATATATATATATATATATATATATATATATATATATATATATATAGAGAGAGAGAGAGAGAGAGAGAGAGAGATAGATAGATAGATAGATAGATATAGATATACCTCCGATTTCCATTGCGAAATAGAGCTGCGTAGACTTCCGCGAAAGACAGAGGGATGGGGGGGCAAGCTAGACGGTTCGATAATAAAGCCACCGTAATTATCGTGCTCGCCATCAAGAAGCACTGCACCATCTTCCGCGATAGGCACATAGTCTGACATCGAGTTCTGCAAGGAAAAAAATGCACAACTGAACTGAAGATCTAAGCATTGGAAGCCAACTAATCTGCAAAAGCCCGACATGAATTCCACGATGTGTTCATAATGGTGCACAGAAGAATTACCCTAGCACGCAAAGCTCGGACGATAAAGTTGACCTTCGGTTTTCAAACTATTGTCATAAAATACTCGTACATATAGATGTCATATTGATATCTATGCTGATCTGGCAAGCCGCTAGATGCAAACGTCTATAGCAGACATCTAGTATCTCGCTGCATGACTGTTCTGCTGATCCGGTTGGTGCAAAGTGGATGTCCACACTCCATGTGCGATTCGCTGCCTTTTCTCTTTCCTGGTAAAGAATTATCGTAAGACGTGTCTTTCGCATTTGCAGTGGAAAGGCGACAGCAAGGAGCGGGTGTCGCTGCCCGCAGCATCTATGGTCTGTGGTATGAAGAAACGACCTCTGTATATGCAGAGCTAAAGCTGGTCCAACAACGTCATAGATTCGAACGGTACAACATGTATACAAATGCGAGGCGACGTTCTATCGAGCCAATGAATAGGGCTCGATCATCTGATAGCTCCATCTCGCATATGAGAAGACAGCAAAACGGAAGTCGGGTGCAAAATGTGAGCAGCCTAATGAAGTGAACAAGCTCGTGATTTCTGGTGATGAGAATCAGAAAGATGCTGTCGAGTAGAGCAGCCTAATGGAGTGAACAAGCTCGTGATTTCTGGTGATGAGAATCAGAAAGTGTGGTCTGGGAGTCGGAACACACCTTGCAGGACCAAAAACGTAAAATTGCGAAGAATCCATCGAAGCAGACTCGAGGGGTCTCACATTAACCTCATTTCAGGTGAGGTAATTAATGTGGCCTCATACTTAGTACGAGTCTAGTGAATGATGAAGGTCGTTTGAGATGATATTCACATGACTTGAAAGTTCAAGTCATCTTGTTTTTTCAAAGTACATCAAAATTTGAAATGTCCATTGAGTGGAACTTGAATCTAACAATGATCACATATTATAATTATTTTAATGAATTTTAAGTAATTTTAAAATTTCACGCTTTGAAATTTTAAATAATCTTCTTAAATTTCATCCCTGAACGAATTTTGAGTAGTTTATTAAATGGTCAAAATAATGGTACAAATCAAAGTTTAATGGTTTGTTCACATCGAGTAGGTAAGTTGGTTAAGCACTAGTTTTCTGAGGTAGAGGTCTTGTGTTTAACTCTTGTGCTAGACATGTAATGGTTTTGGCCTATCCAAACCAATTGTAACTAATTATGATCTTGTCTAATCCTTGCTTTGTGAGATATGGAGCGTCCCGCGAATACTATGCTCATTCATCTGTATAGTTGTTCTTTTAAAGTTAAAGCTTGGGTGAGTAGACGCTTGTTGAACCTCCATTTAAAATTTATGCTTGATTTTAATAGTTTGATTCTGGTTAACTTCATCCTATGTTTGGTCGTCAAATTTATGCACACATGATAATTCAATGAGAAAATTTTAAATTATCTTATGGAAATACATGATAATAATCTAATGCTAAAATTTAGATGATCCTGCTGTATTTTATTTCATTAGAACTATGTATGCATGATTACCTTTTCATGTTTTAAGCAAACACACATATAGAACTCATAATATGATGAATAAACATGTTACTAAAGGATTTCTATATCTAAATCATTAAACAAACATGTGCTACGGCTTATTAGATGTTATCATCTACAACATTTACATTATGAAGCCATAATCTAGTGGCAATCATTAGAATGAAAGTAAAAAATCAACATATAAACTAAATGACATGTACATGCACGATACATATATTTGAAACATACATAAAATTAGGAATCCTTACAGTGAACTTGTTTTGCTCTTTAGGAGGTTTTTTTCCTTCAGCTTGTATATATGCCTTTAACCCTAATGGGTGACTTATCTTTGTACAACTGGTCAAAGGTCAAATTTTTTACTTCGCAAAGTAGTGGACAAGTGGTGCACAAGTGGCCAAGGACATGGGTGCACAGGTAGTGCACAAGTAGTTTGTTCACAATGGTTTTGCAAGAAAAGTTGAATGCGGGTTGCAAAACGGTCTTTTGAAGGGTTTTCAAGGCTATCTAACTGTTTTGGAAGGTCCAAATGAACCCTCCCTTATGCACACAATTTGGAGAAATAAAGGTTAAAATGGAAAAGATGTGAAGTGAAAGCAATACACAAGAGTTTGAGAGTGGCCCCCCATTTAAAATTTTGTTCTCATAAAGTCACTACAAGACAAAATAGATAGCCATTGGCCTTACACATGAAGTGATTGGGACATCAAAGTGAGCACCAAAATACACTAGTAGTTGAAGAAACATATGTGAGAAGGGACACACAAGCA
This sequence comes from Ceratopteris richardii, assembly GCA_020310875.1. NCBI lineage: Eukaryota > Viridiplantae > Streptophyta > Polypodiopsida > Polypodiales > Pteridaceae > Ceratopteris > Ceratopteris richardii. The sequence continues at coordinate 68,540,216 of CM035417.1, read as the reverse complement.
AATTCATTCTCATTCTTGGACTGAGGAGTTAGACTAAAGAGCAAGAGAGAGCAAGACACTTGAACAGTATGTGCTTAGAGAAACAAGGTGTGCAAGGAGAGGTATGTAAAGAGATTGTGCAGAGAGCAATTAGGACAGCAACTAAGGTGGAATAAAGGACCATTAAGGTTGTGCTGCATGTCGACAAAGAGTGACCCTTCCTTGAACCTTATTGGAAGCATTAGTGCAAGGTGTGCACAAGGGCAAGCTACTAGATAAGGTGGAGGACTTGTACAAAGGAGGTTGATTGCACTAGTCATTGTGGTACTTTCTATACTTGTGTATATACTCTTGGGCTTAAGCACTATCACACAGAGAACATTTTTGTCTCATTCTAAACAAACCTATTGTATTCTTTATGATTAATCAAGACACAGAGACTTTTGGTGCAATTGTATGCCTTCTTCTTCTCCATTTTTCTCCTACAAACACCCAAGCACCTTTCAACCAAAGAATCCCCCAACAAAATTTGACATGCCCGGTGGAACAAGGCAGCTTGAGCATTGGAGAACCAATATTACAAAGTGAAGAAGAAGTGCAAAAGTATCGACAATATTGAAGAGGTAATTTTTGTTTTCCTTGGAATTCACCTTAGTCTAAGGAATAGGATGTGCAGCTCGTGGCTACAATCCAGTCACAAACCTTAGGAGTGCCTTTCAAAACAACAAGAAGGAAAGTCATTTGTAGGTCTGCCAGCCTTCTTTCATCTACATCATCAATAAGAATTATGGCCACTCAAATAGACCTACAAACTCTACTTTCATGTATGAATATCAAATTTCCCTCTTTTAGAGGATTATCTCATGAAGACCATGACAATCATGTCATAAGATTTTTAGCCCTACTAGTAAAACAAGGGGATTGATTGGAAGAGAAGATGCATTTCTAATCCTCTTCCCAACAACATTGGAGGGTCTAGTAGATAAATGGTTTAGTCAGTTCACTGACGACCACTTTACTACTTGGTACTTGATGAAGGAGGCCTTCAAGATACAATTCCAATAAGGAAATACGATAGAAAACATCATTGAAGAACTAGAGACCCTATGACTAGGTATAGGGAAGACATTTCCTGAATTACCTCATTTTAGGTGAGGTAATTAATGTGGCTTCATAGTGGGAGTCTCACATGAAGCTCCTTTGAGATGACGTGTCATGTGACTTGAAAGTTCAAGTCACTTTTTTTTTAAGTATAGGAAATTTGAAATGTCCATTGAGTGGGACTTGAACTTAGGCACTAGAGCGTTCAAGGCATCATTTTGAGTGATCTCGCATTATAATAGAATTAATGGATTTTAAGCCATTTTTAAAATTTCATGCTCTTAAATTTTAAGTAATCTTCTTAAATTTCATGCCCTAAAATAATTTTGAGTAATTTATTAAATGATCGAAAGACTAGTACAAATCAAAGTTTGATGGTCTATCCACATCCCGTAGGTGGGTTGGTTAAGCACTAGAGTCTTGAGGTAGAGGTCTTGTGTTCAACCCTCAGCTTGAACATGTAATGGATTTGGCATATCTAAACCAATTGTAACTAGTTATGACCTTGTCTAACCCCTACGTTGTGGGATACGAGGGGTCTCACACGTACTATGCTCATTCATATGTTTAGTTGTTCCTTCAAAGTTAAAGCTTGGGGGAGTAGGTGCTTGTTGAACCTCCATTTAAAATTAAAAAATAATAATGATCTGATTTTGGCTAACTTCATCCTATGTTTGGTCGTCAAATTTATGCACACATGATAATTCAATGAGAAAATTTTAGATTCTCTTATGAAAATACATGATAATAATCTAATGCTCAAATTTAGGTGATCCTACTGTATTTTCTTTCATGAGAACTATGTATGCATGATTAGCTTTTCATGTTTTAAGTAAATACATATATTCAAGTCATAATATGATGAATAAACTTGAGATTATAGAACTATGTTAGTAAAGGATTTGTATGTTACTAAATCATCAAACAAACATGTGTTACAACTTATTATATGTTATCATATGCAACATTTACATTATGAAGCCATAATCTATTGACAATCATTATAATGAAAGGGAAAAAATCAGCATATAATTATGAATCTTTTTTGTGAACTTTTTGAAATCATGTTCATAGTAATTCTATGCAATAGTCTTCATTGCATGATCCTCAATACACTCATAAAAGAAACAAAATTAAAAGTTTATAATAGTTTGAATAAAACATATAACAAATTTTTAGAAGAAGTAAAATGTGTATATAAATTATATTCGAAAAGCTTCCATAAACATTTCATATATATCTTCACTCCTCGAGTGTAGTTTGTCTTTAAGAGAAATTTGATCTTATGATCTGCAATCCGTTGTAGATTTGGTCTCCTAAACCAACATCAACATACATTGACTAGTAAAACGGCTATAACTAGTAACAGTAACTTGGTAAAGCTGACATCAAGATAACATTAAATAACACTTAGTTCTCTAGAGTATTAAACCAAGTAATCTATTTAAGTTAGTGGTTAAGACTTGTTTGTTGGATGAGGAAGGCCTTGGGGTTCAATCTCCATGAGTGCTTTGGGGAGAGAGATTTTCCCAAGAATTCTAGATTCTTTTAGAAGCTTCCAATCCGTGAGGGCCACCCGTTAAGTACCACCTTTATAGATAAAGTGTGGTGAGGATTGTTCACCTAAAGAATGGTGTGAATAAATGTGTAAAAGGAGACTTGAAAATATTTTTCAATATTGAAACTTATCGTAGCTCTTAAAGGCTATATAAAAAGGTAAGTGGGAGGTTAAGTCAATTTATTTCACATAGAATCAAGGAGTTCATATCATTAATATTCTATCCTGATCTCTCTTGGAGATGATCACACAACACATACAATCAGAAGAAGATGTTTTTTATTGCATCAAAAGAGAGAGGAGTAAGAGGCCCTCACCCCAGTAAGATGGGAGCCCCCTCAAGGAGGAGGCTACTCTTTGTTGATATATTGTAGTAGTCATATATGTGAACACACTTAGGACTATCAAGGCACTTTTTTACCTCTTTAGGAGTTTTTTTCCCTTGACTTGTATACATGCCTATAACCTTAATGGATGACTTATCTTTGCACAATTGGTCGAAGGTCAAAGTGATGACTTGGAAAAGTGGTGCATAGGTGGTGCACTTGACCAAGAACTGTTGATATATTTAGGTAGTGATGTGTGTGAACACACTAGGACCGTCGAGGCACTTTTTTCCCTCTTTAGGAGGTTTTTTTCCCCCGGCTTGTATATATGCCTATAGCCCTAACATGTTACTTATCTTTGTACATTCTAGTGGTAATACATTCAGTATTGTGTATTGTGCTCCAAGCTTCTTCTTCTTCTTCTTCTTCCTTGTGTTGTTCGCGTGCTTCTACAGACGTCTAACTCCAACAATCAATATCAGAGCAGGTCGCCACTTCATCTAGGGCATCGTCGACACCTCTCTAGTTGCAGTCTCAAAGTCGCACGAATTTTGGCGAGCATACTCAAGATGTTTCAAATATCAAATCACCTTCACTATGTGGTGCAGAAATCACGATCTTAGCTCGTTTCAGCATCCGAACACACTATCGTAGCACTTGCGCAGGCTATTTTGTCTTTTGTGCTAAAGGTATATACCAATTTCACTTCGCTACTATAAGTGTCTCAAAGTCTGCTACAAGTTTAGCAAAATTCGTCTCGGCAATTTTGTTCAACTTTTTTATATACAATCAATTTTTTGCATCAAGGTATTTTAGTCACCGACCATGGCTGAAAGCAGTGATGTATTTTGTATGTTGGTTGTTGAGGATAAGTTGGATGGTACCAACTACCCATTATGGGCTTATATGATGAGACATGTATTGGTTACAAAAGGACTATGGAACATTGTGCATGGTGTTGAAAAACATCCTATCACACCTGCAACTGTTACAACTGCAAGTACTGAAGTTGATGCAGAAGGTATCGCAGATGGTGATATTTTGCAAATTTCTATTCGTGCTATGGTTTTTGCTACACCTACTACAGAGCAAATTTGTTGGCATAGCAGAGATGCCCAAGCACATGCATTAATAGCTTTGTCTATCAAACGTGCTATTATTCCTCATATTCGCTCTTGCAAAAGAGCTAAGGATGATTGCGACACACTTACCACATTGTACCAGGCTAGGAATGAGGCTCGTGTTGCTTACCTCTAAAAATAGTTGGAGAGTGAGCACATGAATGAAGGAGATTCTATGGACAGTTTTCTAACAAAGATCAAGGATATGAAGGAATAGTTAATTTATACAAATGAAGTTCTTCTTGACAGTTCACTTGTGCAAATTATTCTTATTGGTCTTCCCGACTCATATCTAATTTTTGCTTCTAATCTTTGTTTGATGATGAAAGGCAATCCAAATGCCTTAACATTTGAAGAGTTAGTTTCTGTTTTGTTGCAGGAGGACTAGTCTAGGCAGAACAGGTCTATTATGTGTGTTGCAGATCAAGCTTTCCTGGCTAGTCAGAAGGGCAAACATAAATGGAGCTCTTCTACTAGAAAGCAAAACTCTACAAATGTTGCACATTTGAAGAAGGAAGACAAAGCTGAGAAGAAATCAAAAAAGCAGAAATTGTTTTGTAAATACTATAAAGCAAATGATCATGTCATTAAGAGCTGTCCAAAACTGGCTCCTAAAAAGAAGAAAGAGGATGGAATGGTTGTTGCAGAGGCCTCTACACCAAAAATAGAGTCTACTAATCTTGTGCAGGAAGAAGAATGGGCATTTACTACTATTTGTAGTTTTGACACATCTTCTCATGAGCATTACATGTCTATAGTGGACTCAGATGTTTGCCAGTATTTTGATAGTGGGGCAACCAAACATACTACCTTGCAGCGCGATTTCTTCACTTCACTTGAGCCAGCCCCTATAGGGAATACTGTCACATGGGCCAGCAACTCCTCTTATCCTGTTATGGGAGTTGGTAAGATCATTCTGACTACTGCTGATGGTAGTTCTTTTACATTATGAGATGCTTTATTTGTGCCAGGAATCAAGAAGAATCTTTTATCAAAATCTACATTAGCCAAGATTGGCTTGGTTGTGAAATTTGTTGATGACAGATGTACAGTTCATGATATGTGAAATGGTGTTTTATGTCGTGGGCTGTATAAGCTCATAGACTGTGAAAGATCTATGAATGATTTGGCATGTGTAGTACATGATTCTTAAGTATGTCAGATGCAAAGCTCTGGCATGCATGCTTTGGTCATCTGAACTTTGCTAGTTTGCTATGCCTATAGAAATCTGAAATGGTGTCCTCTTTTCCGAGGCACCCGATAAACATGTATGTGAAGGCTGTATATTGGGCAAAATGTAGTGTTCCTCATTTCCAAAAGGTGGTTTAGTTCACGCTACTCAGAAATTGTAGCTTGTTCACAGCGATGTTTGTGGTCTTATGCAGACATCCTCTTTTGGAACTTATCTTTACTTCGTGACTTTCATTGATGACTTTTCCAAGCATGCATGGGTATATCCATTGAAAGCAAAGTCCGAAGTGTTCATGTGCTTCAAATAGTCTCTAGTTTTGACTGAAAATATGTCAGCATGTAAAATGGGCACCCTCTATTCTGATCGAGGGGGGGAATATATGTCGTCTAATTTTAGTGCATTTTTGGTTTAATGTGGGATAAAACACTAGTGCACAGTGTCGTATACACCTCAAGAGAATGGAGTTGTTAAACGGAAGAACAAGTCACTCATGGAGATGGCGAGGTGTATGGTCAAGAGTCAGGCTTTACCACATAGTTTTTGGCTTGAGGCTGTTATGTGTGCAGCATATGTACTTAACAAGTGTCCCACTAAAGCACTGTAGTCTATCACTCCATAAGAGGCTTGGAATGGTCGCAAGCCATCTGTTGCTCATTTGCGTGTTTTTGGTTGTCTTACATATGCATTAGTGCCTGAACAACATCATAGAAAATCGGATGATAAAGCAGTAAAATGTATTTTTGTTGGATACAGTTCTGAAAGTAAAGGCTATCATCTGTATCATCCACAGACTAAACCAATTCTGGTCAATCATGATGTTGTTTTTGTGGAAGATGCTATTCAGCCATTGCTTTCATGGACTAGGGAGACACATGTTAGCTCCAAAGACATGTATAATATTTTGCTGCCTCTTTTTACAGGTGGATAGTCTAGTGTTGGTCCTAATGAGGCAACTTCTCAACCTTTGCAAGTTTCATGTAATGATGTAGATCATCCCATTTCTAATGCAGATTTACATGATGCACTTGTTGATGAGAGAGCTGATATTGAGGAGGCAAAAACTATGCCAAAGTGGCTAGTGCAGACTTTGCGTGATAGCAAATTAGATGCACCTCTATCATATCGTACTCGTTCAGGCTCTCATAGTGCCTCTTTTGCATCAGATTGCTATGCTATGGCTGCATCTAGTCTCTATGATGAGAATGAGCCTATTTCGTTTGATGAAGCTGAAAATTCAGAAAATTAGATGGCTGCTATGCAATCTGAATATGATGCTATAATGAAGAATGGTACTTGGTCTTTATGTGACTTGCCTCCTGGCAAGAAGGCCATTGGCACTAAGTGGGTATACAAGTTGAAGCATAAGCCTGATGGAACAGTTGATAGGTATAAGGCTAGGCTTGTTGAAAAGGGTTATGTGCAGGAAAGAGGCATTGATTTTGATGAGACCTTTTCACCTACATGTAGTATGACTACTGTTCGAAGCATCTGTGCACTTGCAACTCATCATGATTGAAATGTACATCAATTAGACATTAAAACAACATTTCTGAATGGTGACTTGCATGAAGAAGTGTATGTTTTTCAGCCCCGTGGCTTTGTGCAGAAAGGGCATAAAAACCATGTATGCAGATTAAGAAAGGCTTTATGTGGTTTGAAACAAGCACCACGTGCTTGGTATGAAAAGATACATGCCTATCTGATTGCACATGGTTCTGAGAATAGTCCAATTGAAAGCACCTTGTATGTTAAGCATGCTAATGATGTACTTCTCATCATTGTAGTGTATGTTGATGACATGCTACTCATTGGTCCTCATGAGAAGCATATTGCTGATTTGCATGCCTCATTTGAGATGTCTGATTTGGGGCATTTGCATCATCATTTGGGCATTCAGTTTATGCAAGTTGATGGTGGAATGGCTTTGAGTCAAACGAAATATATTGACACATTATTGCAGCATTTTGGCCTTGAAGATTGTAAACCTATTGCCACTTCTATGGAGATGTTTACGATTGAGTCTTCATGATGCTTGAGATGTGTTTGATGTTATTCTCTATCAACAAGCTGTTGGATGCTTGATTTACTTATGCATTGCTCGGCCAGATATTCAGTTTGTTGTCTCATAGATTCGTAGGTTTATTCATTGCCCAGGTGTCAAGCATTGGCAGGCGGTTAAGTGCATATTTTGCTATTTGAGTGGTACCCGACTACTTGGATTGTTTTTATCCCAAGGGGGGATCACTACTGCCAGATTTACATGCTTTTTCTGATTCTAATTGGGCTAGTTGCTATGACACTCGTGTATCCACTTATGGCTTTTTCTTCATGCTTGATAGCTCATGTATATCTTGGTTGAGCAAGAAGCAGCCTATTGTGGCTGCTTCCAGTTGCGAGGCTGAGTGTAGGGAAGCTTTCACAGCGACTGTTGAGTGTGTGTGGCTCCGACACCTTATGGCTGATTTGGGTGTTGGTTAGTCTTCTGCCACCACCATCTTCACTAAATGTTAGAGTGCATTAGAAGTTGTGAGCAACCCTGTCTTCCATGCTTGCACTAAGCACGTTGAGGTGCATTATCATTATGGGAGGGAGAGGTTCTCTGCTGGAGAGATAAGCTTGGCATATGTGCCCACGTAGGAGAACATTGTAGACCTTTTCACAAAGGCTCTACCTAGGGAGAAGTTTGAAGCTTTTCACAAGCCTTTGGGAATACTTCCTTTTGTGGGTTGATTCCACATAGCTTGGAACTTCCTTATACATGAGTGCTAACTCCTTGTTCACTGCATCACTCCGAGGGGGGGATTTGTTGATATATTTAGGTAATGATGTGTGTGAACACACTAGGATCATTGGGGCACTTTTTTCCCTCTTTAGGAGGTTTTTTCCCCAGCTTGTATATATTTCTATTGCCCTAACGGGTTACTTATCTTTGTACATTCTAGTGGTAATACATTCAATATTGTGTGTTGGGCTCCAAGCTTCTTCTTCTTCCTTGTGTTGTTCTCGTGCTTCTGCAAATGTCTAACTCCAACAATAAATACACATGCTCTGATAGACTCGTCCATCAAGGTATGTGGAGGAAGATTGTACCCAATCTTGTGTTTGGTCTCTTAATTCTCTCTATTTTGTGAGTACTTTTGTGAGATTTTGTTTCTGTACTATCCTTTGCATACGTGTGTCTGTGAGATCCGATCAACAACGGAATAAGAGGTAAGGTGCATTGGCAGAGGTGGTTTCTCAATGTCTGATTGTGATTCACAAACGTCCATTCACGATTCGGCATCCGTCTCGATCATCTAGTCCAGATTTTTGTTCATCAAGTTTGTTTGTTTTTGGTTCATTGATGTGTTTTTTCAAATTTGTGTTCACTGTACTCACTATGTCCACTGTGTTCAATGTACTCACTATGCTCATTGTGCTCATCGTAATCCTTGGACTCCCTATGCACTGTTCACTATTCAAGTTCGGTTCGATTATGAAATGGGTTTATCAAGTTTGTTTATCACGTTGGTTTATCAAGGTCATTTATCAATTTGGTTACTTGTTACTCCTTGTACACCCTGTACTCTTCACTATTTGATTTCGGTCGGCTATCAAATTTTTTTATCAAGTTGGTTTATCAATTCATTTACTCCTTCTGCTTATTGCAAGGCATCAACTAAGGCATAGAACTATGGCATAACTTAGGCATCTTCGACTTCTCTGGCACTCATGGTTCACGTTGGTTCTCTTTGGTTCCCACGAAAGGATGGCCAATTTGTTCTTTCATGTCTATGCCAATTTGATGACTTTTATTCTAACAAATCCTATGCTGGAATTGAAAAACAAAAATTCGTTAGTAATTATTCGGTGGATAAGGCCCAATTATGGTGGAATGTTTTGTGACACGGCACTGACTGCCCCACCATATGGATTGCATTTCAAGAAAAGATCAAGGATTCTTTTCTTCCTCCTCAATTCCACTTACATGCTCATCGATCATGGACAACTTTTGGATGGAAAGACAAAGATATTATGTCTACCTACATTGAACGCTTTTGGCAACAACAACTACTTATTCATTCACTTGAAATGATGCTTGAAGATACATTGCAACAAAGGTATGAAGATAGATTCGAGATGGGAATTCAATCCAAGCTCAACACGCTATGTTCCACGACCCTCTATGAAGATATATTTTTGGCACATGATGTTGAGAAGGAGTTTCAATCCATTACCAAGCCCATTCACTTACAACAAATGCATCAATGACAACAACCAATCAAGCTCAATTTTCCTTTCAAGCATCCTTTCACTACTTTCTCTTCCCCTAATTTTCAGTGCACACCTACTTTTCAACATCCTCCTCAATCCAATTTCTCACCAGTAACCCAAGATAACCCTTTTACAACCTACAAAACCTCCAATCTTTCATACTATGATGATGGATGCTCAACAAAAGAGGATCCATATCACTTGTTGGCATTGTGATAAGTTTGTTCATACTAAAGCTAAATGTAGGTTGCGAACTAGCGATATGAAACCTATCGGAGCTCAAGTACGCAACATGGAGGTGGTTTATGAAGACACTCAACCTGATTGGACCGAAGAAGCATTGGAAAAGGATCTAAGTACCTTGGGTAACGAAACTTCTATTCATTCTTTACTTTGCATGCAAAGTACTATTAATGGTAAAGTTGTTAATATTTTACATGATGATGGTAGTTCCCATGATTTTATTTCTTATACACTAGTGCAAGATCTCCAATTATAAAGTTAAGGTTGCATTTCAAGGAAATAGATATAACGTTATCAGTGAAGTGCATAATGTTCTGATTTGTATAGGTTCATACATAGATGATCACACGTCCTTAATTGCTCGTTTGCAGTCATATGATGTTATACTTGGTATGCCTTTTCATCATCATTATAATCCATGCATTGATTATCATACACACACAATAATTTTTAAGTTTAACAATCAAGATATTTCTTTGTCTACAATGCATGACTTCCAACCATTTCCATTAATTAGTCATACTCAAGTAAAACGTGCATTTAGGAAAGGCTACAACTCATGTATTGTTTTTGTCAATAACATAGTTGATTATACACATACACTTCCTAATGCACATAAATAATTTATGGCTTCTTATAAGGATTGTTTTATGGCTGATTTGCCTTCTAAACTACCACCTTCTAGGGGATCTCTTGACCATAGTATAGACTTAATTCTTGGTAGTTCTACTCCTGATAAAGCACCTTATAGGCATGGACCTTTACATAGAAATAGCTAATCAAGTTAAGGATCTACTCCACAAAGGACTTATAAGGCCTAGTTCTTCTCCCTTTGGAGCACCCGTTCTTTTAGTAGAGAAGAAGAACAAGACTTATAGGATGTGCATTGACTATAGAGCACTCAATTAGATCACAATTAAAAATAGATATCATATTCCTAGGATACATAATTTGCTAGATAATCTTCCTGGAGCATGTCTTTAACAAGATTGATCTTAAATCTGGGTGTCATTAGATGCGAATGCCACAAAATGACACTTATAAGACTACCTTTCAAACTTATACTGGTCACTTTAGAGCACTCAATAAGATCACAATTAAAAATAGATATCCTATTCCTAGGATAGATGATTTGCTAGATAATCTTCGTGGAGCACATGTCTTTAGAAAATTTGATCTTAAATCTAGGTATCATTAGATGTGAATGACACAAAATGACACTTATAAGACTGCCTTCCAAACTTAGAATGGTCACTTTGAATTCATGGTAATGCTTTTTGGACTCACCAATGCACCTACTACATTTGCGTGTATGATGAATAATATATTTCTTGATCACCAAGGTTTTGTTATTATTCTCTTTGATGACATACTTGTCTATAGTGAGAATGAACATGACCATGAATGTCGTTTAGCAATTGCCTTTAATTTGTTATGCAAAAACAAACTTTATGCCAATTCTCAAAAGAGTTATCTTCAAAAAATAATTAGAATATTTAATCCATATTGTTTCTTGTCAAGGCGTTCATGGTCCAAAGAAAATTAAAGCAATTGAAGAATGGCATGTACCTCAATCTGTGAATGATGTACTCTCTTTTCTAGGATTATCTAGTTTTTATAGAAAGTTTGTAAATTTTTTTTCTTATTTAGCACTTCCACACACATTATTATTGAAGAAAATGTTAAAATTTGCATGGGTATTAGCACAACATCAATCTTTTCAGGAACTCAAACCGCCTGTTTTGCAATTACCAGATTTTGCACAACCTTTCCATGTAGTTACAGATGCTAGTGGTTTAGGTATAGGTGTTGTATTAATGCAAAATGATCATCCCATTGCATTTGAAAGTAGGAAACTTAAACCTTCTGAAAAGAATTATAGTACATATGATAAGGAACTCTTAGCTATTGTGCATGCTTTAAAATTTTGGAAACATTACCTTATGGGTTATGAAGTTCTAATCAAAATAGACCAATAGGCTATTAAGCATTTATTAAATCAACCATTGATTTCTGACATACATATTAAATGGGCTTCATTCATACAATTTTTTAAGCCATGATTCAAATATCAACATGGCAAAGCTAATGTTGTAGTTGATGCCCTTAGTCGCTTCCCATCCCCACAAACAAATATTGTTTCAATCAATAATGTTTTTGCTACTCATATTCATTCATTTCATGACATGATCCCTACTCTAATTTGTATTTTTCACAAACATGGAATGCTTTTAATAAGTCTATAACATTTAGTGAGGATCACTACACTTTTCATAATGGATTTTTGTACTTAGAACACAAGTTATGCATCACACAAGGTTTTAAAGAATTTGTTATGAAAGAGATGCATGAACCACCTTATATGGGTCATAAGGGCATACAAAGTACTATTTCTATGTGTAAAGAATTCTTCTTTTGGCCAAATATGGAAAATGATATTGCAAATATGTTTCCCATTGCATTGTGTGTCAATGTGTGAAACGAGATGGGCAAAGTGAAGCTACAAATAAGTACTATTTTAGATTTATTACATTGTTATTCTTTATATAATCCAAGTAATTGGGATGAGAAAAATCCTTTACTACAATTTGCAAGAGAGAGAGAGAGAGAGAGAGAGAGTTTCATAGGTGGGGGGTGGTGGAGGGGTGCAAGGTTGTGAAGGGGAGTGGGGCTATGGAGGGGTGTGGAGGGGTGCGGGGCTACGGAGGGGTATGGAGGGCTACAGAGGGGTGTGGAGGGATGCAGGATGGCGAGTGCCAGATGGGTGGTGGGAGAGAGAGAGAGAGAGAGAGAGAGAGAGACAGAGAGAGAGAGAGGCACTTGCCAACTCTAACCAGGAGGAGTATAGCAACCTGGCTAGATAGGGGATGGCATCCCTTTTGAATTCTTTCGCATATGCCGATGAATTCTCGCTAATGCCTGAGCAGGTTTTGGATAGTTTCAATAAGGCTCTTGATAGTCTTGGGTCTGCTTTGCAACATGCCAGTCTTTTTGAATGAGCTAATAACACCTTGTCATGACAATCTTTCTGATACTCCGTCGAGCAGTGCGACGGCCTACAAAACAACAAGCTAGCAAGAGGACGGATAGAGAGAGAAATGCGTTGCGGCTTCTAGGCTACAGTGGGGTATTGTGGGCTACACGGGGGTATGGCATTGGGGGGAGGAATAGCGGGTGTCGAGGGGGGTTGGCAGGGGGGAGGGAGAGAGAGAGAGAGAGAGAGAGAGAGAGAGAGAGAGAGAGAGAGAGAGAGAGAGAGAGAGAGAGAGAGAGAGAGAGAGAGAGAGAGAGAGAGAGAGAGAGAGAGAGAGAGAGAGAGAGAGAGAGAGAGAGAGAGAGAGAGAGAGATAGAGAGAGAGAGAGAGAGAGAGAGAGAGAGAGAGAGAGAGAGAGAGAGAGATAGAGAGAGAGAGAGAGAGCTAGAGAGAAATGCTAGGTATTGTGGTGTGGTGGGGGAGGCTGGGGGGCATGGGCAGGAATTGGCAGAGAGAGAGAGAGAGTAGGGGGAAGCCGATAGTGGTGCGGGGTAGAGGATTGCAGTGCTACGAGGGGGATGGGGAATATGGTGGGTCTGTAGCTTGTGGAGATGGCAGGTGGCAAGGGAGGAGAGAGAGAGAGAGAGAGAGAGAGAGAGAGAGAGAGAGAGAAGAGACATAGAGAGTGAAAGACATAGAGTGAGAGAAAAGTAGTCACACACAAGGGGGTTGCTTGAGGGTGAGAGGGTGGGGGTGCTCGAGGGTGAGAGAGTGGGGGTGTTCGAGGGTGAGAGAGAGGGGGTGAGGATGAGAGGTTGTGAGGGGGTGCTTGAGGGTGAGAGAGTGTGTGCATGAGAGCACGTGAGGGAGCCGAAGGGGCAGGAGCTTTGGAGAGAGGGGATTTGGATGAGGAGAAGATAGAGCTTGCTATGCGACTTGATCCATGGTGAACTTTTCTTCATTGCAACATGATTAGATGCATATGATCTAGACCAATCCCATGTAAAGTGGAGCCGAAGAAAGTGAAATCAGCCAAGAAATGTGAGCATGCCATTCTCTATGATAAACACTAACTTCTTGGATCAAAACGGACTCACCTGTGGGAGCAATGGAAACAATGTGCTTAGATTAGAGTATGCTCTACAGATCCCCACATCAAGTCTTTGCACCATCCCGGTGCAACTACTCTTTTATTTGCTTATTCGCTTGAACAAACTTGAGCTATACAAAATGAAATGAGCTGAAATATGGTATGTACAATGAGTGAATTTGTTGCTACCCAATTTAGATGGTATTATTCTACACCCTTGAAGTGCTATCATCCCATTCTTCCCGCCACAAAGATCCACAAAACATCTCTTCCTTGGCCCTTGAATGTTCGCCATGAGTCCTTTTTACTTCCTTCCTCATGTCATCAAACCTCTTTAAAGCCATAGTGTCCATCTTCCTAATTCTCTTCCGAGCTATAGTTTCCATCTTCTTGGATGCTTCTAGGTGTGTATTTGCATTCTTCATTAAAGTAGTAAGAGTACCTTGCACATGAGGCTTTGTCCTCCAATGAAATTTTGCATCCTGAGGCTGCTTCCTCCTCATTGTTTTCTTCTACCAAGCCTTAATATGATGAGGATTTGATATTACCTTAGGCATGTGTCTTCCTAATACCATAATTGTGTTGCTTGGTGGTTTGCTCATATGATAGTCTTGTTTCTCTTCAAACTGCACATCCTGCAACAATGATTCTTCTTCATTGATAACTGCAAGACTAGTACTTATCTCATGCTTTGGGATTGGCCCCATGGTCCATTCTGAAGTGATTTATGGAAAGAGAACCTCCTTAGGTAGGACTAAATCATAGGGTGTATCCTAGGGTTCTTGTTATATTCTACATATCTCAAAACAACATCTAAATAATTATTGACCTTTGTTTGTTCACCTAGAGAAAGAAGTGTACTCATCCTCTTTGGTAAAAATTGATCAGAGAGGTCAAAAGGCTCGCTTGGAATTCTTTGTCTTTCTCGAAATGCCTGCAAAAATAGAAGTTGACACCCTTGCTCCAGAGAAGGAGTTGGTTCCATAGAGAGGATAAAGACCATTTTGGCCCAAGGAAGCCTCCTTGTCTACTTGTCCACTACCTACTAGGTGCCCAACTTTGGCCTCATCACAAGGTGGCCCAAGTTCTGCTTCTTCATCTAGTTTCTTGTAACCACATATCTTACCGTTTTCCTTACTGTTTACATGAAAAATAGAAATTTTTTCCTCTTTTTGACCTCCTAATGCTGCTTCTATAGAATCCTCATTTATCTCACATATCTGTATTGTATGACTCTATGCACTCCCCATCTTTTTAATAGTGCATCATCTTCTTGAGGTAAAGAAGGCATTACTTGAGTGTCAACAATATACCCAGTAGCCTTGCCAGTGTCATATCCTTCCTCCAAATGTATATGTAGTTGATTGTTATTGTTCCTTGAAATCCACAACTTGTTCTTTCCCTAATCCTACATTGCTTTTATTTACCTCAACCAAGGCCTTCCCAAGAATAGAGGGTAAGATGTCTCCTATGGTAGGACAAGAAAGTCTAAGAGAAATTGACAACCCTACACTATCACGAGTACCTTTTCCACAATACGAAGTCGTGTAGCCCGATGTTGATATGCTAATGTGACAGTAAAGGGTGTCACCTTGGTGGGGTTCAATTTTCGTTTCTTCATGGTGAAGTCGGGCATCAAATTGATGCCAGAGCCTCCATCTATAATAACACCATTTAGAGCTTCATCTTTTATAAAGATAGATAATCTTGAACTTTGATAGCCTACCAAGGGTGCAAGAGGAAAGTCAAACATGAAACCATCTATACTAGGAAGTGGGCTCATGTAGGCAAACTATATGATGTTTAGCAAATCATTTCTCACCTTTGCATCCATTTGAATAAGTTGGAAATGATTGACTTTATGATGAATTCCTTTCATGACTTCCTCAATTTTTACCTCTTGAGTATTTTCCTGAGAGCGAGTTGGTTGTTCTTGTTGATATATTTAGGTAGTGATGTGTGTGAACACTCTAGGACCATTGGGGCACTTTTTGCCCTCTTTAAGAGGTTTTTTCCCCCCGCTTGTATATATGCCTATTGCCCTAATGGGCTACTTATCTTTGTACATTCTAGTGGTAATACATACAATATTGTGTGTTGTGCTCCAAGCTTCTTCTTCTTCCTTGCGTTGTTTGTGTGCTTCCACAGACATCTAACTCCAACAATTGGTATCAGAGCAGGTTGCCGCTTCATCTAGGCGAAATGCACTATCATAGTGCTTGTGCAAGCTATTTCATCTTTTTTGTGCCAAAGATATATACACGTTTCAATTCGCTCATATAAGCATCTCGAAGTCTACTATAGATTTAGTAGAACTCCTTAGGGTAGTTCTGTTCAACTTTTTTTAGATATAGTCATTTTTTTGCATCAATGTATTTTAGTCAGTAGCCATGGTCGAAAGCACTGATGTATTTTGTATGTTGGCTGTTGAGGATAAGTTGGATGGTATGAATTACCCATTGTGGGCTTATATGATGCATCATGCATTGGTCGCAAAAGGACTATGGAATATTGTGTAGGGTGTTGAAAGACGTCCTGTTACACCTGCGAATATAGGTAGTGCAAATATAGATACTACAAATATAGGCACTAAAGCTGATGGCATCGAAGATGGTGATATTTTGCAAATTCTTGTTCATGTTGCAATTTCTAGTGCACCTATGATAGAGAAAATTTGTTGGGATGGTAGAGATGCTCAAGCACATGCATTGATAGCTTTCTCTGTCAAACGTGCCATTATTCCTCACATTCGCTCTTGCAGAATAGCTAAGGATGCTTGGGATAGGCCTTCCACATTCTGCGAGGCTAGGAATGAGGCTCGTGTTGCTTACCTCCAAAAACAGTTGGAGAGTGAGCACAAAAATGAAGGTGATTCTATGGACAAATTTTTGACAAAGATCAAGGATTTTAAGGAAGATTCGATTTTTACTGATGAAGTTCTTCTTGACAGTTTGCTTGTGCAGACTGTTCTGAATGGTCTTCTTGACTCATATCAGAGTTTTGCTTTTATTCTTTGTTGATGATGAAAGGCAATCCAAATGCCTTAACATTTGAAGAGTTAGTTTCTATTCTATTGCAGAAAGATCAATCTAGATAGAACATGTCTATTATGCGTATTGTAGATCAAGCTTTCCTGGCTAGTCAGAACGGCAAAGGAAAATGCAACTCTTCTACTAGTAAGCAGAAATCTGCTAATTCTGCACAATCAAAGAAGGAAGACAAAGATGAGAAGAAATAAAAAAAGCAGAAATTGTTTTGCAAATATTGTAAAGCAAATGATCATGTCATTAAGAGCTTTCCAAAATTGGTTGCTAAATAGGCAAAGAAGAAAGTGGCCGGAATGGTTATTGCAGAGGCCTCTACATCAAAAACAGAGTCTACTAATCTTGTGCAGTATGAAGAATGGGAGTTTAGTATTGTTTGCAATTTTGAACCATTTTCTCATGAGTAGTGCACGTCTGTAGTAGACTCAGATGTTGGTACTTTGATAGTGGGGCAACCAAACATATTACCTCGAAGCGCAGTTTCTTCTCTTCACTTGAGCCTACCCCAATAGGGAATACTGTTACATGCACCAATAACTCCCCTTATCTTGTTATGGGAGTTGGTAAGATCATTCTGACTACTACTCATGGTAGTTCCTTTACATTGTCAGATGCTTTATTTGTGCAAAGAATCAAGAAGAATCTGTTATCAGTTTCAACTTTAGCCAAGATTGTCTTGGTTGTGGAATTTGTTGATGATAGATGTACAGTTCATGATCTATCAAATAGTGATGTGATTATTATGCATTTTATCTCATGGGATGTATAAGCTCATAGATTATGAAAAATCTATGAATGATTTAGCATGTCCAGTACATGATTATCAGGCTATATCAGATGCAAACTGTTGGCATGCATGCTTTGGTCATTTGAATTTTGCTAGTTTTCCATGCCTGCAAAAATATGAAATGGTGTCCTCTTTGGCCAAACTTGAGGCACCTGGTAAACATACATGTGAGCGTTGTATTTTGGGCAAAATGCAGCGTTCCTAAAGATGGTTCAGTTCGAGCTACTAAGAAATTGCAGCTTGTTCACAACAACATATGTTGTCCTATGCAGACACCCTCTTTTGGAAACTATCTTTACTTCGTGAATTTCATCGAT
>CM035417.1:68489729-68492229 GCA_020310875.1 Ceratopteris richardii | reverse complement strand
TGTGGCATTGGGGGGAGAAATAGCGGGTGTCGAGGGGGGTTGGCAAGGGGGGAGGGAGGGAGAGAGAGAGAGAGAGAGAGAGAGAGAGAGAGAGAGAGAGAGAGAGAGAGAGAGAGAGAGAGAGAGAGAGAGAGAGAGAGAGAGAGAGAGAGAGAGAGAGAGAGAGAGAGAGAGAGAGAGAGAGAGAGAGAGAGAGAGAGAGAGAGAGAGAGAGAGAGAGAGAGCTAGAGAGAAATGCTACGTATTGTGGTGTGGCGGGGGAGGCTAGGGGGCATGGGCAGGAATTGGTAGAGAGAGAGAGAGAGTGAGTAGGGGGAAGCCTATAGTGGTGCAGGGCAGAGGATTGTAGTGCTACGGGGAGGATGGGGAATATGGTGGGTGTGTAGCTTGTGGAGATGGCAGGTGGCAAGTGAGGAGGGAGGGAGGGTGAGAGAGAGAGAGAGAGAGAGAGAGAGAGAGAGAGAGAGAGAGAGAGAGAGAGAGAGAGAGAGAGAGAGAGAGAGAGAGAGAGAGAGAGAGAGAGAGAGAGAGAGAGAGAGAGAGAGAGAGAGAGAGAGAGAGAGAGAGAGAGAGAGAGAGAGAGAGAGAGAGAGAGAGAGAGAGAGGAGACATAGAGAGAGAAAGACATAGGGAGAGTGAGAGGAAAGTAGTCACACACAAGGGGGTTGCTTGAGGGTGAGAGGGTGGGGGTGCTCGAGGGTGAGAGAGTGGGGTTGTTCGAGGGTGAGAGAGAGGGGGTGAGGATGAGAGGTTGTGAGGGGGTGCTTGAGGGTGAGAGAGTGTGTGCATGAGAGCACGTGAGGGAGCCGAAGGGGAAGGAGCTTTGGAGAGAGGGAATTTGGATGAGGAGAAGATAGAGCTTGCTCTGCCACTTGATCCATATTGAACTTTTCTTCATTGCAACATGATTAGATGCATTTGATCTAAACCGATCCCATAGCCAAAAGTTGAAGCACACTCTTGCAAAGACTTGACAAGAATGAAACCTAGGTTCAAACAAAGAGAGTGCATAATTTTGCTTTGTCCACCTTGTGCTGTGAAGTGATAAAAGATGATATTGCTATTTCCACATGACAGTGAGACTTCCCATCTACTTATTTGCTCCGTGATCTCTCATTATCAATGCTCTACTTCTTAAGTAGTGTTACTAATTTGATCATACGGATAAAAATAATTGATCCTTTTAAACTCATCGGTGTCCACTTCAAAATGAGACTAGCTTGACACACAACAAAGCCCTCATAGAGGATGTTATTGATATTCAAACTACTATCACTATACCTTGTAAAGTGGAGCCGAAGAAAGTGAAATCGGACAAGAAATGTGAGCATGCCATTCTCCATGATAAACACTCACTTCTTGGATCAAAACGGACTCACTTGTGGGAGCAATGGAAACAATGTGCTTAGATACAGTATGCTCTACAGATCCCCACATCAGGTCTTTGCATCGTTCTGGTGCAACTACTCTTTTATTTGCTTATTCTCTTGAACAAAATTGAGCTGTACAAAATGAAATGAACTGAAATATGGTATGTACAATGAGTGAATTTGTTGCTACCCAATTTAGATGGTATTATTCTACACCCTTGAAGTGCTATCATCCCATTCTTCCCGCCACAAAGATCCACAAAACATCTCTTCCTTGGACCTTGAGTGTTGGCCATTAGTCCTTTTTACTTCCCTCCTCATGTCATCAACCTCTTTAAAGCCATAGTGTCCATCTTCCTAATTCTCTTTTGAGCTATAGTTTCCATCTTGTTGGATGCTCCTAGGTGTGTATTTGCATTCTTCATTAAAGTAGTAAGAGTACCTTGCACATGAGGCTTTGTCCTCCAATGAAATTTTGCATCCTGAGGCTCCTTCCTCCTCATTGTTTTCTTCTACCAAGCCTTACTGTGATGAGGATTTGATATTACCTTAGGAATGTGTCTTCCTAATACCATAATCATGTTGTGTGGTGGTTTGTTCATATGATAGTCTTGTTTCTCTTCAAACTACACATCCTGCAACAATGATTCTTCTTCATTGATAACTGGAAGACTAGTACGTATCTCATGCTTTAGAATTGGCTCCATGGTCCATTCTGAAGTGATTTATGGAAATAGAACCTCCTTAGGTATGACTAAATCATAGGGTGTAGCCAAGGGTGCCTGGTTATGTTCTACATATCTCAAAACAATATCTAAATAATTATTGACATTTGTTTGTTCACCTAGAGAAAGAAGTGTAATCATCCTCTTTGGTAAAAATTGATCAGAGAGGTCATAAGGCTCGCTTGGTATTCTTTGTCTTTCTCAAAATGCTTGCAAAAATAGAAGTTGACCCCCTTGCTCCAGAGAAGGAGTTGGTTCCATAGAGAGAATAAAGACCATTTTGGCCCAAGGAAGCCTCCTTGTCTACTTGTCCACCACCTGCTAGGTGCCCAATTCGGCCTCATCAGAAGGTGGCCCAAGTTCTGCTTCTTCATCTAGTTTCGTGTAACCACGTATCTTACAATT
>CM035417.1:68472229-68482229 GCA_020310875.1 Ceratopteris richardii | reverse complement strand
ACACTTTTCATAATGGATTTTTGTACTTAGAACACAAGTTATGCATCACACAAGGTTTTAAAGAATTTGTTATGAAAGAGATGCATGAACCACCTTATATGGGTCATAGGGGCATAAAAAGTACTATTTCTATGTGTAAAGAATTCTTCTTTTGGCCAAATATAGAAAATGATATTGCACAATATGTTTCCCATTGCATTGTGTGTCAATGTGTGAAACGAGATGGGCAAAGTGAAGCTATAAATAAGTACTATTTTAGATTTATTAAATTGTTATTTTTTATATAATCCAAGTAATTGGGATGAGAAAATTCCTTTACTACAATTTGCAAGAGAGAGAGAGAGAGAGAGAGAGAGAGAGAGAGAGAGAGAGAGAGAGAGAGAGAGAGAGAGAGAGAGAGAGAGAGAGAGAGAGAGAGAGAGAGAGAGAGAGAGAGAGAGAGAGATTCATAGGTGGGTGGATGGTGGAGGGGTGCAAGGTTGTGAAGGGGAGTGGGGCTATGGAGGGGTTCGGGGCTATGGAGGGGTGTGGAGGAGTGCGGGGCTGCGGAGGGGTATGGAGGGCTACAGAGGGGTGTGGAGGGATGCAGGATGGCGAGTGCCAGATGGGCAGTGGGGAGAGAGAGAGAGAGAGAGAGAGAGAGAGAGAGAGAGAGAGAGAGAGAGAGAGAGAGAGAGAGAGAGAGAGAGAGAGAGAGAGAGAGAGAGAGAGAGAGAGAGAGAGAGAGAGAGAGACTTGTCAACTCTATCCAGGACGAGTATAGCAACGTGGCTAGATAGGGGATGACATCCCTTTTGAATTCTTTCGCATATGCCGATGAATTCTCGCTAATGCCTGAGCAGGTTTTGGATAGTTTCAATAAGGCTCTTGATAGTCTTGGGTCTGCTTTGCAATAGACCACTCTTTTTGAATGAGCTAATAACACCTTGTCATGACAATCTTTCTGATACTCGATCAAGCAGTGCGATGGGCTACAAAACAACAAGCTGGCAAGAGGACGGATAGAGAGAGAAATGCATTGCGGCTTCTAGGCTACAGTGGGGTATTTTGGGCTACACGGGGGTGTGGCATTGGGGGGAGAAATAGCGGGTGTCGAGGGGGGTCGCAAGGGGGGAGGGAGGGAGAGAGAGAGAGAGAGAGAGAGAGAGAGAGAGAGAGAGAGAGAGAGAGAGAGAGAGAGAGAGAGAGAGAGAGAGAGAGAGAGAGAGAGAGAGAGAGAGAGAGAGAGAGTGTTGAAGTCTGGGGAGTAACCAACCCTAACCGCCTCACATGGAAGTGAGAGGCTCTTCCAAGAGGAGTTGCAAGAAGTGCAAGCAACGCACACACACCCACGTCCATGAACAATGGCACCATGGCCAACGTCAAAAGGAGCAAGGGAGGGCAATGCTCACACACAAGCCAACCCCAAGTGCCAAACCCACACACATGGACGCCTAGCACACAAGGAGAAATGTGGAAGCCAAATGATCCTTCATTCCATTAGCATGGAGGCCAAAAGGCCCCCTTACAAGAAATGAGCCTCTTATTTATAGGCTCAGTACAATTTCCCATGTGCTCCTTTTGACTAGTCAAAAAGGAGCACATGCCTAACTTCCATAGTTCAAAAAGATCTTTTCTAACAACCAAATCTCTCAAAGGAGGAGGATACGTGCGCGTGGAGATTTTGCTTGCTTTCTTGAAAAAGGTGAGCATTTACAACAAGGCTCCATAGCTTTAGTTTATGAGAAATATTAAAAAGTATCTAGGGAAGGGTTCTTATGTGAAATCCTAAATAGATACAAAAAGAGATGTTATTTTGGTCTAGGGAGGGTTTCTATACACAATTGTGGGTATGTGCATACCCTACAACCCAACACTCTCCCCCCCCTAGACTTTGTCGTCCTCGACAAAGCTAAGAGGAAAGGATCATACACAACAGAACTGGTTCAATCTTGAGTTCTTCAATTCTGAGAAGCTCCAGGTCTGCAAATCTTCCATTCTGCAGTTTGCAGTCTTCAAGTCTTCATACTCTTCATTGATCTTCAACACCTCAATCTTCAATCTTCCCAATCTGCAATACTTCAATCTGCCAAGCTTCAAGCTGCAAGTCTTCAGTCTTTACTTCAAGCTGCAAATCTTCAATCTTTAGAGCTGAGCGACACAATCCCCTTGGGGGGCAGTCAGCCCAGCCCTCCAGTGTGCCTTCTCTTCAAAGCTCCAATACCTGAAATTTAACATACATAACAAGTAGACTGATATTGAAAAGAACCAACCACAAAATTTCATTTTTTAGTTTCCACTTGAGAGACATCTCTCACTTAAAACTTGCTCTTCTAATGAGAAGAGCTCCTGATAATCTTCTTATTTCTGCAATCCAACATCAGTTATCTCCAAGTGAGTGTGACATATCACGTTTCATAGCATGTGAAATAGGATATCATGATTAACGTACATTCCTACCCTCATTTCATCTTGCAATTTGACATGAGTTTTATGTGCTCATAGAATGAACAGTCAATAGTGCAACATTGAGTCCTATCATTTTAGGAGCATTCAGGAAATTAAATCATCTTATCCAGCACTATTCCTGCAAAGCACAGTTGCAAAACATCTAAGTGTGTTTGCCTGTATTGCTAAATATTCCTTTGAGCAATGTGGAACTAGGGAGTTACTCCTCTAGAAAAAAACAATTGCTCAAACCCTTATGTTTTTCACACTAATTAAGTGCAGAACATGTCTGAAAAAATGTCAACCCCTATGTGCCTGTTCACCTTCAACCGTCTTTTAGAGAATCGTGCTTACATCATAAAAGAACATTTTGAAGCACAAGCATTATGTATCCAATGTTTCATATGTTTAACTCATTGTCATGAAGTACACTGAGATGACCACTCCAACTAGATCAAAGCAAGTGTGAAAAAGAGGTCAATCATGCATCCAGCTATTCCAGAAATATCTACTTGAGGTACCAACAGTAATATTGCAAATTTTCATAAGCAGCAACAGTTACACAAGTATATAGCACATAGGATGTGGAATCCTCAAGTTCTGGAAGTAGAGTTTATGGTCATAGAATCTTCCAAGTAGTCGGGTTTTCAGGTGCTCCGAGGAGTATACCACATTACCACCTATCCAAAATGTTGTTCGTTGTGAAGTCGCTTATCTGCAACCTATTATAATGTGATCTTTAGAGTAGAAATGTGAGACAGATCGTGAGTCAATAGATGATTGGGTAATCAAACAGAGAGAACAAATCATTAGAGTCACCCCAACTCCTCAGATGTGAGGGAAGTGGGCCATTGTATGCTCTGAAAACCTTGGCAAACATACGATATGACTGCATACTACCTCAACAAAAAGCGATTGTACTATTTCAAACAGATAATCTGTCCATACTAGTTGTGATGACAAAAATAAAAAAGTGAACAGTTCCCATATGATGTTATCATCTGCCTTCCTTCTAAACATACATAGCAACAACCATATCTCCAATAATTTAACTATGCCACCATTGATCCTGATGTGTTATCATATAGGTGCATGTGTGACATATGAGATAAAAGTTTTCCCTTCTAGTGACTCAAATGAGTATGCAAAGGTCAATTTTCAATCAAATAAGTCAATCATCTTATAATATATGAAGGTGAAAATAGGATGACCATGCAATAAGTAAGCACGTGAGTCTTTCCCCTAGAGAAGTCCATTATCTGCTCCAACTGAAATCAGGCCCTGAACTCAAACATGAAACCGAACAATCTTAGACGTCAACCATATGAAACACTTCTCATCTTGTCCATTAACCATAAGTGAATACAATTATTCATAACAGAACATATGAAGGAAGAAAACGAGTCGTGAGCTTCCCATAGTAGTAGCCTTCTACAAAAGATTAACTAACAATTCTGAGCCATCATCAACTTCTGTTTCAACCTATAACACTCAAGATAGATTCATGATGAGCAATTAGAATGAATATATTCATCTCATGTTGGAGGAAATCAAAGGTAGGCCTAATGCATCCATGACCAAAATAATACATCCAACTTTTTCAATGCTTCAAGATGATAGAGAGTCAGCAAAGCTAGGCCCATCAAGCAGTATTCAGCATGCACTGGTTAGTGAGAGATCTTCACTACCTATAGGTGACCAACCTACTTTTTAGAGGAGAGTCTTCCAAGTAGCATTTTTAAGAAACCGCAATACATGATTCCCTGAATTCCATAATTAGCTTATCATAACCTTATGGGCAGGTGGGGCGGTCACAACCCCTAAAATAGGTCATCTAAACATAGAAAAGCATTCAGTGCATCATCTCATTACCACATAGATCAACCGTATTAGGACATTATTACGAACAGAGAACTGATCATAGTTATGAGAAACCTCTAGCTCGGAAGTCACCTGATGCAGCCAAACTCCCATCCTTTTGGGAACTCATAAAAAAAAACCAAGTCAAAATAAGCACAACCTACTTCTATTTGTCAGAAACCTTTGGGTAGTCAACAAACTTTCAGTCTTTCATGGCAAACTCGAAGCTGCCCTCAAGAGGTGTCACTACACATCTATCGAGACTTGCATACCTCCAAACAGTCAATTGACAAAATCCATAATACGCATAGAATGACTTCCCTGTTGCACCATGATGGAATTGGGACCGAGACAAACATGTCTCCCGAACAGCACTATCCTGGTGTGAGAACCTATAGATCGATCAGAGCTTCAGAACAGTCACTTCTACAAATACTATACTGAACACACAAAGTGTTTCAAGAAATAACCATCTACAAAGCTCATGGATAAACAGATTTGTCCAACACTTGAAACACAATAGTTTGAGAGCCTGCCATAAAGCGAATAATATGAACCATATTCGATCATTGTTTATTAAAGGGAGTTTATTTAAATAACATCGTAAAGGAGTAATGCATACAATCCTTAAAAGTTCAAGGCCTCCAACACAGTATATCAGAACATAGTCATTCACAAGATTAACTTACCCAATATGGCATGGTTACTCGACCAAAATTACAGCAGCCTTGCGGTTGCCCTTGAGAGTTCTTTTCCTGGTGCATAACATGAAAGAACCCCCAGGGTGATGTTAAACCAATGTGTGACCTTGTTTGAGACAATGGGGACAGTTCACCACATCTGTGTATCGAGTCTTTTGCGACATATTGTTATATAAACCTTGCCGTTACAGGATGGAGAAAAAAAAAATATTAACTTTCAGACCGCAAGTTCGAATCAGTGATCCTATTCTTCTAATAACTCAAGGTAACAGAAAACAACACATGCAAAATCTTCCATTTCGATATTATGACAAAAATGTGTATATGCTCCGAGAACACCATAAATAGCATGGGTGCCTAGAGAAGTAGGCGCATGGAAGAAAATCGTGTTGCCATAGCCTGCATGCCAGGTGGACCCTTCAGCCTTCATAATCATCACTTCAAAGCAGTCTTTGAATCTTATTGCCACCATGTGTGCACTTGCTTGCGTTCTGAAGCTAAAAGAATTTGTTGTGTGAGAGTCAAAAGCCACACCTAGGATGACTTGTACACCTGCCAAGTGCCTTTCACAATGTGGAGAGAGAGCGGCCTCATCCTCCGGTCTGAGTCGGTGTTAGCAAGAAGTAGAAGCACTTTGCATCTCAGTAGAGAATCACAACATTAAGAACAATCATATGACATGCAATCAGAGAGGAAAGATCGAGGGGGAGCTCCCAACGAGCCCAACCCTTCAAAAACTAAGCATGAGAAGCTAGAAATAGGCACATGCATGGTAAAGCAGGAGCAGAGGGGGCCCTTGGACATGACCAAGAGTAGCAAAATGAAATGAACTCGGGGACTCAGAAGGGCTCACCACCCTGGTTCAGGGCTTGATGTAGAAGATAGCGAAGGGTAGGACAGGGAAGCCAAAAGAGGGCCCAACCCCACCATAGCAGTCGTAGAGATGATAGAGCAGCACTCATTGCTTCCTCGCAATAATCTATGCCACTCTCGAAGACAAGGTCGCGCAACCATAAACCATCTACCTATGCTGCAAGCCGTAACATATCACAACCAGAAGTTGCGAGGGAGCCATAGCTCCATCCCAAGCTGATCCTCAAGCTCCATGCGAAGAGGGAGCAGTGTTTCTTGACTTCCAAAAAGGAGATTGGCTACGCAGGAGAGGAGGATATGGGGGTTAGCTTTACTCCATGCATCGAAGTGAAGATATGCAAGGGAAGCCAAAGAGCTAGCACGCCGGTGGGTCGTCGCCAGGCAGAAGTGAGAACCATGCTTGTTTCCATAGACACCATCGCCAACAGGGGGCTTCCGCACAGCTCTGCATGGAGCGAAGCTCACCATGCCAAGGGGCCGGACGAAGCTCAGAACCGAGAACGTCATTTCGTATGTGCGCCATTGGTCGACCCTGAAGCATCAACGAGATGGCACCCAGCCATCGAGGGAGGAGAGGAGCATCGTAGTAGCTCCGCACCCTTCTATGCGATAAGGGAGGTCAAGAGGTATGTAGAGATGGTCCTGCAACAGAGGTAAGCAGGGAACGTAGCTCCTCCTGCAAGAGGAAGGAGACGGAAAAAGAGGGAGAGAGAAAGGGGTAGTACACCCCTTCCTGCCCCGCACATTTTTGTCAGTAAGGAGGGAATGGGAGGGAGAGTTAAGACCCTCCCCCAACTACCCTATCGTACAACATAAAGAGAGGGAAGGCGCATATATTCATGGGAACTTCGAATCTTGCCTCTTCTTTGGCACGTATTTTTTTTCTTTTCGAAAAGATGAAGAGAGGGAGGGATTAGAGAGAGTAGAACCCACCCTCTATCCAAGGCATGCACAAAATCAGAGGTGACAGAGATGGAGAGTGATGCCAGTTAATGAATGTGTGGAAGTGTGTGTGTGAGAGTGAGAGAGAGAGAGAAGGGGGTTAGGGAGTGTTTTTTATTCAACAAACAAAGAAATGAACTAACACTACTCAAAAATTAAAGAAAAGTGGTACCCAAGGCCAACCGAAGGCCACACGGATCCACAACTCAATCCAAGCATGAGGTGCATCCACCAAGTGTAGGCACGACAAGCTTGAAAAAACCCAACGGTTGAAGGCCGACCATCCCCGGCAACGGCGCCAAATTTTGTTGAAGTCTGGGGAGTAACCAACCCTAACCGCCTCACATGGAAGTGAGAGGCTCTTCCAAGAGGAGTTGCAAGAAGTGCAAGCAACGCACACACACCCACGTCCATGAACAATGGCACCATGGCCAACGTCAAAAGGAGCAAGGGAGGGCAATGCTCACACACAAGCCAACCCCAAGTGCCAAACCCACACACATGGACGCCTAGCACACAAGGAGAAATGTGGAAGCGAAATGATCCTTCATTCCATTAGCATGGAGGCCAAAAGGCCCCCTTACAAGAAATGAGCCTCTTATTTATAGGCTCAGTACAATTTCCCATGTGCTCCTTTTGACTAGTCAAAAAGGAGCACATGCCTAACTTCCATAGTTCAAAAAGATCTTTTCTAACAACCAAATCTCTCAAAGGAGGAGGATACGTGCGCGTGGAGATTTTGCTTGCTTTCTTGAAAAAGGTGAGCATTCACAACAAGGCTCCATAGCTTTAGTTTATGAGAAATATTAAAAAGTATCTAGGGAAGGGTTCTTATGTGAAATCCTAAATAGATACAAAAAGAGATGTTATTTTGGTCTAGGGAGGGTTTCTATACACAATTGTGGGTATGTGCATACCCTACAACCCAACAGAGAGAGAGAGAGAGAGAGAGAGAGCTAGAGAGAAATGCTACGTATTGTGGTGTGGCGGGGGAGGCTAGGGGGCATGGGCAGGAATTGGTAGAGAGAGAGAGAGAGTGAGTAGGGGGAAGCCTATAGTGGTGCAGGGCAGAGGATTGTAGTGCTACGGGGAGGATGGGGAATATGGTGGGTGTGTAGCTTGTGGAGATGGCAGGTGGCAAGTGAGGAGGGAGGGAGGGTGAGAGAGAGAGAGAGAGAGAGAGAGAGAGAGAGAGAGAGAGAGAGAGAGAGAGAGAGAGAGAGAGAGAGAGAGAGAGAGAGAGAGAGAGAGAGAGGAGACATAGAGAGAGAAAGACATAGGGAGAGTGAGAGGAAAGTAGTCACACACAAGGGGGTTGCTTGAGGGTGAGAGGGTGGGGGTGCTCGAGGGTGAGAGAGTGGGGTTGTTCGAGGGTGAGAGAGAGGGGGTGAGGATGAGAGGTTGTGAGGGGGTGCTTGAGGGTGAGAGAGTGTGTGCATGAGAGCACGTGAGGGAGCCGAAGGGGAAGGAGCTTTGGAGAGAGGGAATTTGGATGAGGAGAAGATAGAGCTTGCTCTGCCACTTGATCCATGGTGAACTTTTCTTCATTGCAACATGATTAGATGCATTTGATCTAAACCGATCCCATAGCCAAAAGTTGAAGCACACTCTTGCAAAGACTTGACAAGAATGAAACCTAGGTTCAAACAAAGAGAGTGCATAATTTTGCTTTGTCCACCTTGTGCTGTGAAGTGATAAAAGATGATATTGCTATTTCCACATGACAGTGAGACTTCCCATCTACTTATTTGCTCCGTGATCTCTCATTATCAATGCTCTACTTCTTAAGTAGTGTTACTAATTTGATCATACGGATAAAAATAATTGATCCTTTTAAACTCATTGGTGTCCACTTCAAAATGAGACTAGCTTGACACACAACAAAGCCCTCATAGAGGATGTTATTGATATTCAAACTACTATCACTATACCTTGTAAAGTGGAGCCGAAGAAAGTGAAATCGGACAAGAAATGTGAGCATGCCATTCTCCATGATAAACACTCACTTCTTGGATCAAAACGGACTCACCTGTGGGAGCAATGGAAACAATGTGCTTAGATACAGTATGCTCTACAGATCCCCACATCAGGTCTTTGCATCGTTCTGGTGCAACTACTCTTTTATTTGCTTATTCTCTTGAACAAAATTGAGCTGTACAAAATGAAATGAACTGAAATATGGTATGTACAATGAGTGAATTTGTTGCTACCCAATTTAGATGGTATTATTCTACACCCTTGAAGTGCTATCATCCCATTCTTCCCGCCACAAAGATCCACAAAACATCTCTTCCTTGGCCCTTGAGTGTTGGCCATTAGTCCTTTTTACTTCCCTCCTCATGTCATCAACCTCTTTAAAGCCATAGTGTCCATCTTCCTAATTCTCTTTTGAGCTATAGTTTCCATCTTGTTGGATGCTCCTAGGTGTGTATTTGCATTCTTCATTAAAGTAGTAAGAGTACCTTGCACATGAGGCTTTGTCCTCCAATGAAATTTTGCATCCTGAGGCTCCTTCCTCCTCATTGTTTTCTTCTACCAAGCCTTTCTATGATGAGGATTTGATATTACCTTAGGAATGTGTCTTCCTAATACCATAATCATGTTGTGTGGTGGTTTGTTCATATGATAGTCTTGTTTCTCTTCAAACTACACATCCTGCAACAATGATTCTTCTTCATTGATAACTGGAAGACTAGTACGTATCTCATGCTTTAGAATTGGCTCCATGGTCCATTCTGAAGTGATTTATGGAAATAGAACCTCCTTAGGTATGACTAAATCATAGGGTGTAGCCAAGGGTGCCTGGTTATGTTCTACATATCTCAAAACAATATCTAAATAATTATTGATATTTGTTTGTTCACCTAGAGAAAGAAGTGTAATCATCCTCTTTGGTAAAAATTGATCAGAGAGGTCATAAGGCTCGCTTGGTATTCTTTGTCTTTCTCAAAATGCTTGCAAAAATAGAAGTTGACCCCCTTGCTCCAGAGAAGGAGTTGGTTCCATAGAGAGAATAAAGACCATTTTGGCCCAAGGAAGCCTCCTTGTCTACTTGTCCACCACCTGCTAGGTGCCCAATTCGGCCTCATCAGAAGGTGGCCCAAGTTCTGCTTCTTCATCTAGTTTCGTGTAACCACGTATCTTACAATTTTCCTTACTGTTTACATGAAAAATAGCAACTTTTTCCTGTTTTTGGC
>CM035417.1:68454729-68464729 GCA_020310875.1 Ceratopteris richardii | reverse complement strand
TATCCTGTACATACTTCTTTTGAGTGATATATATACCTGAGTTGGTGTAGACTAACTCAAGACCTAAGAAGTACTTTAATAATCCAAGATCACTAATCTTGAATTCTTTCATCATCTGTCCTTTGATGTGTCTAATCCCATTGACATCATTACCTGTAATGATGATGTCATCAACATAAACACACAAGTAGATTACCTCTGTATTACTCCTCTTTATGAATAGAGAAGTATCAGCTTTACTCATCACAAATCCTTGGTCTTGGAGATAGGTTGTCAACCTGTAATTCCATGCTCTAGGTGCCTGCTTCAAACCATATAGAGCCTTCTTCAATTTACAAACATAATTTACCTTCTTGGGATCTTCATAGCCAGGTGGTTGTGACATGTAGACTTCTTCAGATATCCATCCATTCAAGAAAGCATTCTTGACATCTAATTGGTACATGTTCCAATTCTTGGATGCAGCTACACTCACCAATATTCTGATAGTTGGCATCTTAGCCACCGGAGAAAATGTCTCCTCATAATCAATGCCTTGGGTTTGTGCAAAACCCTTGGCTACCAACCTAGCTTTGTACCTGTTGATTGTTCCATCTGAATTTTTCTTTAGCTTATAGATCCATCTGGATCCTATCACCTTCATAGATTCCTTCTTGGGTACCAAGTCCCAAGTATCACTCTCCTTGAGAGCTTCTATTTCTTCATCCATAGCTCCTTTCCATTCTGGTTTGGTAATTGCTTCTTCATAGGTACCTGGTTCTTCATTCAACAAATCCTTTGCAAGATATACAGAATGTTTAGTTACAAGTGATGTGTCATACCCAAATCTGATAGGCTTCTTCTTTTCTCTCTGAGATCTCCTCATTGCTTGAGTTGAGGATTCTGGTGTATCCTCTAGCTTCTTCATCTTCATCTTTCCTTTGGATTTCCATGCCTTGAATTCCTCAAGGTTAATTGTATCATCATCATCTGAGCTTGATTCATCTTTCTGGATTGGTTCCTCCTTGGTGAGCTTTGGGAAATCTTCTTCCATATCATAGGGTAGACTAACCTTCCTGCATTCATTCTCATACCATGAGTCATTCTCATCAAAGATGACATCTCTGCTTACCTTGAAGCCTTTGTTTGTTGGGTTGTAGAATCTGTATCCCTTTTGGTTTAAATCATAACCAATGAAGATACATTTTTCAGCTTTAGGGTCTAGCTTTCCCCTTACCTGTGAGGGAATATGCACATATGCTACACAACCAAAAATTTTGCAATGATCCAGAGAAGGTCTCTTACCATGCCAAGCTTCATATGGTGTCATGCCATCAAGTGATTTGGATGGCAACCTGTTGATAAGATAGGTGGCAGTGGATACACTCTCTGCCCAAAGATAATTTGGCAATTTCTTTTCATTAAGCATAGACCTAGCTGTTTCTACAATGAGTCTATTCCTTCTTTCAGCTACCCCATTTTGTTCAGGTGAGTACCTTGTAGTAATCTCCCTTTTGATGCCTCTTTCCTGCAAAAAATCTTCAAACTCATTGGAGAAGTATTCTCCTCCACCATCTGACCTTAGTCTCTTCAAGCTTCTTCCTGTTTGGTTTTCAACAAGTGCAAGATACCTCTTGAAACAATTAAACACTTCATCTTTATGCTTCATAAAGTATAAGATGGTCCATCTGCTATAATCATCAATGAAGGACACATAATACCTTGAACCTGAAATGGAAGGGTCCTTGCTAGGTCCCCAAACATCTGTGTGTACCAAGTCTAGGTAGTCTTCATGCATAAAAACTTTCCTTGAATATGGCAACCTGTGAGACTTACCAAACTGACATGCTCCACACTTATAAATCATGTGTTGCTTGGATACATTAGGTATCCCAAGCACACATTGATCCCTGCACATTTGCTTTAGGGTTCTTTCACCTATGTGACCTAACCTCTTGTGCCATATCTCTAACTCTGAAAGTGTTTGATCCTTTTAATTATACAAAGCAATGTTCTTGGTGTCTTCTAGCTCAAAAGTAAACAATCTACCTGATTTTTCTCCCTTGGCTATTCTTCTGAATCCATGTCTTGGGTCCTCCACATATGCTCCATGTTGAGTGAATCTGACCTGCAAACCTTTCTCCACAATCTGACCAACAGCCATTAGATTCTTGGTGATAGTTGGTACATAGAGTACCCTGCTTAATAGGTTCTGGTTACCATCACATGTCTTCACATTTCCAATCTTAACAACAGAGTGTTTAGTATCATCACCTGTCTGTACCTGATATTTGCCCTTGGGTTCTTCCAAATCAGAAAGCAGTGCCACATTGCGAGCTACATGGTTAGAACATCCTGAGTCAATATAAAATAAATGATCATCATTTGTACCTGCCTTGGAGGTCATATTCATGATCAATAGGGAGTCATCTTTCTCCTCTTTGTAGTTGTTGTAGTCTCTTCTATTTCTGAATCCACCTTGGTAATTACCATTATGGTTGTGGTTGTAATTGTTGTTGTATTGATTGTTGTATCCATTATAGCCTTGGTGTTGATTGAATTTGCCTCTCCCTTGAGAGTATCCACCTCTTGAGTAGCCTCTTCCTCTCTGATTCTTGTAGTTCTTGTAGCATTCATCTGTGGTATGATTGGACAATCCACAAATGTTGCATGGTGATGAGTTGTAGGGTCTCCCCCTACCTGACTTACCTCCTCTGCCCCTGCCTCTTGATGATCTACCTCTCCCTGCATAATTAGCTTGGGAGGTAGAACCTTCTTCATCCTGTTTCTTCCCTTTACCTTTATCCTTAACTTTCTTATCAGTATAGAGAGCAGAGGGGTTGTTACCTTTTGACTGATCTCCTGTCTTTGTAAACTTTGCTTCATGTGTGAATAGTTGGCTCATGAGTGTTGTGAGATCTGGGGTATGCATGTCCATATAGAGGTCCATTGCAGTGGTGAAACTTTCCCACTTATCATCTGCCTTGAGTCCATTTGTTACTTGCCTGACTATTTGCTCCTCTTCAATCTCCTCTCCAATGCTTGCTAATTGGTCTGCCACATCTTTAATCTTAGTCACATACTCTGAGACTGATTGCTTGGGCTGCTTCCTAAGGGTTGTGAATTCAATCCACAGTTGATTCTTCCTGGCCCTTGTGTTGGAAGAGAAATATGTTGACAAGGTTTCCCAAGTCTCTTGGGAAGTCTTACAGTTCCTTACATGAGGTAAAAGGAAATCAGATATAGAGTTAAGAAGGTAAGACCTTGCCAAAGCATCTTTTGCACACCATTGGTTGAGCCTCTCATGTTCATCCTTGGTGGGTAGTCCTCTAGTTTTAAATGAGGGCAATTCCTCATCTCCTGATATGTATCCAAATAAGCTCCTTCCTTGTAGATAGGTCTTCATCCTCAATGACCAAGCTTGGTAGTTGTTCCTGTCCAATTTGTCAATGAATGAAGGAAAACCATCTCCCATTGTTACCTTATTTGCTTTGATACCACTGTTGGGAGTGATGGTTGGATGCACTCAAGAGATTGAGTTGAAGCTGCTAAACCTGCTTTGCTCCAGCCCTCCTTTGCTTCAGATATGCTTAGTACACTAGCTTAGCTTCCAAATGATACCAAGAAAGCATATATGTACTTTGCAAATGATATGTGTAATGATCAAATCAAAACAGATAACTTGGCACTTCAAAAATCCTAGAAAACTTGCTATTTCTGTAATGACACCTGCTCAGTCTTTCACTCAGTGTGACCAGCACACTAACAATTGATCTAATTCCTTCTAGAAATATTAAATTAGCTTAACAAGCTACCATTTTCAAGTGGAATGAGAAGAAATGATAAACTACTCACTGAGAAATCAATTTAGCAAAATTATATGTACCCCCGACTTTTTAGGAACTCTGCAGACACAGACCAGTGTGCACCTCGACTGAGATTTCTCTGTAATGGTTGATCCAATGACCTTGAAATTTTGTAGGTGTATAGTAGACTTTGAGCGGAATCCAATGTGCTTTGAATCACTTGATTTGGTTCAGTAGATCGTGAGATATGCTCCTTTGAAGTTGACAGACTTGGAGTAGATGACTCAGAGACAACAGAGATAGTGAATGTGTATACTTCTATTGATTGATATAGTTTTACAATCTCATTAGCATGACAAGCATAGCTAATTGAGGTGTTGTGGTGTAGGCTATGAAGTAGCACTAACACACACAAAGTTACACAGTAGAATGCCTCGGGGAGTGAGCTCAATTGGACTAGCTAACCCGCGAGTTTTTCCTTCACTTTTTATATGAGTTGGAAGTTAATTTGAATTTCAAATTCAAACTAAGGCTCCCTAGAATCTTTCCTCTAAAAGTAGGGAGATATTCTCTCTACTAAACCATTCACCTTTTCCACGATTAATCAAGTAGGTAAGTGATTACATGAGATGCCAAGTCATATAGACTTTTACAATGGGTAAAGAGGTAAGAACTTATAAGCATAAGTTCATATGGACCTTGCTTCAAGTGAAGCCTTGATGAAAGTTCTCCAAGCTAATCTTCCAAGATTCCAAGCCAAGTGTGAAGGATTGAAATGCACCAACAATAAATAGATAGATAGATAGATGGATGGATAGATGGATAGACGAATAGAGGAATAGACGGATAGATGGATATATGGATAGATAGACTAATAGATAGATAGATAGATAGATAGATTGTTGAAGAAACACTCACGAATTTGACAAACAGACATACATAAAAGGAAAAAGAAAAGAGAAGCAGAATCAAAGAAAATCAAAAGCCTTAGTGGAGGGACAAATCCACGACCGTTATGTACAGTACAGAATCTTCCAGGATCAGAGTTCGTTATACCGAATCAAATTGTACATAGAGAGAACGTGCATAGGAATAATAGAAGGGAAGTGCGAACAAGAACGTGCGTGAGAAGAGCGCGCAGTATAAATAAGAGCACAAATAGAAGAAGAAGAAGATATAGAGAGCTTTAGTTATGGTTAGAAGAAGACGCCAGAGATCGCATATGTAGAAGAAGACACGAGATCGCGTATGTAAAGATGAATAACGGAAACCTGAAATGTCGGGTATTCATCTGAGAGAGATGGTAGGAAGGAACTACTCACTGTAGGAGAGTTTCTGTAGCTTGAGCAAGAAGAGGCCAAGCCTGTTTGTACACGTCTTCTCTAATAGAAAACACATGTTCATGTGGGAATTCGTGTGCACTGTTCGTATGTGAAGAATCCGAAGTATTGTCATACTACGGTTAAAGATAGTTAACAGTTAAAGTTTTCACAGTAAACGTATTTTTGGTCAGTTACAGTTTCTCAGTAAATGAGTAATTTCCGATAGAAGAACGAAGTAGATCTCGCAGAGTAATGCGAATTTTTGTATGAGAGATAGCTCATTCTGTAGCTAGACATCTCTACTTTCCATTGATCAAAGTTTCTGGTGGAAAAGATATCTACACACAGTACAAAGCCTGACCGGAAAAAGGTTTTCTGAACTAGTGGAGTTTTTCCTTAAACTTCAGGAAGAGTTCAGTAAGTTAAGGAAGTTCACGCATCACTCCCTTACTTCATAAACATTCACTTGAAGTAATTATAATCAGAATTGGAGTTCATTCCGGTACAATTCCGGTACGATTACGGTGTCAGTCCAGTGACAGTCTGGTGAAGTTTTGGTGAAATTTTTCAGTGACTTTAGAGCGCAGTCTTATACGCTGGGCGTCAGAAACTTTGCTAAGCTATTGATTGATTACAGAGGTGTTCTAAATCACACTAGCTTAGTTCTTCTTGGCGTGGCGAATTCCGCAGGCTTAATAAGGTTCAACCTTCGTCGCGTCAACAAGAAGTGGTATCAGGAAGAGCCGAGTAAAACCACAACAGTGGTATCAAAGCCAGAATATCCACCCTCAATTGGCGTCAGAGCCAAGGATAGACCCAAGAGCCGAAAGATTCTGAAAAGCAGAAAGGTTCTCAAGGAACAATCGAAAGAGAAGATACAGGAGAAATCAAAAACTTTCATAAGGAAAGGAGAACGCTGAAGAGATCAACAGCAAACGGTATCAAGAAGTATTCTGAAGTCATCCTCAAGAATAAAGGTTCGTGAAAGGTAAAACCCTTAACATCATACTCACTGGAAAAATTATGGCAGACCACGTTACTATTGACAAACTGGACAGAGATAATTATCCCGCATGGGTAATGCGCATGGAAGCCTTACTTATGAGTAAGGACTTAATGATGTCTGTGACCGGAGAAGAAAAGAAGCCGACTTTCGAAGATGATAGTCAACCGGAAAAAGAAGAATTAGAAGCCTTGAAGCTGTGGCAGAAGAAAGATGCAACCGCAAGAGCCTACATCTATAATACCGTAACAGACCATCTACTACCGCACATTAGAGGTCTGGAGAAAGTGGAAGACATATGGAGTGCGTTGGAAGATCATTTCCAAAATACTACGAAAGCTAGGAAGGCTAGCTTATGATCCGAATTTACGACATTCAAAAAGAAGTCGAGTCAAAGCATTAGTGACTATGTTACTAAAATGAAGGATCTAGCAGATAGTCTTGGATCCATAAATGAAGAAGTCGAAGATCACAGATTGATAGCGCAACTACTAACAGGTTTGAGAGGAGATGAAAGGTGGAAACCTTTCGTACTTTCAACTGAACTTTCTTTAAATCATTTTGTACCAGATTTAAATCAGTTGCTTGGTTTGATGCTCACATATGATCAAGACCTGAAAGTGATGGAGACAAAGGACAAAGTTCAGCAATGTACATGAAGAACAAGAAGAAAGACAAAGGTAAACCAAAAGACGAAGAAGAGTCGAGCTCTCAGGCCTATTACGCAAGAGGTAAAGGCACTGGCAGAGGAAGAGCAAGAGGTTTTGGAAGAGGAAGAAGTAGCCAGAATACCAACAAGAAGGCCTGCTGGATTTGTGGATTAAGTAATCATCTGGCTCATGACTGTTGGCACAATCAACAAGGATCAAATCAGAATCAGAACAATAATAGCAGAACTAGGAGCGGAAGATATCAAAGAGGCAGACAAGGCCAAAGAGGCGGTTATGGTAGAGGTGGAGTGAGAAGTTGGGGACAGAATCAATCCTACAACACCACCTACAACAACTACGCAAATGACACGCAGAATGAAAGTCATACATCGTTGATGATGAACTCTATCAGCACATTAGAAAATGAAGACCTAAAGGTATTTTACATTGATTCTGGATGTTCTAATCATTTGTCAGGAAATATAGAACTGATGTCAAAACTAGAAAAAGGTAGTTCTAGTCACACTGTTCAAACAGGTGACAATACGAGACATAGCGTACATTCAATTGGAAAGGTGAAATGCAAGAGTGGAGCAGATTTGCTAACCAATGTTTTGTATGTTCCAACAATACCAAAAAATTTGATCAGTGTGGGACAGATAGTTGAAAAAGGTTTTCAGGTCAGATTTACAAACAAAGGAGTATTTGTAGAAGATCCCGAGAATGGATATAATCAGATCGTTTCTGGAAAGAAAGAAGGAAGACTCTTTACTTTAAGAGTACAAGGAAACATCGGCCAAGCGTTGCTCACACATGATGAGAAGGTGATTACAGAACTTGATCTCTGGCATAAGAGATTGGGTCATTTCAATGAAAAAGGAATAAAAGCTATGATTTCAAATCAGTCAGTACTGGGATTACCGAATGTACAGAACCAACATATGATTCATAAGTGCGGAGCATGTCAGATGGGAAAAGCCCACAGGTTACCTTTCCAAAAGAAAGGATTCAAACATAATGGAGTACTCGAGCTTATTCATACAGATGTATGGGGGCCAACGAAAGAAGGATCAATCAGCAGATCAAGGTACTATGTCTTATTCATTGATGATGCAACAAGGTGGATAACTCTTTATGTTTTGAAAGAGAAATCAGAAGTGTTTGGAGCTTTCAGGCACTTTCATACATATGCTGAAAGACTTACCGGACGAAAACTTAAAAGATTGAGGTCTGATGGAGGGGGAGAATACTTCTCCCAAGAGTTCAATGATTATCTTTGGAACGCAGGTATTAAGAGAGAAATAACCTGCAGATATACACCACAACAAAATGGAGTAGCAGAAAGAAGGAACCGAGTTCTAGTTGAATTTGCACTAGCTATGCTAAACGAAAAAGATTGTCCAAATTATCTTTGGGCTGAAGCTGTAAACACAGCTACATACTTGGTAAACAGATTACCATGTACAACATTAGAAGGAATGACCCCTTATGAAGCTTGGTGGGGAAAGAAGCCAACACTTGATCATTGCAAAGTGTTTGGATCAGTAGCGTATGCTTATGTACCATCACAACCATAAGGACAGTAATTGCTGTAGCTGCATCGAAAGGATGGAAGCTAAGTCAGCTAGATATAAAGAACGCATTTCTGAATGGATACATTTCTGATGAAGTGTACATGGAACAACCTGAAGGGTTCGAAAGTTTTAGATACCCAAACTTTGTCTGCAGATTAAGAAAAGCACTTTATGGACTGAAGCAAGCTCCAAGAGCTTGGAATTACAGACTTGTGAAATATCTGAATGAACTTGGATACCAAAGTTCGAAGGCAGACGCAAGTCTACTCATAAAGAGAACAGAAGAAGGTATGATCTACATTTGTATTTATGTAGACGACTTAATAATCACAGGAACCTCAGATGAAGGGATTACAGAAGTAAAGAAATTCCTCGAAAGAGAGTTCAAGATCAGTGACCTAGGGAAGTTATCATATTTCTTAGGAATGGAAATCACATACACAGATCATGGTGTATATGTTTCACAAGAAAGGTATCTCCTAAACTTACTAAAGAAGTTTAATATGGAGAATTGCAGAGAAGCTTCAACACCGCTTGAAGTAAATCATAAACTCAGCAGATACAGTGGTGCAGAGTTTAAAGATATGAAGATATATCAGTCATTAGTAGGAAGTTAAATTTATGCTACGCTAACGAGACCAGATCTTAGTTATGCAGTAGGAGTTCTCTCACGATTCATGCATTGTCCGACAGATCAACATTGGGTTGTAGGACAAAGAGTTCTTAGATACATCAAAAGAACTATAAAAGAAGGATTATATTATCCTTTTACGTCAGATATAAAGCTGAAAGCATACAATGACTGAGACAAGGCTGGAAGTCAAGATGACAGAAGATCAATGCACGGGTATATGATATACCTAGGAGATAAGCTGGTAAGTTGGTGTTCAAAAAAGCAACACACAGTAGCATTATCGTCAACAGAAGCCGAATACAAAGGACTCGTAGAAGCAGCTAAAGAAATAATATGGATGCAGACCTTGTTCAAAAGCATGGGTATTGATCAAGGTATACCTATCATACATGGAGATAATATGAGCTCGTTGTATCTTGCAGCAAACCCAGTATTTCACGCAAGAACAAAGCACATAGAAATTCAGTATCATTTCCTAAAGGAAAAGGTAATGGAGAAAGATATAGAAATAGTATACACTCCGACAAAAGATCAGATTGCAGACATTTTGACAAAGAGCTTGGATGGAACGAAGACAAACAGATTCAAAGAGATGGCATGTATAAAAGAGAGAAAGATATATGAAAGACCGGAAGATGTCAAATTAGTGATTGAGGGGGAGCTGTTGAACAAACACTCACGAATTTGACAAACAGACATACATAAAAGGAAAAAGAAAAGAGAAACAAAATCTTCCAGGATCAGAGTTTGTTACACGGAATCAAATTGTACATAGAGAGAACGTGCATAGGAATAATAGAAGGGAAGAGCGAACAAGAACGTGTGTGAGAAGAGCGCGCAGTATAAATAAGAGCACAAATAGAAGAAGAAGATATAGAGAGCTTTAGTTATGGTTAGAAGAGGACGCCAGAGATTGCCCATGTAGAAGAAGACGCCAGAGATCGCGTATGTAAAGATGAATAACAGAAACCTGAAATGTCGGGTATTCATCTAAGAGAGATGGTAGGAAGGAACTGCTCACTGTAGGAGAGT
>CM035417.1:68444729-68449729 GCA_020310875.1 Ceratopteris richardii | reverse complement strand
CATTACAGAAATAGCAAGTTTTCTAGGATTTTTGAAGTGCCAAGTTATCTGTTTTGATTTGATCATTACACATATCATTTGCAAAGTACATATATGCTTTCTTGGTATCATTTGGAAGCTAAGCTAGTGTACTAAGCATATCTGAAGCAAAGGAGGGCTGGAGCAAAGCAGGTTTAGCAGCTTCAACTCAATCTCTTGAGTGCATCCAACCATCACTCCCAATAGTGGTATCAGAGCAAATAAGGTAACAATGGGAGATGGTTTTCCTTCATTCATTGACAAATTGGACAGGAACAACTACCAAGCTTGGTCATTGAGGATGAAGACCTATCTACAAGGAAGGAGCTTATTTGGATACATATCAGGAGATGAGGAATTGCCCTCATTTAAAACTAGAGGACTACCCACCAAGGATGAACATGAGAGGCTCAACCAATGGTGTGCAAAAGATGCTTTGGCAAGGTCTTACCTTCTTAACTCTATATCTGATTTCCTTTTACCTCATGTAAGGAACTGTAAGACTTCCCAAGAGACTTGGGAAACCTTGTCAACATATTTCTCTTCCAACACAAGGGCCAGGAAGAATCAACTGTGGATTGAATTCACAACCCTTAGGAAGCAGCCCAAGCAATCAGTCTCAGAGTATGTGACTAATATTAAAGATGTGGCAGACCAATTAGCAAGCATTGGAGAGGAGATTGAAGAGGAGCAAATAGTCAGGCAAGTAACAAATGGACTCAAGGCAGATGATAAGTGGGAAAGTTTCACCACTGCAATGGATCTCTATATGGACATGCATACCCCAGATCTCACAACACTCATGGGCCAACTATTCACACATGAAGCAAAGTTTACAAAGGCAGGAGATCAATCAAAAGGTAACAACCCCTCTGCTCTCTATACTGATAAGAAAGTTAAGGATAAAGGTAAAGG
This sequence comes from Ceratopteris richardii, assembly GCA_020310875.1. NCBI lineage: Eukaryota > Viridiplantae > Streptophyta > Polypodiopsida > Polypodiales > Pteridaceae > Ceratopteris > Ceratopteris richardii. The sequence goes on along the minus strand of CM035417.1, from coordinate 68,448,796 downwards.
GAAGAAACATGATGAAGAAGGTTCTACCTCCCAAGCTAATTATGCAGGGAGAGGTAGATCATCAAGAGGCAGGGGCAGAGGAGGTAAGTCAGGTAGGGGGAGACCCTACAACTCATCACCATGCAACATTTGTGGATTGTCCAATCATACCACAGATGAATGCTACAAGAACTACAAGAATCAGAGAGGAAGAGGCTACTCAAGAGGTGGATACTCTCAAGGGAGAGGCAGATTCAATCAACACCAAGGCTACAATGGATACAACAATCAATACAACAACAATTACAACCACAACCATAATGGTAATTACCAAGGTGGATTCAGAAATAGAAGAGACTACAACAACTACACAGAGGAGCAAGATGACTCCCTATTGATCATGAATATGACCTCCAAGGCAGGTACAAATGATGATCATTTATTTTATATTGACTCAGGATGTTCTAACCATGTAGCTGGCAATGTGACACTACTTTCTGATTTGGAAGAACCCAAGGGCAAACATCAGGTACAGACAGGTGATGATACTAAACACTCTGTTGTTAAGATTGGAAATGTGAAGACATGTGATGGTAACCAGAACCTATTAAGCAGGGTACTCTATGTACCAACTATCACCAAGAATCTAATGAGTGTTGGTCAGATTGTGGAGAAAGGTTTGCAGGTCAGATTCACTCAACATGGAGCATATGTGGAGGACCCAAGACATGGATTCAGAAGAATAGCCAAGGGAGAAAAATCAGGTAGATTGTTTACTTTTGAGCTAGAAGATACCAAGAACATTGCTTTGTATAATTACAAGGATCAAACACTTTCAGAGTTAGAGATATGGCACAAGAGGTTAGGTCACATAGGTGAAAGAACCCTAAAGCAAATGTGCAGGGATCAATGTGTGCTTGGGATACCTAATGTATCCAAGCAACACATGATTTATAAGTGTGGAGCATGTCAGTTTGGTAAGTCTCACAGGTTGCCATATTCAAGGAAAGGTTTTATGCATGAAGACTACCTAGACTTGGTACACACAGATGTTTGGGGACCTAGCAAGGACCCTTCCATTTCAGGTTCAAGGTATTATGTGTCCTTCATTGATGATTATAGCAGATGGACCATCTTATACTTTATGAAGCATAAAGATGAAGTGTTTAATTGTTTCAAGAGGTATCTTGAAAACCAAACAGGAAGAAGCTTGAAGAGACTAAGGTCAGATGGTGGAGGAGAATACTTCTCCAATGAGTTTGAAGATTTTTTGCAGGAAAGAGGCATCAAAAGGGAGATTACTACAAGGTACTCACCTGAACAAAATGGGGTAGCTGAAAGAAGGAATAGACTCATTGTAGAAACAGCTAGATCTATGCTTAATGAAAAGAAATTGCCAAATTATCTTTGGGCAGAGAGTGTATCCACTGCCACCTATCTTATCAACAGGTTGCCATCCAAATCACTTGATGGCATGACACCATATGAAGCTTGGCATGGTAAGAGACCTTCTCTGGATCATTGCAAAATTTTTGGTTGTGTAGCATATGTGCATATTCCCTCACAGGTAAGGGGAAAGCTAGACCCTAAAGCTGAAAAATGTATCTTCATTGGTTATGATTTAAACCAAAAGGGATACAGATTCTACAACCCAACAAACAAAGGCTTCAAGGTAAGCAGAGATGTCATCTTTGATGAGAATGACTCATGGTATGAGAATGAATGCAGGAAGGTTAGTCTACCCTATGATATGGAAGAAGATTTCCCAAAGCTCACCAAGGAGGAACCAATCCAGAAAGATGAATCAAGCTCAGATGATGATGATACAATTAACCTTGAGGAATTCAAGGCATGGAAATCCAAAGGAAAGATGAAGATGAAGAAGCTAGAGGATACACCAGAATCCTCAACTCAAGCAATGAGGAGATCTCAGAGAGAAAAGAAGAAGCCTATCAGATTTGGGTATGACACATCACTTGTAACTAAACATTCTGTATATCTTGCAAAGGATTTGTTGAATGAAGAACCAGGTACCTATGAAGAAGCAATTACCAAACCAGAATGGAAAGGAGCTATGGATGAAGAAATAGAAGCTCTCAAGGAGAGTGATACTTGGGACTTGGTACCCAAGAAGGAATCTATGAAGGTGATAGGATCCAGATGGATCTATAAGCTAAAGAAAAATTCAGATGGAACAATCAACAGGTACAAAGCTAGGTTGGTAGCCAAGGGTTTTGCACAAACCCAAGGCATTGATTATGAGGAGACATTTTCTCCTGTGGCTAAGATGCCAACTATCAGAATATTGGTGAGTGTAGCTGCATCCAAGAATTGGAACATGTACCAATTAGATGTCAAGAATGCTTTCTTGAATGGATGGATATCTGAAGAAGTCTACATGTCACAACCACCTGGCTATGAAGATCCCAAGAAGGTAAATTATGTTTGTAAATTGAAGAAGGCTCTATATGGTTTGAAGCAGGCACCTAGAGCATGGAATTACAGGTTGACAACCTATCTCCAAGACCAAGGATTTGTGATGAGTAAAGCTGATACTTCTCTATTCATAAAGAGGAGTAATACAGAGGTAATCTACTTGTGTGTTTATGTTGATGACATCATCATTACAGGTAATGATGTCAATGGGATTAGACACATCAAAGGACAGATGATGAAAGAATTCAAGATTAGTGATCTTGGATTATTAAAGTACTTCTTAGGTCTTGAGTTAGTCTACACCAACTCAGGTATATATATCACTCAAAAGAAGTATGTACAGGATATGGTCAAGAAGTTTGGTTTGCAGGATGCTAAAGTATCTACTACTCCAATGGAGGTCAACCTAAAGCTAAGTGCTCATGAAGGGGATGAATTACAAGACATTACAGGATATCAAAGCATGGTAGGTAGTTTGAATTATGCTACCTTGACAAGAATTGACATAGCATATGGAGTTAGTGTGCTAAGCCAATTCATGCACAAACCAAGGGTACCTCACCTAGAGGCAGCAAAGAAGATCTTAAAGTATCTGAAGGGAACTCAGAACCATGGTTTGTACTTTCCTTATACATCAGATATTGACATTAAAGTGTATTCAGATGCAGATTGGAAAGGATGCAAGGATGATAGGAGGAGCACATCAGGTTAAATTTGTTTTGCAGGAGATAAGCCTATTTCTTGGTTAGCCAAGAAACAACCTACAGTGGCATTGTCATCCACTGAAGCAGAGTATAGAGGGCTTGCCAATGCCACTCAAGAAGCTATCTGGTTGAAGCTTCTATATACAGAGTTAGGCCTATATACAAGGCCACCAATTATATTTGGAGACAACACAAGCTCTCTTCACCTTGCAGCTAATCCTATTTATCATGCTAGAACCAAACACAGAGAAGTTGCTTAGTAAAGACATTCAATTGACATATGTGTCTACTAATATGCAATGTGCAGATTTACTCACTAAAGCATTGGATGGAAACAAGCTATGCAGATTCAAATCCATGATTGGATTGCAGGATGTGATTGAAGACTAAAGATGAAGACTTAAGTCAAAGTGCTTGGCTTGAGGGGGAGCTGTTGGTGCATTTCAAGCCTTCACACTTGGCTTGGAATCTTGGAAGATTAGCTTGGAGAACTTTCATCAAGGCTTCACTTGAAGCAAGGTCCATATGAACTTATGCTTATAAGTTCTTACCTCTTTACCCATTGTAAAAGTCTATATGACTTGGCATCTCATGTAATCACTTACCTACTTGATTAATCGTGGAAAAGGTGAATGGTTTAGTAGAGAGAATATCTCCCTACTTTTAGAGGAAAGATTCTAGGGAGCCTTAGTTTGAATTTGAAATTCAAATTAACTTCCAACTCATATAAAAAGTGAAGGAAAAACTCGCGGGTTAGCTAGTCCAATTGAGCTCACTCCCCGAGGCATTCTACTGTGTAACTTTGTGTGTGTTATTGCTACTTCATAGCCTACACCACAACACCTCAATGAGCTATGCTTGTCATGCTAATGAGATTGTAAAACTATATCAATCAATAGAAGTATACACATTCATTATCTCTGTTGTCTCTGAGTCATCTACTCCAAG
>CM035417.1:68412229-68439729 GCA_020310875.1 Ceratopteris richardii | reverse complement strand
TCCTAGGGCAATGCATGAATTGAGATAATACTCCAACTGCATATGACAAGTCACGCCTAGTTAATGTAGCATAGATCAGACTACCAACCAAACTCTGATATAGCTTCATGTCCTTGAACTCTTCACCTCCATATCTGCTCAATTTGTGATTCACCTCCATTGGAGTAAGTGCTACTCTGCAACCATTCATCTTAAACATAATCAACAAGTTTCTCAAATACCTTTCTTGAGCTACATACACTCCATGTTGAGTGTATGAGATCTCCATGCCCAAGAAATATGACAAGTCTCCCAAGTCACTGATTTTGAACTCTTTCTCCATTTGCTTCTTTAGGCTTTCTCATCTGTACCTCTAAGAATTATATCATCAACATATATGCACATGTATATGAACCCATCATCACTTGCTTTGACAAGCAAGCTACTATCTGCTTTAGACACTTGGAATCCAAGTTCTTTCAAGAACTTTACAAGTCTATAGTTCCATGCCCTTGGGGCCTGCTTCAAACCATACAAAGCTCTCTTGAGCTTACATACATGATCTGGATACCTTTCATCTCTGAATCCTTGTGGTTGCTCCATGAAAACATCATCTGAAATATAACCATTTAAAAAATCATTCTTCACATCTAATTGACATAATTTCCAACCCTTACATGCAGCAATGGCTATGAGTGTTCTGATGGTTGTCATGTTTGCCACATGACTATAAGTTTCATCATAATCTATACCATATGTCTAAGCAAACCCTTTAACAACAAGTCTAGCTTTATACCTAGACACACTTCCATCTACATACCTCTTTGTCTTGTAGACCCATTTACATCCAATGATCTTCAGGCTATTTGGTTTAGGAACCAAATCCCAAGTCTGATTCTCCATCAATGCATCATATTCTTCCTGCATAGCTTTCTCCCAAATTTCGTTACCTTTTGCCTCTTCATATGTAGAAGGGTCTTTATCTGCCTTTATCATATAAGCATAATCTTTTGTAGCCAAAAAAGAAGTGTCATAGCTATACCTTGTAGGTTGCCATTTGTGTCTTGATGACATTCTGAGTTCTCCACTCCTTGAGGTTTCTGGTTCATCACACTCTGGATCAAATACAACATGTACTTCATTATTCTCCTCTTCATCAAATATCTCAACCTTTGATTTACCTTTCTTTTGATTCACAGCTTCTTCATCACCTGCATTAATATTGATTGTACCTGCATAGCAAGTACCTTGCTCATCAAATGTAACATCCTTTGATATAAGGAATTGTTTTGTGGATGGACTCCACAACCTATATCCCATCTGCTTATCATCATAACCAATAAATACATACTTTTCAGCTTTAGGTTCCAATTTGTGCCTTAATTGGGGTGGCACATATGCATATGCCAAACATCCAAATACTTTGCAATGGTCTAGAGTAGGTCTCTTACCCCACCATGCCTCATATGGTGTCATACCCTGCAAAGCTTTACATGGTAACCTATTGACCAAATAAGTAGCTGTATTTACAGCCTCAGCCCACAAGTAATTTGGGCAATTTTTCTCCTTCATCATGGATCTTGCAAACTCAACAAGAGTTCTATTTCTCCTTTCTGCTACACCATTTTGTTGAGGAGAGTACCTGCAAGTAATTTCCCTTTTTATACCTGCATTCCACAAGTAATCACTGAACTCATTAGAGAAATACTCTCATCTGACCTTAGTCTCTTGAACTTATGACCTGTAATTCTCTCTGCATACACATGATAATGTTTAAATGTATTGAACACCTCTAACTTATCTTTGATCACATAGATAATGATCCATCTGGTAGCATCATCAACATAAATCACATAGTACCTTGAACCGTTGATACTGAAATCCTTTAATGGTCCCCACACATATGTGTGTACCAACTCAAGCTTCTCTGAATACATAAAACCATGCTCGGAATAAGATTGCTTATGAGCCTTACCTAATTGACATGCCTCACATCTATATGTCGTATGTTGACCTGCAACATTAGGCAATCCAAGCACTGAACCATTGTTAACCATATCTTTGATACCTCTTTCATTAAAATGTCCAAGCCTTTTGTGCCAAAGATCTAACTCAGAGATCTTATGTCCTCCATAGGTGAACAAGGCATGACCAACATTACCTTGGATCTTCAATGTGAACAATCTTCCTTCTTTCTTCCCTGAAACAATCTGTTTATACCCATTGCTAGGGTCTTCCACAAACACTTCTTCATTAGTGAATCTAACTTCATAACCTTTTTCAACAATTTGTCCTACACTTATCAGATTCTTAGGTTTGTAGGAACATACAAAACCTTGCTCAAGAGAGTACCTCCATCCTTGGCCTTCACTGATCCAATTGACTTCACATTGTGCTTTGTATTGTCACCTGCTTGAACTACATGATTAGTTACCTTATTTTCCAAATCAGTCATCAAGGCTATGTTACCACTCAGATGATTGCTACATCCTGAGTCAACGTAGAAGACTCTTTGATCTTCACTTTGCCTTTCACAAGTTGCATTCATTATCAATGTTGAATTTTCCTTCTGATCTGAAGCATAATTGTAGTAGGTATTGTTGTATTGTTGACTTTGGAATCCTCTACCTGCAAATTCTTCCAAAGTAACCTCTACTACCTCTACCTCTGAAATTACCTCTTCGATTCCTGCCACCTCTTCCTCTTGAATTTTTTGATTATATCCACCATTACTCTGAGTATTATGCCAACATTCATTAGCTAAGTGATTTGTCTTACCACAAATCCAGCAAGCTTTGACTCCATCTCTATTACTCCTGCCTCTTCCTCTACCTTTGCCACCTCCTCTTCCTCTTAGGAAGTTGGCTTGGCTAGTTGTACCTTCATCTTCATTTGTTTGTTTCTTCCCTTTGATATTCTTCTTCTTATCCTTTGAATACATTGCATGACTTGCACTTTTATCACTTTCACCTTTGACATCCTGCTCAAAGGTTAACATATGTCCTAGCAAATGATTTAAGTCAGGAGTAAAATGATCAAGTGATAATTCAGTAGACAAAATGAATGGTTTTCATTTGTCATCACCTCTCAACCCTATGAGGATTTGCCTTACCAATTCATCCTCCTCAATATCTTCATCAACTGCTCCTAATGCATCTGCAATGTCCTTCATCCTTGTTACATAGTCTGAGATGGATTGAGAGGCCTTCTTCTTGAATGTGGTAAACTCTACCCATAAGGATGCTATTTGTTGTTACCCTTTGGAGTTGTCCTCTCCAATCATTTTAGCATAAAGAATCAACAATACATCTTATATTTGTCAATCCGGGAAGTATACAAAGACCACAGCCCCTTCTAGTTAATGGAATCTAAGAATAAGAGGAAAATGACTGGATTTCTGAGAAATGATGAAGATGAAGAGAAATTTCTAGGGTTTTGATTATCTTGAGCTAAACAACATTATTTTCAATGATCTTGGTGCCTAAAGTGTGTTATTTTCTCAGGAGAACACAATTATGAAGTCAAATCTAAAAAATGATACCTATAACCCTCAGATGAGACAATCGTGATTCTGTGAAAACTGATGATTTCCATCTCCAGCTTTATTCTTCAGCACTTCTTTACTCAATACTTTAAGATTCACCTCTCTTCATACACATTAATCAGAAATACACAACTGAAGCTCACAAATTCCATGGATCATACATAGAATAGACTCAACAAATCAAAGAAAATCACATGAAAGGAAGAACCACGATTTGCTGCAAGAAACTCTTCTCATTACTTGGATAGCACAAAATACAATTAAACAATCCTCTCAAAATAGAGGAAATTATCTTTTATACATTTTCAAGTGTCCCTTTTCACACTTGAATTTTGGTCCTTTTCCCTTCTAATCTAAAAATATGCTATCAAAAGAGTTTCCAAAAATTCTAGAAAATATACATATGATTCTAATTTACATGAGGAAGACTCTTCCTCATTTTTTACATCATTTGCATAAATATTTCTACAATTTTTGTCATTTTACAAATATTTCTCCTCAAAAAATGCTTCTTCCAACATTCTTCCCCTCCTAGATATTTTGGCTCCTGACAAAAGATATTCTTGCTGATATATAATGAGTGCTTCCTTCACTTCTTCTTTCTTTGATATACCTGTGACAATAGGTCATGACTTTTTCTTTCTGTGATGTTCAAGTTATTCACCATTTCAAATAATGCTTTTCTCCATTGCACAACAGCCTCCGGTTTATCTATTACATCTTTCTTTAGGTATTCCGTGTATGCAGCTTCATACGTAGTGAGTCGAGACTTTGTTACTACTGATAAGTTTCCAAAGATTTCTGGTTCTCGTTCAAAAAATCCATAATCAAATGCATCCTCAAAAATCTGAAGATAATGACTACCCAAAAATATTGTTCTGCTGTAATAGGCCATTAAACAGATCCTGTCTGGGGTTTCATTGAGATCAAATAATAAAGCATCAGATGGTGAATTAAAACCAATGTAATTGAGAGTTCTGACATCTGTATTTGTAAAAGTCTCTATACATGCTAATATGAGTCTCATTACTCTGATCAATAGAATACAGGCTAGGTCATTGACATCTTTATATGTAGATATAATAGACTCTGATGTGTCAACCATATATTTCTTTGTTGGCCAAGTTCCTACCTTCGGTCCTGCTATCTTTGGGAAATTTAGCCATTTTGATGGAATTTGTCCTGCATTCCTTCTTTCCCAAAAGACTATCCAATCCCTTCTCCTTACTACCGGACAAAAAGCTGGATTGATTTTTAACTGAATTGGTGCCTCTTTCCAAATCTTTCTGCATTCCTTGTTAACATCTAACCACCTGTTTCTCCATTTAGGATTGGCTTTTTCAAATAATTCCTTAGTGACATGGATATCCTCTTCATATTCTAAATATTTGTTTGATGGTATTCCCACCCTTGCAAGCTGATAATTTTTAATGCTTTCAACAATCATGCAAAAAGGTATGCCTAAGCCATCTGCAGCCCAATGATGTTGGTATGGATTTATCCCTTTACTGAGAGCAAAATTAACAATTTGTTTCTCATATTCATTATGCATTTTTCTGATAAATTCCATTCTAGATTCTCTGTCTGTAAACAACTTCTGAACAAATTCATCTGAGTACTCCTCCACTGGTGCCTTGTTTTCTTGTTTATCACCATGTTGAATTCTGTTATCATCTCCCACTTCATATTCTTCTGCTTGTGTAGTTTCTACCTGCTCTTCAACTTGGGTTTGTGGCTTTTCCAAAATTTTCTGTAACTCTTCCACCATCCTCATTAAAATTCTATTTTGAGAGGTCCACAATTCTTTTTCTGATTTCCACTCATTTCTTTCTTTTTCTATAATCAACTGCCAATCACTTCTTTCCTTTTCTATATCCATATGTAACTTATTATATCCTCTCATTGAAGTGGCAGCATGTACACTAGCTTGTTTTTCCAACTCCTTAGCTTCCTTCAACTCTGCTTGTAGTCTTATAATTTCTTTATTCAATTCTTCCCTTTCATCCTGTGTTACCTATACAATCTTGCTCTCTTATTTTAATTGGCCTTCTTCCATCAACAACCTGTTTATTTCTTCATTTGCTTTAACCATGATCTGGTATGAGCTTTGAAGTGTTCTATATCTTCCTTCCATTTTCTTCAGCTCCATCTCTATTTTGTTGCTATGCTCTATCTGCTTTGCACATTTCTCGTCAAGAAATTGAATTTTGTTTTGTTGTTGAACCTCCGATTCTTCCAAGGAAATTATCATGTTAGTCAATTCCTCATTTCTGTCTTGAACAATTTTCAACTGTACTTTTAATTGATCTCTTTCTTTCTTCTGCTCATTAATGATTCTGCTTCCTTTCACAAACTCTGATTCAGCCACCATTCCTGATATTATCATGTTTCTACTTGATGGTTTGAACTGCTCTATATTTCTCATAATTACTTTGCTAGCAGACCTAATATCCTTGGGTATTCTTTCCAACCCAGCTTCTAACTCTACTTGCTTTACTTCTATCTGCTTTTCTTTTTTGCAGTCATTCTCTTCTTCATATTCTTCCTCATATTCTATGACCTGATTCTTCTGTTCTTCATAGCCCTTTTCTGTTTCTATTTCTTCTTTATCTGCAACATCTTCCTCATACTCCAATGTCTGATCCTCTTCCTTCTCATGATCTGATGTTTCTTTAGTTATCTCTTCTGCCTTCTTTTTCTCCATTCCTTGTTGTTCCTCTTCAAGGGTCTGTTCTTCCTTTTCCTGCACTTTATTTTCCTGAGTTGTGGTTGAATCAATCTCCTTAGAGAGCTTTATCTGATCATTGGCTATCTGCTCCTTTTGTCCCTCCTTTTGTTCACCTATATCCATAAGATCCAAATCTTCTTCTTTCTCCTGATCTTCTGTAGTTGTGAACTCTTCATTATGATTTAGGTCATAAAGTACATCTTCTATGCTTCGGTTTATTTCTTTTTATATATTCCCTTCTTTCTCCTCTTTGGAATTCATTTTTCCTACTACCTCCTCAGTTTCCTTGATTTGATCTTTGTCTTCTTTCTTGTGCACTGAATTGCATAATTGAGCTTCCTTTCGTGTTTCTAGCTTTTCCTCATTAAATTTGAAGTAGGTCTGATGTGAAGGTTTTGTCCATACTGTCTTCAACCCTGAATCCACCAACCCACTACTGAATTCTTTCCTTATTTCACCCTCTTCTTCCATCATCACTGCTTTGCCTTTTAATATCCTTTTCTCTTCTCCAAGACTAACATGTTTTGCTACTTCTTCTTGAATCTGTTTTCCTTGCGGCTTCTCACTCAAATCTTCTGGTGTTTTACTTTTTTCAGAGGCTTGTACTGTCACATTTGGTGTACTAGGCATTGAGAAATTGAAACTTTTCAACAAGAAATTTTCAATGTCACTATCCGAATATGAAGAGAACTGTGAAGGACCAACTATTTCTGACTTATCCATTCTTTGTTCTTCTATAACAATGGATTCCTCCTGCTTCTTCTCTTCTACTGGCAATTTTTCTGTCTCCATCCTTTGTACAGGTTCTACTGCTTTGCCCTTATTCTTCTTAGTCAGCTTCCTTTTCTGCACAGGTTTCTTCTGAACCTTCTTCTTTACTACTACTGTGGTCCTAGTTTCAGGAGGACCTTGTAACTCCTTGAAGTAAGCTAACAACTCCACTTCCTTTTTAACAAAAACCTCTTCAGTCTCTGCTACCATCATCTGGTCATGTAGTTCTTCATGTATCCAATCAATTGCTTTACAGGAATAGTGTTCTACTTCTTCATGTATCCAATCAATTGCTTTACAGGAATAGTCCTCCAACATCTTTTGATACTAGTCTTCATATATTGCCCTTTTATTGTTCCCTTGGGTCAAATAAGTATACAGTTGTTCCTTACTTGTTTGAGGTGGATGAGGTTCCTTTGAAGACTGAACTTCCTTTTGAGCAGCTTCATGCTCTTCCTTAGTTGCCTCTTCCTACTCCAATTCTACCTTTCTGGGATCCAATCTTCTTTTCTTTACAGGAACGACTTCTTCTGAGACTCCCTTTCTTTTTCTTTCTGCTCCTCTCATGCTTGGTTGGGCTTCTGCTTCTCTTGCATACATCATTTTAGAGGGACTTTTGATTCTTGTCATCAAACTTTTGAAGTATTGAGCTTCTGGAGCCAACTTTAATTGATCCTCCATTCCTAGAACATGATATATAATCCTTGTTAGGAACTGAGCTCCATTCATGAAGTCCTTTGCTCCCAATGTTTAGCTGCTTCCTTCAATTGATCATGTATATATGGGGTTACATCCATCACTCCAAAATGCTTGGTCCTGTCTTTATTATTAAACATGATTAATGTCACTGGTTTATGTGGCATGGTGTATCTAGGTAGTTTTGGAAAACAGAAATATTGAAGGAACATTCTGATAGCATACTCTTCATTCTCTTTTCCTTTAAAATCAGGAAATTTGGAATATCCTGCATAAGTTGCTTTATTCTTCTTGACAAAACTGTTGTCTAGCTTAGTTCCCATGGTATAAAACTAGAGAGCTGCCCTGATATGCTCTGCTTTTATAGTAATGTTCACTTCTTTGTTCTCCTTATCCTTGACTGAACACCTAAAATATGCATCACTGCCCTTTCCAATTTCCAGCAAACTGTTCATCACTTGTGCCACTCTTTCAAAGTCTATGAAGAATAAGGGTTCATCCAACAGTCTATGTAATCCCACTGCTTTCCATCTTTTGTAATTGACTGCAATTCTTTGGAATTTGTAAAATTCTTGGCACAACATGGTGTACTTGTGACCTCCAACTCCTATAGTAAAAATGTGCTGTCCAATGATACCCAAAGTTTCCTTGAGTTCCTTGGCTACCTTTTCTGTTTCTGGAATTTCCCGCTCTTCATCAGACTCTAACTCCACTTCTTCTATTGCAGCTTCACTGTCCAAGAACCAACGTCCTCTAGACAGAGTTACTGAGTCTGCTTTGAAATCATGGATTGGTAGTTCCTTTGGATTCACCATTTTGGAGAAAATATAGCATTATACCAAAGAAAAATCCACCCACATGAGTCTCAAGAAGCATAAATAAAATCACATTGGTCTTGAGATGTAATGAAAAAGAATGAAAACAAAACTTAGAGAATTCCTGACTTTCCTATTTGTATCACAAATAAGAACTCAATTGAAGTGATCATTACATGTGTAGCAAGATGTCTAGTGCTCTCTTCTCTTCTGACAGCTCTTATTTGAAGAAAGAAGTAATTGAAAAAAATTGAATGAAAAAATAGAAACCTGCTACATTACCACCTATATCTTGCTTGTGCTATATAACTTATATAATTAAAAGAATTATAAAAGAAAAATGGATAATTTTTCTCTCTTGTTTTTTCTTTTCTCTTTCTATTTTTTTATAATAATAATAATAATTTCCTCCACTTCCTTTCTTCCCCTCCTATTTCTCTTCTTAGAAAAAGGATGAGTTAGAACAAATTGAAATAATTTCCAAGATGTCATAATTTCTTCTCTATAAAACTCTGAATTTCTTATCAAGAATCCTAAGTGTATCTCAGATAATCATGTTATTTTTCCCATTGAATCAAATCTGATTTTTTTACCCAATAATATTTGATTCCTGTTGACTTTGTTTTAGGAATAAAACCTTCTTCTTTTGATAAACTGTTCTTAGAAGTTTTTGGCTTCCATATCCATTTCGTTCTGGGATATTGTTTTGATGAGCAGTGCTTGTATGTACTTTGTTTCCACAGTCTTCCTGTATTGATGCCTAAATGCTTCTGGCCATTCCATACTTGCCACCTTTCTTCTGTCTTTGCAACACTGTTTGTTTCTTCAATTTTCTCTTGTTTTTGATTGAAGTAAATTTGATCATCAAGAAGTTTTGATTGTGCCTCCTTTGTAACCTTTAGTGAAAAAGTAAATCCCTTCAAATCTGGGTCATGAATATCCTATTGATCCTCCTGCTCTTCATTATTCAATAAAAACATTAAAAACCTTTTGTCATTTATTGTCAATTTAAGCTTCATATTTTCAAAATCCAAAATTACCTTACCTTGCCTGAGCCATGGTTGTCCCAAAATCAATTTCTCAGCCATCATATGATCTGGCCATTCTTCACAATCTATTTTCATACATTCTTGATTGAACTTGACTTTAATAGATGGCGAAGACATGCTTTGTATTATCTGACCTTCTAAGGTTTTGATAAGTGTTTTACTTTCAGTCCTTTTTAGGTTAAATTTTTCCAACAAAGATGAACTGATCAGATTTACTTGTGCACCTGAATCTATCAAAACCTTGATTTTTTCATCCTAAAAATCCATTGTTATCATAGGCAAATGCTCTCTTACTCTTAAAGGTGTTTCACATAAAAGGACTTCTCTAAGCTCCTTGAATTTTCTTATCCTTTCCTTTGCCTCCTGTTGAGCCTCATTCCTAATTTTTTCCTCTTCTTTTTTCCTGTTTTGAGCTTGATGTATTCTTCTCCATTCAGAAACAGTTAATGAAAGATCATACCTTTTAACTCTACATCCACTTATGAAGTTTGGCATGATTTCTCCATCTATATTAGCTAATTGGATAGCTCCACTGTTACTAATCTTATTGATGATATATGGCCCATGCCCTTTCTTTTGAAATTTCTTTTGATGTTCCTTTACTGTGTAGGCCATATGTAGATCTCCTTCTTGTAAATCTTTTTCCTTAATATGTACATCATGATAAGCTTTCTGCCTTCTCTTATCTGCATATATGCTCATGATTGCTTGAAGTCTAGAAGCTCCCAGTTTTTCCAATTCCACCATTCTCTCAGATAATTCATGTCCAGTCCATAAGTATTGACTACCCACCCTTAGTGTTGGAATAAGGAACTCTAAAGGCAGAACTGCATTTTGTCCATAAACCAAGTTAAATGGTGTGGTTCCAAGTGCAGTTTTGTATGCCACTCTATAGGCCCATAAGACATGATTAAGTTTCAAATCCCAATCATTCCTATTTGTGTTTAGCAATTTTGACAATACAGTGCAAAGTACTTTATTAGTACTTTCTGCTAATCCATTGGCTTGCGGATGATATGGGGTTGACTTTCTATGACTGATCATGAAATATTCAGTTATGTTTTCTATGATTTGGTTCAAAAAATGAGTTCCCCTATCACTTACCGATTCAATTGGTAATCCAAAACTTGTGATGATATTTTCATAGAGAAATCTTGCAGTGGTCTGAGCATCATTCCTTTTTGTGGCCTTGGCCTCTGCCCATTTAGTCAGGTAATCTGTGGCTACTATTATATATTCAGCATGGGATTGTTTTGCTGGAGGATGTATGGGTCCAATGAAATCCAACCCCCATTTACTAAATGCTCTTGCTGAAATCAGTGGTACTAATGGCATATTATCTCTTTTATTTGGTTGACTCACTCTTTGACAATTGTCACATCTTTTTAGATATGTTCTTGCATCACGAAATAGAGTTGGCCACCAAAAACCAGAATATAATATGAGTTTAGCAGTCCTATCACTTGAAAAATATCCTCCTGCTACTCTAGAATGTGCCATCTCTAACATTTCCATATATTTATTTTGAGGAACACAAATTCTTAAATATCCATCCATCCCTCTCTTGTACAATTGATCTCCTATCAGTTGATACTCTTCAGAAATCATTTGTAGATTCTTTGAGTCTGCACTAGCTCTTACTTTTTTTCCTTTCTTATTTCTTCTCAATTCCTCAATTATGTTTGCACTCCACTCTGGGTTTTTCTGAAACCAATATAAGGTTATAATTTTTGAATTTTGCAAGGATTGGCATTCTCGGCAGTTGGCAATATATTTTGTTACATCTTGAATCTTATTAGGCCAATGTACTCCCATCCTATTGAGATTACTTAGGGTGACTATTATGGAAGCATGAGTACATGGGTTCCAACAGTGAGCTCTTCTCAGATATTCCTGTTGCTCCTCTCTTGGAGTACAATATTCCAATATGTCCATATGATTGAGGTGATACAAGTGCCCAACCAGCATCATAAAAGTCCTACTTTGTAATACCAAATGTGTGTTATTTCCAACTGTTCTGCAGGGTTCCATAGTTAGCAAAGGTACTAAAGTTATGGCCCATTCAGGAATACTTTCTACTTTGAACAGATATGCATCTGGAAAATCATCATCTAAAGGTGAACTTGGCTCTTTAGCTTGGATCCTAGACAAATGGTCTGCTCTCAAATGAGTTTTCCCTTGTCTGACCACTACCTCAAACCCAAACTCCATCAGTAGGAGAAACCATCTGATTATCCTGCCAGTGTGACAAGGTTTGTTTACTAAGTAGATTAAAGCTTGGTGATCCACAAAGAATTTAAACTTATTGGCCAAAAGGGTAATGTCTATATTTTTTCATAGCAAATATCATTCCCAATCCTTCCCTCTGAGTGGTTGTGTAATTTTTTTTGCTGAATTCAATTGTCTACTAGCATAAGCAACTGGGAAGTCTAGTTTGCTCCCTTCTATTGGTTGTGCTAACACACATCCCAAAGCATAATTTGAAAGATCCACATGGGCATGAAAAATTTTATTCCATTGTGGGGTTTTTAGAATTGTTGCTATTACCAAACAAGTTTTGAGAGTCTCAAAAGCTTGGTCACATTCTCTGGTCCACTCAAATTTTGTGATCAAAGCATACAAAGGTTTTGCAATGTCTGCAAACTTGTGTACAAACTTTCTATAATATCCACAATGTCCTATGAAGGTTTGGAGTTCCTTTACATTTGTTGGTCTTGGAAGTTCCACTATGGCCTTAATTTTAGTTTCATCAGTTGAAATTCCATTTTTGGAGACTATGTGACCTAACATTCTCCCTTGTCTTACAAAGAACACACACTTCTCTGGATTTAAACATACTCTGTATGTTCTACATTTCCTGAATATATTTTCTAAATATTTCAAATGATCTTCTCTTTTTAATGAAAAAGTACAAAGATCATCCACATAAATTTCCATTATATTCCTCTGGAATTCTTTGAAGATATGACACATCAATCTTTGAAAAGTTGCTGGGGCATTAGTTAAGCCAAAGGGCATAACCCTAAAGGCATAGATTCCCCATTCTGTGGAAAAGGCACTTTTGTGTTGGTCTTCCAAAGCTATGGGTACCTGATTGTATCCTGAAAAACCATCCAAGAAACTATAGACCTCCTTTCCTGCAACTCTTTCCAAAAGATGGTCTGTTATGGGTAATGGATAGCTATCCCTTATAGTTGCAGCATTCAGCTTTTTCAAGTTAATGCATACCCTGAGTTTCCCATTCTTTTTTGGTACTACAACTATAGGAGATATCCATTCTGTATACTCAATCTCATAGATGAAATTGGCAGCCAACAGCTTGTCAATTTCTTCCTTTATTTTAGCAGAGTATTTATCATTGAATGTGTAGTGTCTTTGTTTGCTAGGTTTTGCATCAGGTGTAATAGGAATCTTATGTTCATAGATTTTGGGTCAATTCCCTTCAAATCCTTGTAACTTTAAGCAAACACATCCCTATAATTTCTAGCCAAATTCCTTAATGCTTCCTCCTCTTGATTTGTCATGCATCAGCTATTACAATATGTCTTTCTTCCCCTTCTTCCTGGGTGATCATTACCTTCTTAGTTTGTTCTTCATTGTCATATGCCTCTCCTTTTTTCTTTTCTCTCTTTGGTTTCACTTTGAGAAGTAGTCTGTCTTCTACGTCATAAGTCTTAAAATTTGAAGGTACATCAAATTGTTGATCTTTGTTTGTTATTTTCTCATTTTTTTCTATTTCTTGATTTTTTTCTATTTCCTTATGTTTGTTTTTTCTATATTTGCCTAAAATTTTGTCTTTTATTGCATCTATAGCTTCTACTTCTTCCAAATATTGTGTTTTACCATTTTTCAATATCATTCCTTCCTCCTGGTCCTCTTCTGATTTTGACACTTTTATCATTTGTATTCCTATGTGAAAAATATCATATCCTTCTTCATTTTGGAATTTCACTCCCACATACTCATCATTAGCTAGATCCATGGTGGTCAAAATCTGATTCCAACCATAAGGTTCAAATTCTTCATCTTTGAATTTTTGTGGTATATAGCTCTCATCTTGTGATTTCCTTTCTTCTACACAATCTTCTTTTCTTAACCTTCTTTTTTTATCTGTGAGGTTCCTTATCACATTACATTTCCATATTGATGATTCTGTTTCATTCTTGTCTTCAACCTCTGATTCTTCACTTAATTCCTGATTTTGATGTATTTTGAACCATTCTTGAGGGGACATGTCACAATATTGACCATTTCTTAAATTCACTATGGTTATCCTTCCTTTACTTCGAAGATATAGGCAATCATTACCCTAATCTTGCACAATTTGCATTTGTCTCATAAATGGTCTTCCTAGGATGATTTCATATGAAGTGGATTGTGGAAATCCAACTATGGAAAACATATGCTCTATTTCTATTCCACATATTTCCACAATCACCTTTTCCCATATTCCTAGGGGATTTTCTATGTGTCCATCTGCAAGTTGTAATCTCATTTTAGCGGGTACTAATTCGTTTTTTCCCCATCTTTCCCAAGTTTGTTTAGTCATGATAGCCACCTGATCCACTATCCAATATAGCTTTGGCATGATTTTTACCAAATTGTATTATCAGAGTTGAGTTCCCTTCTTCTCCTTCACAATATCCTCCTATTTTATCAATAGGAACGTACAACAACTCCTCCAATTCTTGTTGCTGTGGATCAAAATTCTCTGGTATTGCTTCCCACTTTTTCATATTGTGTTGCAAGTGAGGATTTTGTTTTATCAATTCTTCCATTGTGGTGTGGTATAAAATTGTACATTGCTTGTCTATATTGATTTGGAAGGTTATTTGTGCATTATCTTCCAGATCAATAGTTTTCCTTGTTTCTGTTGCATTTGCTTCCCCAACTCTTGTTGGACAATTGTAAGGTTCCCTCATTTTAAGTTGTGTTTCTTGTATGATTTGTTTGCATCTTTGCATTCTTTCATGTTCTAAATCTGGCATAGGGTAAGCCATTACATGGTCTGTAGGATTTGGTCCCTCTTGAATTCTTCCCTTGTATGCTCTTATCAGAGTTACCAAATGTCACTCTAGCACAATGGTGAGTACCAACGTGAGGAGATACACCTCATAAATGTCAATCCGTGGAGACGTGAGGACCGGTATGAAGACCGCGAGCAAGTGATGGCACAAGTGCGTGAGTGAAAAGAAATCTATTACAAAATTGAAATCTATAAGAAGCTAACCCCAAAAATGAGCTCTCTAGCTCTTTATATAGTTTTTTGACTAGTTTTGGCCCTGTCCAAACCTAGTGTCCGGCCTAGTTAAAAATTAGGTTCCAGGGCTTATTTGAGGGCTCAAACGAAGTCTAAAAATTATGAAAGTTGGTACGATAGTACTTCTAATACTCCTCAAGCTCGAGGACTCCTCGGCTTGCACAAAATGGAGCTACAAAAATAGAAAATGGTATTTACAATGGTTTTAGTGATGGAAATCAATAGTTTTGTAGGGGATTCTTCTAAAGAGTTGACATGTACTTCATGGAGCTCCCCACTTGCTCCTTCTTCTTGTTCATGGAGCTCCCTACTTGCTCCTTCTTCTTGTGTGTGTCCACCTTTCTGATGTGCTTTCATGCTTGTGCTTGACCTTGAGTTCCAACACTCCCCTCCCTCTCGAGTCTGTCGTCCCTGACAGACCCTTGTTGTAGTGGTTGTTCCATGTAGTGCTTTGAGAGGTAGTATCTATTCTGTGTGAACAAGAGCCCTCGATCTTCCAAAGTTGGAAGCGTTGGTTGTCCGGTTCTTCGTTTGTCACTGCAAGCCTTGGCAAGTCGTAGTCCCTTGGTATGTGCTTCTTTCGTGGATTCCACATGAGTGCATCGTCGTGAGCTTTCAAAGATTGTGAGTTGCTCAACAGAGGTTATCAAGATTGAGTGGAGCAACTACTGGCTTCGAATCGCTTCCTAGGTATTGATGTTGCCCCCAGGATGTCCTCTAGTTTTTCTAAAGATGATGTTCAGAGTAGTCATGCCAGTACTCATAACCCATAGTGAATGATGGGTAAATGTGTTAGTGCATGGGTTGAAAAAAGTATGTGCCTTGTGCACGGCCTTGTAATATAGCCCTATGCATGCTTACTTGGAAAATGCATTGGAAGAAGTATGGTGCAAAGATTTGGGGTCTTGAGCTAAGTGCTCAGGGGTATGCTGATGACAAGGTTTCCTACTCTATCATGGTTATAATGTGGCCCCAGTAGGAGATTCTTACCATAAGGAAAGGTCAGTCGATGCGGATCTCTTCGTGTTGTACATCTTTCATCATGATGGACCAATCATTGTCGATGAATGCCTTGGTTGATGGTCCATATAAGCATGACTCATTCATGTTCCATAAGTCAAACCTAGGAACAAGCCCTCTCTCGCTTTTCTTTTCTCTCTCTCTCTCTCTTTTTTTTTTTTTTTTTTTTTTGGGAAAAATTATCACAAAACAAGAACACAAAAGTTAGTATCAATAGAAAAAAATTTGACATCTGTCAATGTGCTCTTGTGCTTGGGATTCTCAAGTGTGTCTATGCACGGCCGTGTAATGTGGCCCTATATCAATGCATACTTTGGAAATGCATGACTTGAATGGTGCATGAGGCAGGGTTGTGCAAAGAGCACATGGTTGTCGCTCGTTGAGGTTTTCGATGTTATTTGCAGATATTGATGCCACCTTTATTGGAGGTATCCATTGTGTCTCGAGAGGATAACTGATCATTCCTCCTTATAGGGATCCATTTGAGAACAGTCTGCGACTGGGTCGAGATCACCTTTGGCCACTTCGTGTCTGAATGATCTCTTAAGGGTTTGATCCATCGTGGCTCGCTCTTTATTTTGGTGGATGCTATCGGTACTTTCGTCTTCCAAACCCTTATCCTTGCAGAAGAGGTTCTTTGATCTGTATTGGAGCTCTGTGCTTGATTCAGTTCTTTACCTTGCCTTGGTGTCTTTGTTGTGCAGGTTGTTGCCTTGAAGTCCCCCCTTGGATTTTGTCTGAGCTTAGGCTTGATTGCTTGGGATCCTTGGATTGGAAGTGGTCTTTCTTGAGGATAAGTCATGGTATGCCTCTACCATAGATTTTGAAGTCTAGTGTGAGGGGAATGATTTTGTGCAAGGGCTTTCTTTGGTACCCATATCATAGTGCGATTTGGTTGGGCTCTAAGTAATTTCTTGGCCACCCAAATTTGCTTGACATTACCAAGAAAATGTGATTTCTGTTTCTTGATGTAAGGGTCTTTTGGGTCTTCTATGTGAGATTTTTGAGAAAACTCATCTTTACATGGGGAATGCAACAAGGGTTGATCTTCTATACCTACATCAGACTTATGCAAGGGATCAATGGGTTGTGTGGTTTGAGATTGATCTAGAGATTCATCGAGAAATTTATCCTTATCACACATAGAATCCTTAGGTGTACAAATGGGTGATGGATTGTCATGATTCACCTTAGAGTCTACCTCCTTTTCCACATCAGTGATACACAACATTGGTTGATCATCTCCTTCTTGACCATCTGAGTGTAGATCATCCTTACTTATGGCTTCATGAGGGGAATCCAAATTTACAGGAAGAGAGGGTCCTTTCACATCCCCCAAACACTTGGAGTCCTCCATATCTCCATTCTCTAAGGTTTCCTGTGATTTACTCAAAGAAGGATTAGATTCAAAAACATGAGTAGAAAGAAAAATTTTCTCATTAAAAGCACGCTTTGTGAAAAGATGATTTTGCCCCCAATTATCATAAGGTGGATAGTCATTAGGATTTTCCATAGACATATATGTAGAAGCACAGATAATAGGTGGAGAAGGCACCTCAAATTCTTGATGATTTTGTGTAATGAACCTTTGGGTGCCAATGATCAAGTCTTCATCTATACAATCCATGACAAAGAATGTTTCCAAAAATTGCATATCATCCACCATAACAGGCAACACAACTTTACCCATGCATTCATAATGTTCCCCATCCATGAGGATAGAAGGATGAGTTGTTGGTTGAATGTGCGCAAAGATAATGGTCACTAGGTCAATATGAATTAAATTCCACTCACAATTAGGATTGATATAAAGACCCGACCTTCTATAGTCATATCCTAATCTGATATCCACAAGAGTATTATCATATTCTCTTGTTGCAAATAAGGATCCAACCCCCTTAGACATTTCCCCCGTGTCCTTGACTCCTTGCAGTTTTTCTCTAAATGTTTCACCTTTATGTGATATTATCTCATGTATTTCATGTTTATCACCCTCCTTTTTTTTAATCTTAGCCCCTTTTCTTCTATCTTTTGTTTTTTTCTTTCCCATGATACAATTTTCTCCCCCTTGGTATTGCTCAAAAATCCTTGGGAGCCCCCTTGGTTTTCTAGTTTTCCTGAGGGTCAACTTCAAAATACCCTATCTAATAATCCTGGTAATAATTTAACCATAACCAGTCGATGTTTTGGTTGTATTCCCCACGAGCTTTCCAACAAAACCAAAATCACAGCAAACGGATTTCGTATGAGAAAGTTATGCCAGTTCAGGGTTTTGGGGGTTAAAACAGGGAAACAGGGTCTCTCAGAAAATGCTTCAAATCAGGCGATACATGACATTTGTAGGACACGATACTTGGTACTTGAGGAACTCGATACACGATACTTGATCTTTGAACTAACGATACACGATATTTCAAGGAAAACGATACTTGATACTTCCCTTAAACGATACACGATCTCTAGCCCCAAACGATACACGACCAAACGATATCTGGATTGAGCGATCTCTGAGCCAGCGATACACGACCTTTAAGCCGAGCGATACACGATCTCTGGCGCCACGATCTCTCACAAAACGATCGCTGGACAAAACGATCTTCGACAAAACGATCGCTGGCAAACGATCTTTGACAAAACGATCGCTGGCAAACGATCGCTGACTCAAAACGATACTCGATACTTGCTAGGTATCGCGATCGCTGAACCAAACT
Organism: Ceratopteris richardii; assembly: GCA_020310875.1. Classification (NCBI taxonomy): domain Eukaryota; kingdom Viridiplantae; phylum Streptophyta; class Polypodiopsida; order Polypodiales; family Pteridaceae; genus Ceratopteris; species Ceratopteris richardii. The sequence goes on along the minus strand of CM035417.1, from coordinate 68,421,156 downwards.
ATAGACGATCTTTGAGAAACGATCTTTCACAAACGATCTTTGACCAAACGATCGCTGGTCAAAAACGATCTTCGACCGAAACGATCTCGATACATGAAACGAAACGATACGCGATCTGAAACGATCGGCGATCTTTGTTCTAAACGATCTCTGATGGGAACGATACCGATCTCTGAGCTAAAACGATCTCTGGATCAAACGATACGCGATCGCTGGGAAATATCGCGATACTCAACCACAGGAGGTCACGATACTTGCTAAGTATCGTGATACTCGACCGCGGGAGCAAAACGATACTTGACCCTTGGACAAATTTTGAAAGAAATTTTTTAAGATTTGAATCAATACAGTTGTTGTTCTAGCTCTCCTCCCCTTTCTTCACTCTCAGTATCACCCAAAACTCAACGTTTAACCTCTGTAAATCCCAAACGATACTTGACGCAGGTCGACTTTTTTTTCTGAAAAAACTTGGATTTCCTGAGAGTTCGTGAGTATGAAGTGGGTTTGCTTACCTTTGATACTCTCTTCCAACTCTCCTAGCACCCTATTTTGCTCCGCGTAGCTCCCAAAAGCTTTGTTTCTCAAAAACGATACTTGACGCAGGTTTTAGCACTTCCGAAAATGGCCGCTCAGATTCTTGGTGTTTGGAGAGTGTTTCAGGAGTTTTTCTTCAGCGATTCAGTTCTGCACCCCCCTCTAAGCCTCTTGTTCACAACCACAAGCAAAAAACAAGGTGAATGTACTCTAAAAAATGGAAAAAACTGAGAAGATGAAGGTGGGTGGAGATGGTGATGATGGTGAAGATGGAAAATTCAAAAACTGAACTGAAAATGATGATTTTTTTTTACCTTCCAACGTCGCTACTCTACGTCTTACCGTCACACGCTCGTCCTCCAAGCTCTCTCCCCGGCAACGGCGCCAAAATTTGGTGTCACTCTAGCACAATGGTGAGTACCAACGTGAGGAGATACACCTCATAAATGTCAATCCGTGGAGACGTGAGGACCGGTATGAAGACCGCGAGCAAGTGATGGCACAAGTGCGTGAGTGAAAGCACACAAGCATGCACACACATACACACATACGCGCACAAGGTAAGAGCAAAGAGAGGAACAATGGAAGGATTTTGATTACAAAAAGAAATCTATTACAAAACTGAAATCTATAAGAAGCTAACCCCAAAAATGAGCTCTCTAGCTCTTTATATAGTTTTTTGACTAGTTTTGGCCCTGTCCAGACCTAGTGTCCGGCCTAGTTAAAAATTAGGTTCCAGGGCTTATTTGAGGGCTCAAACGAAGTCTAAAAATTATGAAAGTTGGTACGATAGTACTTCTAATACTCCTCAAGCTCGAGGACTCCTTGGCTTGCACAAAATGGAGCTACAAAAATAGAAAATGGTATTTACAATGGTTTTAGTGATGGAAATCAATAGTTTTGTAGGGGATTCTTCTAAAGAGTTGACATGTACTTCATGGAGCTCCCCACTTGCTCCTTCTTCTTGTTCATGGAGCTCCCTACTTGCTCCTTCTTCTTGTGTGTGTCCACCTTTCTGATGTGCTTTCATGCTTGTGCTTGACCTTGAGTTCCAACACCAAACTTTGTGAATTTTTTGCCTCTTGCTGAGTTGGTTTATTCTGAGGTTGACTATTGTTTGACTGTTCTATAATCTCTTCTTCCAAATTTTTTTCCCATTCTCATTTTTTTTCTCCCATCTCCCATTTTGTTTGTTTTTCTTTTCCTTTGGAAATGAATTCTTCTTTTGTTCCTTAGTTGTTTCCTGTTGTTTAGCTTGTGCTCTTGTTATAGCATTTACATTTACTTGATCATGGTCACTCAATTCTTCTTGCTCCATTATGTTGATTGTTTTTAATGGTATGTTATTAGATGTGTTTTGTTGTTTTTGAGGGTTTCTTAGACAATCCTTATTAAATGTTCCCTGCCATAATCCTTGCAATAAGCTCCTTCTACTCTTAGTGTAGGAGGTTGTGGGCAGTCTCTAATGAAATGTTCTCCCCCACATCTATAACAAGTTATCTTTTGACTTCCTTTGTACTGAGGTTTCTGATTGGACATGTAATTATTTGTTATGTACATGAATGTGGCTGTATCCATTTGAATTCTCCCATTTCCCAAATCTAGGGCTTGCCAAATGCTTTTCTCCACAATTATAGCATTTTTTATTTGTTGCTATCTTGCTGTTTATATAATTTGTTTTGGTACTAACTTCTAGGGCTTTAGCAATGGCTTGTGCCAATTCTTCTGCTGGTGGGATTTTATCTTCATTTGTTCTAGGTTGATCAAATGCTAACAGATCTTGTCCTCTCATAGATAGATAGATAGATAGATAGATAGATAGATAGATAGATAGATAGATAGATAGATAGATAGATAGATAGATAGATACCTAGATAGATAAAGGGATAGATATATAGATAGATAGATAGATAGATAGATAGATAGATAGATAGATAGATAGATAGATAGATAGATAGATAGATAGATAGATAGATAGATAGATAGACAGATAGATAGATAGATAGATAGATAGACAGATAGACAGATAGATATATAGATAGATATACAGATAAATAAATAGATAGATAGATAGATAGATAGATAGATAGATAGATAGATATATAGATAGATAGATAGATAGATAGATAGATAGATAGATAGATAGATAGATAGATAGATAGATAGATAGATAGATAGATAGATAGATAGATAGATAGATAGATAGATAGATAGATAGATAGATAGATAGATAGATAGATAGATAGATAGATAGATAGATACATAGATAGATACAAAGATAGATACATAGATGGATAGATAGATAGATAGATAGATAGATAGATAGATAGATAGATAGATAGATAGATAGATAGATAGATAGATAGATAGATAGATAGATCGATTGATAGATCGATGGATCGATAGATCGATGGATAGATCGATCGATCGATAGATAGATAGATAGATAGATAGATAGATAGATAGATAGATAGATAGATAGATAGATAGATAGATAGATAGATAGATAGATAGATAGATAGATAGATAGATAGATAGATAGATAGATAGATAGATAGATAGATAGATTGATTGATTGATTGATTGATAGATTGATAGATAGATAGATAGATAGATAGATCGATAGATAGATAGATAGATAGATAGATAGATAGATAGATAGATAGATAGATAGATAGATAGATAGATAGATAGATAGATAGATAGATAGATAGATAGATAGATAGATAGATAGATAGATAGATAGATAGATAGATAGATAGATAGATAGATAGATAGATAGATAGATAGATAGATAGATAGATAGATAGACAGATAGATTGATGGATAGATGGATAGATGGATGGATAGATAGCTAGATAGATAGATAGATAGATAGATAGATAGATAGATAGATAGATAGATAGATAGAGAGAGAGAGATAGATAGACAGATAGACAGATAGACGGATAGACACATGGAGAGATAGATAGACAGAGAGACATACAGATAGAGAGATAGATAGACAAACAAACACTCAGAGAGAGAGAGAAAGAGAGAGACAGATAGATAGATAGATGTTGAAGATTCACTCACTAATTAGACATAAGGACTTGAAGATGTATGAAGGTTGAAGAAAGACGAAGATAAGCAGAAACAAAGCATTCAAAAAAATCAAAGTCTTAGTGAAGGGACAAATTGAGTACTGTAACATAGTTCAAAAAGAACTTTCAGAATTATGAGTTTTTTGAATCTCGGATCAAAATGTATATAAGAGAGTTGAGAGAGTGCTTAGATAAGTAGAAGAAGAGAGAGACGAGATATGTGTAGTAGACACAAGAGTGCGTATGTAGAGATGAATAATAGAACCTGAAATGTCGGGTATTCATCTGAGAGAGAGATGGTAAGAAAGAACTACTCAGAATAGGAGAGTTTTCCATGGCTATGAGCAAAGTGAGGCCAAGCCATTTTGTACACATCTTCTCTAATAGAAAACACATGTTTATGTGGAAAGATCTAAGCGCATTCTCCTTGTGTGAAGAAATCTAAGTGATTTCATGTTGCTGTGAAAGTTAGTTAACAATTACAGCTATCTCAGTACACGTTTTACGGTACTTCTGCAAGTTAGATCTCACAGTATAGTGTAAAGTTTTTCATGAATGATAGCTTAACGTGAAGCTAGTAGTCTCAACTACAAACTGATCAAAGAGTTTTGTAAAACGGGACATGTACACACAATACTAAGTCTGACCGTAAAGGCATCCAGAATTGGTGAAGTTTTTTTTTTTTAAACTTCAGATAAAGTTCATTCATTGAAGAAAGCTCAGGTATTACTTCCTTACTTAAATTACAAACATTTGAAGTAACTACAAAGAGAATTGCAGTTGATTCCGGTAAGATTCCGATAAGATTACGGTGACAGTCCGGTGAAATTCTGGTGATGTTCTGGTGAGTTCAAAACACAGTTTTGACACATTTAAGTTATGAGAAGAATATCCAACAGTAAGCAAACGAAGAATTGTAAAGACTGAAGTAAATCAGATCAGAATTGAAGCCTGAAGGGAAGAAAAGTTTTCTGTAAAGTGAATTTTTAGATTTCACTAAACTCAAGTGTAAAGTCTTAAGTTTCAGAAAGGTTGTTAAGCTACTGATGATTATAGAGGTGTTCTAATATCACTTTAGCTTAGTTCTTGTGGCGTGGAAAATTCCACAGCTTAGTTTTCAAGCTTCTTGCCACGCATCAACAAGTGGTATTAGAGAAGAAAGATTCCGAAGAGCAGAAAAGGTTCTCAAGAGTAAACAGAAGTAAAGATACAAAAGAATATGAAGAATTCTTCACAAGGAAGGTGAAAGCTGAGAAGATCAACAACAAACGGAATTAGAGAAGTGTTCCGAAGTCATTCTCAAGGGTAAAGGTGTATGAAAGGTAAAATCTTTTAACGATAAACTCACCGGCAACAACAGAAACAAGAAGATCATGGCAGATCACATGTCTATTGACAAATTGGACAGAGATAACTATCCCGCATGGATAATGCGAATGGAAGCATTACTTATGAGTAAGGATTTAATGATATATGTGACAGGAGAAGAAAAGAAGCCTACTTTTGGAGACGAAAGTCAACCGAAGAAAGAAGAGTTAGAAGCCTTGAAGCTGTGGCAGAAGAAAGATGCAACGGCAAGAGCGTATATCTACAATACTGTTACAGATCATCTACTACCACATATTAGAGGTCTGGAGAAAGCGGAAGACATATGGAGTGCACTTGAAGATCATTTCCAAAACACTAGCAAAGCTAGGAAGGCTAGCTTATGGTCAGCGTTTACAACGTTCAAGAAAAAACAAAGTCAAAGCATTAGTGATTATGTCACTAAGATGAAGGACTTGGCAGACAGTCTTGGATCTATTGATGAAGATATCGAAGATCACAGGTTAATAGCGCAAGTGCTTGCAGGATTGAGAGGAGATGAAAGGTGGAAACCTTTCGTACTCTCAACTGAACTTTCATTAAATCATTTTGTACCAGATTTAAATCAATTGCTTGGACTAATGCTAACATTTGAGCAAGATTTGAAGACAGATGGAGATAAAGGACATAGTTCTGCTATGTACGCAAAGAATAAGAAGAAAGGTGATAAAGGAAAAGAAAAAGATGAAGAAGAGCTGACTACTCAAGCAAATTATGCAAGAGGAAGAGGTAATGTCAGAAGTAGAAGTAGAGGTAATATAAAAAGAAGAGGTGATCAGAATAACAACAAGAAGACTTGTTGGATTTGTGGACTAAGCAACCATTTGGCTCATGATTGCTGGTATAATTCTCAAGGATCAAGTCAGAATCAAAATAACAACAGCAGAGGCAGAAGTGGAAGATATCAAAGAGGTAGACAAAACCGAAGAGGTGGATATGGTAGAGGTGGAGCAAGAAGTTGGGGACAGAATCAGTCTCACAACACTACCTACTACAACTATGCGAGTGATACACAAAATGACAATCATACAATGTTGATGATGAATTCGATAAGCATGTCAGAGAATGAAGATCTCAAGGTATTCTATATTGACTCTGGTTGTTCAAATCATTTGTCAGGAAATATAGAATTGTTATCAGAACTCGAAGGAGGTATTTTGAATCATACAGCACAAACAGGTGATAACACAAAACATAATGTACGGTCAATTGGAAAAGTAAAGTGTAAGAATGGAGCTGACCTACTAACAAATGTTTTGTATGTTCCAACAATCCCAAAGAATCTGATCAGTGTGGGTCAGATAGTAGAAAAAGGTTTTCAAGTCAGGTTTACAAATGAAGGAGTATTTGTTGAAGATCCAGAGAATGGATACAATCAAATTGTCCATGGTAAAAAGGAAGGTAGAATTTTTACTCTTAAAGTACAAGGGAATGTTGGTCAAGCTTTGATCACATATGGTGATGAAGTTTTTACAGAGTTAGACCTCTGGCATAAGAGGTTAGGACACTTTAATGAAAAAGGAATCAAAACTATGGTGGAGAAACAATCCGTAAGAGGATTACCAAATATGAAGAATCAACATAGGATTCACAAATGTGAAGCGTGTCAGATGGGAAAAGAACACAGATTACCATTTCAGAAGAAGGGATACAAACATGATAGTTTGCTAGAACTCATACATACAGATGTATGGGGGCCAACAAAAGAAGGATCTATCAGTGGCTCAAGGTATTACGTTCTTTTTATTGATGATGCAACAAGATGGATAACTCTTTATGTTTTGAAAGAGAAGTCAGAAGTGTTTGGAGCTTTCAGGCATTTTCATACATATGCTGAAAGACTTACTGGACAAAAACTCAAAAGACTAAGGTGTGATGGAGGAGGATAATATTTTTCTCAAGAATTCAATGATTATCTGTGGAATGCGGGTATAAAAAGGGAAATAACTTGTAGGTATACACCACAACAAAATGGAGTAGCAGAAAGAAGAAACTGAACTCTAGTTGAGTTTGCAAGAGCAATGTTAAAGGAGAAGAATTGTCCGAATTATCTTTGGGCTGAGGCTGTAAATACAGCTACATATCTTGTAAACAGATTACCATGTGCAACTTTAAATGGAATGACTCCTTATGAAGCTTGGTGGGGTAAGAAGCCAACACTTGATCAATGCAAAGTGTTTGGATCAGTGGCTTATGCTTATGTACCATCACAACTTAGACATAAGCTTGAACCAAAAGCTGAAAAATACGTGTTCATCGGATATGATGAAAAGCAGATGGGTTATAGGTTATGGAGTCCTTTAACCAAAAAGTTTACTGTTTCCAGAGATGTGACATTTGATGAAGAAAAGAGTTGGTATGCAGATAAAGAGCATAACGATGAAACATTTAAAGAAGAGGTAAGAAGAATTGAAAAAGGTAAATCACATATGCAGGTGAATGGAGATGAAAATCATATGCATGCAAGTACATCCAGGTTTGGATCAACTATGAGAAATGAAGATGCACCGAGATTTGATGAAGAAGTGTATTCAGATACACATGAAGAGTATGAACCAAGAAGGTCAAACTGAGTAAGGAAACAACCAACAAGGTATTCCTATGATACTTCTTATTTGACTCAGAAAAACTATGCTTACTTAGTAAAGGAAGATGAAGAACCTCAGAATTACAGTGAAGCAAAAGGTAAGGACCAATGGGAAGAAGCAATGAAGGAGGAGTTCAATGCGCTGGAAGAGAACAAGACTTGGGAACTTGTTCCAAAACCAAATGATAAGAAAGTGATTGGAAATAAATGGGTTTACAAAGTTAAGAAGCTTGCAGATGGAAGAATAGCCAAATACAAAGCTAGACAGGTAGTAAAAGGCTATGCTCAGACGCATGGCATATATTATGATGAGACATTCAGTCCGGTGGCAAAGATGTCAACCATAAGGACATTGATTGCTATACCAGCATCAAAAGGATGGAAGCTAAGTCAGTTGGATATAAAGAATGCATTTCTAAATGGATACATATGAGATGAAGTCTACATGGAACAACCTGAAGGGTTTGTAAGTTCCAGTTACCCAAATCATGTTTGCAGATTAAGAAGAGCACTCTATGGATTGAAGCAAGCTCCAAGAGCTTGGAATTACACACTTGTGAACTATCTCAATGACCTTGGATACCAAAGTTCAAAGGCAGATGCAAGTCTACTCATTAAGAGAACAGATGAAGGTACGATCTACATTTGTATTTATGTAGATGACATTATAATCACAGGTACCTCAGATGAAGGAATCAAGGAGGTAAAGAGATTGCTTGAAAAAGAATTCAAGATCATTGATCTAGGAAAGTTATCATACTTTCTTGGAATGGAAGTCACATATACAGATCATGGTGTATATGTTTCGCAAGAAAGGTATCTTCTCAACTTACTGGAGAAGTTTAACATGGAGAATTGCAGACAAGCCTCAACACCACTTGAGGTAAATCATAAACTCAACAAATATGATGGTGTAGAGTTTGAAGATATGAGGAAATATCAATCTTTAGTTGGAAGCTCGATTTATGCTACGCTAACAAGAACAGATCTTAGTTATGCAGTAGGAGTTCTCTCACAGTTTATGCATTGTCCGAAGGATCAACATTGGGTTGCAGGACAAAGAGTTCTTAGATATATCAAAAGAACTATAAATGAAGGATTATATTATCCTTTTACATCAGATATAAAACTGAGAGCATACAGTGACTCAGATTGGGCAGGAAGTCAAGATGACAGAAGATCAACACATGGGTATATGATATACCTAGGAGATAAGCTTGTAAGCTGGTGTTCAAAGAAACAACATACAATGGCTTTATCATCAACTGAAGCTGAATATAAAGGACTTGTAGAAGCAGCGAAAGAAGTGATATGGATGTAGACCTTGTTCAAAAGCATGGGTATTGATCAAGGTATAC
>CM035417.1:68404729-68407229 GCA_020310875.1 Ceratopteris richardii | reverse complement strand
AAGAGGAGGTTACGGTAGAGGTGGAGGAAGAAGTTGGGGACAGAATCAATCCTACAACACCACCTACTACAACTATGCAAATGACACACAGAATGAAGGTCATACATCATTGATGATGAAATCGATCAGCACATCAGATAAAGAAGATCTAAAGGTATTTTACATTGACTTTGGATGTTCTAATCATTTGTCAAGAAACATAGAATTGATGTCAGAATTGGAAAAAGGCATTTCTAGTCATAGTGTTCAAACAGGTGATAATACAAGACATAGTGTACATTCAATTGGAATAGTGAAATGCAAGAGTGGAGCAAATTTGCTAACCAATGTTTTGTATATTCCCACAATACCTAAAAACTTGATTAGTGTGGGACAGATAGTTGAAAAAGGTTTTCAAGTCAGGTTTACAAATGAAGAAGTATTTGTTGAAGATCTAGAGAATGGATATAATCAGATTGTTTGTGGTAAGAAAGAAGGTAGACTCTTGACTTTAAGAGTGCAAGGGAACATTGGTCAAGCTTTACTCACACATGGTGAAGGAGTGATTACAGAACTTGATCTCTGGCATAAGAAATTAGGTCATTTCAATGAAAGAGGAATTAAAGCTATGGTTGCTAATCAGTCTGTACTAGGATTACCAAATGTGTAGAGTCAACATATGGTTTATAAATGTGAAGCATGTCAAATGGGAAAAGCACACAGGTTACCATTTCAGAAGAAAGGATTCAAACATGATGGAGTACTTGAGCTCATTCATACAGACAAAAGAAGGATCTATTAGTGGCTCAAGGTATTATGTTCTTTTCATTGATGATGCTACAAGATGGATAACATTATATGTTTTGAAGGAAAGATCAGAAGTGTTTGGAGCTTTCAAGAATTTTCATGCATATGCAGAGAGAGTCACAGGTCAAAAGCTTAAAAGAATGAGGTCTGATGGAGGGGGAGAATACTTCTCCCAAGAGTTCAATGATTATCTTTGGAATGCAGGTATTAAGAGAGAAATAACTTGCAGGTATACACCACAACAAAATGGTGTAGCAGAAAGGAGAAACAAGACTTTGGTTGAGTTTGCTAGAGCTATGCTAAAGGAGAAGAATTGTCCAAATTATCTTTGGGCTGAGGCTGTACATACAGCTACATATCTTGTGAATAGATTACCATGTGCAGCTCTAAATGGAATGACTCCATATGAAGCTTGGTGGGGTAAGAAACCAACACTAGATCATTGTAGAGTGTTTGGATCAATTGCATATGATTATGTGTCATCAAAGCTTAGGCATAAACTTGAACCAAAGGCAAAAAAATATGTGTTCATTGGTTATGATGAAAAGTAGATGGGTTACAGGTTGTGGAATCCTCTAACCAAACAATTCCTTGTTTCTAGAGATGTTACATTTGATGAACAGAAAAGTTGGTATGCAGATCAAAGTCATACAACTGAAGAATTTGAAGAAGAGGTAAGAAGATGTGAGAAAGGAAAATCAATTGTGTAGGTGAATAGAGATGAAGACTATATGCAAGCAAGTACATCCAGAAGTGGATTAACAAGAAGGAATGAAGAAGCTCCTATATTTGATGAAGAGGTGTATCCAGACACTTATGAAGAATGTGAACCAAGAAGGTCAAGCAGGACTAGAAGAAAACCAAAAAGGTATTCTTATGATACTTCTTACATAACTCAGAAGAACTATGCATATATGGTCAAAGATGATGAAGAACCTCATAACTATGATCAAGCAAAAGGTAAGACGCAATGGGAAGAAGCAATGAAGGAAGAGTTTAATGCACTAGAGGAGAACAAGACATGGGAACTTGTTCCTAAACCAAATGGTAAGAAAGTAATTGGAAATAAATGGGTTTATAAAGTGAAGAAGCTTGCAGATGGAAGTATAGCTAGATACAAAGCTAGACTGGTGGTGAAAGGCTATGCCCAAACCTATGGCATAGATTATGATGAGACATTCAATCCTGTAGCTAAGATGTCAACTATAAGGACAATCATTGCTATTGCAGCTTCAAAAGGATGGACCCTAAGTCAATTGGATATAAAGAATGCATTCTTGAATGGATACATATCAGATGAGGTATACATGGAACAACCTCAAGGGCTTATAGATTCCAGGTATCCAAATTTTGTTTGCAGGTTGAGAATATCACTCTATGGATTGAAACAAGCTCCTAGAGCATGGAACTATAGACTGGTGAAGTATCTGAATGAACTTGGATATGAAAGTTCAAAAGCAGATCCAAGTCTACTCATCAAAAGAACAGAGGAAGGTACAATCTACATTTGTATTTATGTAGATGACATTATAATCACAGGTACTTCAGATGAAGGAATCAAGGAGGTAAAGAGATTACTTGAAAAAGAATTCAAGATCAGTGATCTAGGAAAGTTGTCATACTTTCTTGGAATGGAAGTCACTTATACAGATCATGGCATATATGTATCACAAGAAAGGTATCTTCTGAATCTATTGAAGAAGTTTGATATGGA
>CM035417.1:68365951-68368451 GCA_020310875.1 Ceratopteris richardii | reverse complement strand
GAATGGAAGCCTTACTTATGAGTATGGATCTCGTGATATATGTTACAGGTGAAGAAGAGAAGCCAGTATTTGAAGATGAAAGCCGACCAAAGAAAGAGGAACTTGATGCTTTAAAGCATTGGCAGAACAAGGATGCAAGTGCAAAAGCCTACATTTACAATACAATCTCTGATCATTTGCTACCACACATCACAGGATTGGAATCATCTGAAGATATATGGAACGCATTGGAGTATCATTTCCAAAGCACTACTAAAGCAAGGAAAGCAAGTCTATGGTCAGAGTTTACAACATTCAAGAAGAAGCCAAGTCAAAGTATTAGTGATTATGTCACTAAGATGAAGGATCTAGCAGATAGTCTTGGATCCATAGATGAAGATGTTGAATATCACAGATTGATTGCTCAACTACTTGCAGGTTTGAGAGGAGATGAAAGGTGGAAACCTTTCGTCTTGTCAACAGAACCTTCTTTGAATCATTATGTTCGAGATTTAAATCAATTACTTGGTTTGATGCTCACATATGAGCAAGACTTGAAGGGAGATGGAGATAAAGGACAAAGTTCTGCAATGTACATGAAGAATAAGAAGAAAGGAGATAAAGGTAAAGCAAAGGATGAACAAGAGTCAACTTCTCAAGTTTATTATGCAAGAGGTAAAGGCACTGGCAGAGGAAGACCAAGAAGTTTTGGAAGAGGAAGAGGTAATCAAAATAACAACAAGAAGGCTTGTTGGATTTGTGGATTGAGTAATCATTTGGCTCATGACTGTTGGCACAACCAACAAGGATCAAACTAGAATCAAAACAACAATAGCAGAGGCAGAGGTGGAAGATATCAAAGTAATTTTCAAAGAGGTAGACAAAGTCAAAGAGGAGGCTATGGTAGAGGTGGAGGAACAAGTTGGGGACAAAATCAATCCTACAACACCACCTACTACAATTATGCAAATGACACACAAAATGAAGGTCATACATCATTGATGATGAACTCAATCAGCACATCAAGCAAAGAAGATCTAAAGGTATTTTATATTGACTCTGGCTAATCATATGTCAGGAAACATAGAATTGATGTCAGAATTGGAAAAAGGCATTTCTAGTCATACAGTTCAAACAGGTGATAATACAAGACATAGTGTACATTCAATTGGAAAAGTGAAATGCAAGAGTGGAGCAGATTTGCTAACCAATGTTTTGTATGTTCCTACAATACCTAAAAACTTGATTAGTGTGGGACAGATAGTTGAAAAAGGTTTTCAAGTCAAGGTTACAAATGAAGGAGTATTTGTTGAAGATCCAGAGAATGGATATAATCAGATTGTCTCTGGTAAGAAAGAAGGTAGACTCTTTACTTTAAGAGTACAAGGGAACATTGGTCAAGCTTTGCTCACACATGCTGAAGGAGTGATTACAGAACTTGATCTATGGCATAAGAGATTAGGTCATTTCAATGAAAGAGAAATTAAAGCTATGGTTGCTAATCAATTTGTACTAGGACTACCGAATGTGCAGATTCAACATATGGTTTGTAAATGTGAAGCATATCAAATGGGTAAAGCACACAAGTTACCATTTCAAAAGAAGGATTCAAACATGATGGATTAATAGAGCTCATTCATACACATGTATGGGGACCAACAAAAGAAGGATCTATCAGTGGCTCAAGTTCTTTTCATTGATGATGCTACAAGATGGATAACATTATATGTTTTGAAGGAAAGATCAGAAGTGTTTGGAGCTTTCAAGCATTTTCATGCATATGCAAAGAGAGTCATAGGACAAAAGCTTAAAAGACTAAGGTCTGATGGAGGGGGAGAATACTTCTCCCAAGAGTTCAATGATTATCTTTGGAATGCATGTATTAAGAGAGAAATAACTTGCAGGTATACACCACAACAAAATGGTGTAGCAGAAAGAAGGAACAGGACTTTGGTTGAGTTTGCTAGAGCTATGCTGAAGGAGAAGAGTTGTCCAAATTATCTTTGGGCTGAGGCTGTAAATACAGCTACATATCTTGTGAATAGATTACCATGTGCAGCTCTAAATGGAATAACTCCATATGAAGCTTGGTGGGGTAGGAAACCAACACTAGATCATTGTAAAGTGTTTGGATCAATTGCATATGCTTATGTGCCATCACAACTTAGACATAAACTTGAACCAAAGGCAGAAAAATATGTGTTCATTGGTTATGATGAAAAGTAGATGGGTTAGAGGTTGTGGAATCCTCTAACCAAACAATTTCTTGTTTCTAGAGATGTTACATTTGATGAACAAAAAGTTGGTATGCAGATCAAAGTCATACAGCTGAAGAATTTGAAGAAGAGGTAAGAAGATGTGAGAAAGGATAATCAATTGCGCAGGTGAATAGAGATGAAGACTATATGCAAGCAAGTACATCCAGAAGTGGATTAACAAGAAGGAATGAAGAAGCTCCTATATTTGATGAAGAGGTGTATCCAGACACATATAAGAATGTGAACCAAGGAGGTCAAGCAGG
>CM035417.1:68353451-68360951 GCA_020310875.1 Ceratopteris richardii | reverse complement strand
ATGCACATACACATACATAGACATATACACTTACACATGCACATGCACATACATGCATATACACATATACATATGTACATACATTCATATACACACACATATTACACACATATACATGCACATACGTACACACACATATTACACATATATACATGCACATACATACATACATATACACACATACACATACACATGCACATGCACATACAGATACATATGCATATACACTTACACATGCACATGCAGATACATGCATATACACATATACATATGCACATACATACATGCACATATATACATAGATACATACATATACATGCATATAGACACACTTACACATATAGATATATACCTACATGTGCATATATACATTTTATATACACACAAGCACACATAAATATGAATGAATTATATAATTAAAGTAATAAAACACATGCTTAATATAAACAATAATAACAATCAATAAAACAAAACTTTTCATTACTTAATACCATACACACAATTCAAAACATAACTGAAATGAACAATATATTGATTATACATATATATATATATATACATACATACATACATATACATATACATGCAAACATATACACATACATATATGCATACATATACACATATACATACATATAACATAAACACACATATACATATCCACATATATACGTACACACATATACATGCATGCATATACACTCATTCATACAAAATACATGCATTTATCCCACAATAATGTGTATTTGTGTATATGTGTGTATGTGTGAATGTGTATATGAATATGTGTGTATGTGTAAATATGTATATGTGAATGTTTATGTATGTAAATAATCAGATTATTAATATCAAATACCATTATTTGTAGATTTTGATCAATCAGATGGAACTCCACCACCGTCTCCTAATCATGCAAGGACTATATAATGTAAGTATATCAAACTTTTAATTTTAAATATATTTGATAGATACATAACTCATATATTTTTTTGTTTCTTGTTATAATCAGATTTTGATCAATCAAAGGGCACTCCACCACCTCCTACTCATGCAATGACTTCACATGTGTCCTCTGATAGGAATTATGATGAATTTTACTATCAAGATCATATTATATGTTGGTGTAACTCTTGCTATGGCATGTATTGAAGACCACGATTGGAATGTATTGAACATGAGGCAGAGTATGGTACTTTTGAGCATGCACCACCACCTGGTCAACATGATTATGCTTAGGTATGATTTTTTCTATAAATCAATGTCATTATTTTATTTAAAAACCATATAAAAAATCAAATTACTCTTGATATATAGGAATACTTGCTCGATGATGATGATGATGATGATGATGATAATAATTCTCATACTCATAATGTTAATATACCTCGTACACGTCATGGACTTGTTGTTCATCAATTCAAGCAGAGGTTTCTAGAAATCCTCTACCTCCTAGTTTAGAGACTGACATGGCTAGAGATTATCCGTTGCCAGCTCGTGATCGTTCTCTAGTACAAACATATGATAGAAGAAGATATGGAGGATGAAATAGAGGACCACGTCCTTTAGATGGAGAGATTTTTAACTTTTGGGGTAATCACTATATGATTGCTCCATCCACCATTACTAATGTTGGTCGTGGTCTCTTTATTGTAGAGGATTTGTATGTGCTTCCGAACTCTGAAGTCACTCTTATGTCATTTTGTGGTCCTATATATGGATGGGGATATTGGCATCGACTTGCATGTTATGTTCAAAGCATGAGTACTTATGGAATATGCTTGAATGCAGCATACCTTACTAGTAGAAGGATTTCACATGCAGAAAATGAAAGATTATATATTGATGGAAGACCTTACACGCATCGAAATATAGCGGGTTTAATAAATAGTAGTCAAGGGTTACATAATAGTTCAAGGACTAATTGCACATTTGAGGAGCGTGAAAATAGTCATGAATCACCATACATGAGTAGAGATGTATCAAGATACATAGTTGTCAATGCTATTACTACATTACATGTTGGTGATGAATTATTAGTAAATTATGGATGGCATAGACCTTCAAGAGCACCTTTTAGCTAGAGAGAGAATGAAAATTTTTCTATCCATATTTAATAACTTATATATTTAATTTTATGTCTAAAGTTTACTTTTATTCATTTATGGAATACTAATGATTTTTATTCATGTGTGTAGATTCCAACATATGATGTTGATGATTTTCCTCCACACCATTCACAATTACCAATAAGACCTCATTTA
This sequence comes from Ceratopteris richardii, assembly GCA_020310875.1. NCBI lineage: Eukaryota > Viridiplantae > Streptophyta > Polypodiopsida > Polypodiales > Pteridaceae > Ceratopteris > Ceratopteris richardii. The sequence continues at coordinate 68,358,690 of CM035417.1, read as the reverse complement.
TCAGAAGCTTCTATGAGGAGGCTATGCAAAATGATCCCGTGGAATGCAAGGTTGAAAGATCTATATTCAAAAGAAGATAAAGTAGAAGATTTGTGCGACGATGATGAAGATGATGGCATGGCAGATTTTATTGAGGATTGGTATCAAAATGGTAGTGAGAGCATTGATATTTCTAAGGTATCAAAATGATGGAGTAATGTTTTTTTTTTGACACTATTAAGGTATGATTTTCCAATTTTCTATCTATTTATATATATACATGCATAAATATGTACATATAAATACATGCATGTATAGACATACATATATATATATATATGAATGTATACACACATATAAACATACACACACATATAGACACATAAACATGTTGTGAGAGTAAGGTCAAATTATACATACCTGTATCGAATAAATATATTTTGTCCATCTAGCCTTTGGAATTGTCTGCCCAGCCTTTAGAATCTTCCTGACACATCTGCTTCTCCTATACTAATCGACCTAATACCTACGCTGCTAACTCTTTCATGAACTTTGCATACAAGTATTAAGTATGAGTTAGCTATGGAGATATTAAGTCATTTGAAAAATAGGAGAAGTAAATTTATCTCAAAGAGTTTGAAGAATGAAAGAATAATTTTAAAGGATGGGTGAAAAGAAAGCATTCAATTAGTGTAGTTTTTTTTTTTTTACCTAAGCCAAGGTAAGAACAAGAACTTGCATTGAATGAATGCTTTCTGTCCTCCCATTCTTTAAAACTATTCATCTATCTTCCAAAATTTTCGAGAGAAATTTGCTTGTCTTATTTTCCAAACGACCTAATACCTCCATAGTTAACTAATACTTAATGTTTGTAAACAAATATATAAGCCTTAGTTAGCAAGGCAGGTAACAGATTGACTATAAAATGGGAGACAGCCAAATGATTCAGTAGTCTAGATATCTATATGAAAGTCTAGAAACCACAATAAACAAAAAGAAAATTAAAAAAGAAACCAAATATACACAGCTGCACATGCATACATACACATATATACACACATAAACATACATATACACATGTTATTAGAGTAAAGTCAATTATACATACCTGTATCGAATGAAGATATTTTTTCAATCTAACATTTGGAATTGTCCACCCAACCTTTAGAATCTTCTTGACACATCTGCTTCTCCTATTCTACTCAACCTAATACCTACGCTGCTAACTATTTTATGAACTTTGCATACAAATATTAAGTATGAATTAGCTATGGAGGTATTAAGTCGTTTGAAAAATAGAAGTAAATTTACCTCGAAGAATTTGAAGGATGGAAGAATAATTTTAAAGAATGGGCGGACACAAAGTGTTCATTTAGTGTAGGTTTTTGTTTCTACCTTAGCTACGGTAAGAACAAGAACTTGCATTGAATGAACACTTCATGTCTACCCATACTTTAGAATTATTCATCCATTTTCCAAAATTATTGAGAGAAATTTGCTTGTCTTATTTTCAAACAACCTAATACCTCCATAGTTAACTGATACTTAATCCTTGTAACCAAATATGTAAGTCTTAGTTAGCAAGACAGGTAATAGATTGACTATAAAATGGGAGATAGCCAAATGATTCAGTGTTCTAGATATGAAAGTCTGCAAACCATAATATACAAAAAAAAATTAAAAACAAAATCAAATATACACAGCTACATATGCATACATACATACATACACATTCATACATACATACACATACATACATACATACATACATACATACACATATATACACACATACACATACATATATGCATACACATATGCATACATATATATACATACATCTACACATATAAAACACATATACACACATACATACATATACACCTACACATACGTATACGTATGCACATGCATATACACATCCACATACACATATATAAAATTACACACACACACACACATATATATATATATATATTTATTTATTTATTTATTTATTTATTTATTTATATTAATATGTCTTCTTTTTATGAACTTACAGGTTATTATCTGAAAATTTTTTACCAAGTCAGAATATTCTTCCTACCTCACATGATGAAATGAAGAAGATAATCAACAATCTTGGTTTTCACATGCATGTCATAACGATTGTATTTTATATAGAGATGAATATGAAGACTCTTTGACATGTCCAAAATATCAATCTCCTCGATATTAGAAAGAAGAAGGTAAAATCCCAAAAAAGGTATGGACACATTTTCCATTGGCTCCACGGATTAGACATGTTTCAAAGCCCCGAATTATCAAAGCTTTTGACATGGGGACATGATCATAAAAGTAATGATGGAATAATCAGAATTCCTCATGATAGTGTTGCTTTTTAGCATATTGATTCTACATGGCTTGAATTTGCACAAAATCCACAGAATCTAAAGTTACGAGTTGCATTAGATGAGGTTAATCCATTCCATGAAATCTAGTAAATGGTCAACATGGTCAATGGTAGTCATAAAATACAATCTTCTACCATATCTTAGCATTAAAAAGGAATATTTAATGCTTTCACTTTTAATCCCAGGAAAAAGACAAGTTAAATATATGAATATATATCTTGCTCCTCTCATTGACGATCTCCAAGTGTTATGGAGAGGTATTAATGTCATTGATGTATCAAAAAGCATCAATGAAAGATATATTATATTTCGTGGTATTGTGGCTTGGACTATTCACGATTTTCCAAGATATGGTGTTTGTTCAGGTGTTTATTCAACATGCATACAAATAAATGTGAGTTAATCAAATTATATTTTTATCGTTTTCATGATGCAGGAATATCTACTAAGGGTTGTAAAGCTTGTCCATATTGTGGTGATTTATTGAGATCAATCTAAAGTAAGAATCTCAACAAAAATATTTATCGTCGACATCGATGATTCTTGCCTGATGATCATCCATTAAGATCTAAAAGAGAAGTGATACATTTTAATGGAAAGTTGAAACAGGTCAATGTCCAAAACCTATGACACCTATGGATTGGTATAAAAAATGGACAGATAGATCTCTGATAGATGCAGAATGGAAAATCTTCAGTGATGATGAAGATAATGAGTATGTGAAGAGAGGTAAAGGAAAATCGGAACTCGCATAGAAGATATAAATATGGTATTCTTTAGAGTATTGGAAAGAGTTAAAATTATGTCATCTTCTTGAGCCTATGCATATATTCAAGAATATTGGTTATTCATTATAGCAACATCTTCTTGGACTAAAAGATACCATAGCATCAAGGAATGATTTGAAAGATCAAAACTCAAAACCAAAGTTATGGCCAGTTTTTTATAGACATCAACAAGAAACAACTTATGCACCTGCTCCTTGGGTACTTACGACAAAAGAGATATAGACTATCAACAATAGGATTCCATTGATTCGAACTCTTACAAGATATGGAGCATCTTTCTAGAACATGTTTACTATGGATGATAAGAGCTTATCTGGGTTAAAGACCCATGATTGGCATAACTTTTTGAAACATATTTTACCTTTGGTTATCGATGGATGTACAACGAAAGGAGTACGAGATGTGATCTATCGTCTTACATCGCTTATAACATAATTATGCTACTTTTATATTTAATATCTTTTATTTTTTAATTAACTTCTTTATAATTTTTCTAACGATATGTATAGGTGGATTACATCAAAAGAGATTGACAAAAACTTGATCCCACAAAAGAAAATGTGAATGCAAAGAGCTACTATGTTTGATGGAGAAAGAGCTTCCTACTTCATTTTTTGATATTTAGGTTCATTTATTAGTCCATCTTGTAGACGAAATAGAGATTGCAGGTGTTGTCAACACTTGATGGATGTTTTGGGTCGAGCGATTTATGGGAATATTAAAAGGTTATGCGCGACAAAGAGAGAAACCAGAAGGATCCATGGCAAAGGGTTGGATGATTGAAGAGTGCATGCATTACGTTAGTGAGTACCTTGAAAGAGTTCATGAAGAAGCTCCACGTGCATGGACCAATGAGCCTTCTTCAAAAATAATAGATGAGGTATTATCAAGTAAGGGAGTTCAATTTTTATTTACATTTCAACAAAAAAATGATGTTTCTCCTTTTGTAGCATATAATACTGAATGCATGCAAGCATTCCTTAGCGAGTACGAATAGGAACTTTAAAATCTCCAAAGTAAAAAGATGAAGAAACAAAAGATATAGATGTAATCTCGATAATAATGAGATTACAAATATATCTTCTTTCACGGATTGGCTAGATAGTCATTTGCAATGCACCAATGCAAATAATGAAGAAATCTCAGATGAGCAGAGAGAGTTAATGATAGGTTGTGAATGAAAGGTAATTTTATTTTAATAATAATTTTTTTTTCATATATGTATATTAGTTTCTATTTACTAATTTAATTTCTTTTGCAGGCTCGAATGTTCACTAATATGTGGGATTTTGGACAGTATATTAGAATCAAAGCCATTGATTCTTTATGTAAAACAGAGGATTCTAGTATTGTTGCTTCTTTTAAGCAACTATCATGTGGTAGCTCAAAAGACACGAACCTTATAGATGGCAAACTTGGTTACGTGGGAACTGTTGTTGGTATCTACAAAATATCATTTCGTACATTCAAATAGGTAGAAAAAAGTTCATATTTTTTATGATAGAGTTTATTATTTTTTTAAGCACCTAATAATGGTTTTTTGTTTTTGTATATTTTGATAGGTCATTTTGAAGGTTGACTGGTTTCGAGCCGAGTATAAAGGTAGTAATTCCACATTAAGAAAGGAATTATCTAGGTTTTGGGCAATTGATTCTTCCAAGGTAATGCCATCTACTAAAGAACCATATATTCTTCCTAGGCAATTGAACAAGCATTTTTTTATAAAAACCTAGATGCTCATCCTTGGTGCAAGTCATTCATGTTCAACCTAGAGGCAGGTCATTGTCTGAATAGTTTATTGTTAGAGAGATTGAAGAAAGCCCTCTTGATGATTCACCATCAGATACTAATATGTCAACCTCTGAAAGAGAAATTAGAATCATTATACATGATAATGATACTAATCTTGTTGATGAAGAGGATAATACTATATATGTTGATTCTATTGATGATGAAGAGGAATTACCAAAAATCGATATTAATCCATCAATAGATGATGTGATTCATGAGAACATAGAATTAACAAATAGAAGAAATAAATGAAATCAATAAGGATAATGAAGATGAGACTATATTGAT
>CM035417.1:68325951-68345951 GCA_020310875.1 Ceratopteris richardii | reverse complement strand
AAATGGACAGATGGATCTCTGATAGATCCAGAATCGGAAATCTTCAATGATGATGAAGATAATGAGTATGTGAAGAGAGGTAAAGGAAAATTAGCACTCGAAGAGAAGATATCAATATGGTATTCTTTAGAGTATTGGAAAGATTAAAAGTATGTCACCTTCTTGAAATATGCATATCTTCAAGAATATTGGTTATTCATTATGGCACCATCTTCTTGGACTAAAAGATACCATAGCATCAAGGAATGATTTGAAAGATCAAAACTCAAAACCAAAGGTATGGCCAGTTTTTGATAGACATCGACAGGCTACGACTTATGCACCTGCTCCTTGGGTACTTACGACAAAAGAGATATAGACTATCATGTTGGTGCATTTCAAGCCTTCACACTTGGCTTGGAACTTTGGAAGATGGACTTAGAACCCTTGAAGGGTATCACTATGTGAAGCTAGAACCATAGGAACACTTGCATATGTGTTATTACATTTTTACTTCTTGTAAAAGTCTAAATGACTTGGCCTTATGTATACACACCTAACTAATTAGAGTCGTGGAATTTGGATGGTGTAATTGGAGAGAATATCTCCCTAATTTTAGAGGAGAGATTCTAGGGAGCTTAGATTTGAATTTCAAATTCAAATGATCACCAAATCTCTATAAAAGATGATGTAAAAAAGTCGCGGGTGTGTCTCTCACTTTTAGCTCATTTCCCGAGGCATTTTATCATTGTAACTTATTGTGTGTGAGTGCTACTTCATAGCCAACACCACAATACCTCATTTAGCTATGCTTGTCATGCTAATGACATTGTACAACCATATCAATCAATAGAAGTATACACAATTATAATCTCTGGTTTCTCTGAGTTATCATCTCCAAGTCTGTTAACTTCAACAGGGCATATCTCAGGATCTACTGAACCAAATCAAGTGATTCAAAGCACATTGGATTCAGCTCAAAGTCTTCTATACACATACAAGGTTTGAAGTCAATTGGTTCAGCCATTTTCGAGAAATAGCCATCAAACTGGTCTCTGGTATTTTTCTGCAGAGTTCCTAAAAAGTCGGGGGTACATATATTTTTGCTAAACATCTTTCTCTGAGTATAGTCCATCATTTTATCTTATTCCACTTGCAAATGGTAGCTTGCTAAGCTAATTTAATATGTCCAGAAGGAATTAGATCAATTGTTAGTGTGCTGGTCACACTGAGTGAAAGACTGAGCAGGTATCAAGATCAAAATAGAAAGTTTTCAAGTCTAGTGAAGTGCAAACTTACCTGTTTTGATCTAATCATTACTCAAACCTTTTCCAAAGTACATATAGCATATTTTGGTATCATTTGGAAGCTCAAGGAGTCTACTAAGCATATCTGAAGCAAAGGAGGGTTGGAGCAAAGCAGGTCTAGCAGCTTCAACTCAATCTCTTGAGTGCATCCAACCATCACTCCCAACAGTGGTATCAGAGCAAATAAGGTAAACATGGGAGATGGTTTTCCTTCATTCATTGACAAATTGGACAGGAACAATTACCAAGCTTGGTCATTGAGAATGAAGACCTATCTACAAGGAAGGAGCTTATTTGGATACATATCAGGAGATGAGGAATTGCCCTCATTCAAAACTAGAGGACTACCCACCAAGGATGAACATGAGAGGCTCAACCAATGGTGTGCAAAAGATGCTTTGGCAAGGTCTTACCTTCTTAACTCTATATCTGACTTTCTTTTACCTCATGTAAGGAATTGTAAGACTTCCCAAGAGACTTGGGAAACCTTGTCAACATACTTTTCTTCCAACACAAGGGCTAGGAAGAATCAATTGTGGATTGAATTCACAACACTTAGGAAGCAGCCCAAGCAATCAGTCTCAGAGGATGTAACCAAGATTAAAGACCAATTAGCAAGCATTGGAGAGGAGATTGAAGAGGAGCAAATAGTCAGGCAAGTAACAAATGGACTCAAGGCAGATGATAAGTGGGAAAGTTTCACCACTGCAATGGACCTCTATATGGACATGCATACCCCAGATCTCACAACACTCATGGGCCAACTATTCACACATGAAGCAAAGTTTACAAAGGCAGGAGATCAATCAAAAGGTAACAACCCCTCTGCTCTCTATACTGATAAGAAAGTTAAGGATAAAGGTAAAGGGAAGAAACAGGATGAAGAAGGCTCTACCTCCCAAGCTAATTATGCAGGGAGAGGTAGATCATCAAGAGGCAGGGGCAGAGGAGGTAAGTCAGGTAGGGGGAGACCCTACAACTCATCACCATGCAACATTTGTGGATTGTCCAATCATACCACAGATGAATGCTACAAGAACTACAAGAATCAGAGAGGAAGAGGCTACTCAAGAGGTGGATACTCTCAAGGGAGAGGCAGGTTCAACCAACACCAAGGCTACAATGGATACAACAATCAATACAACAACAACTACAACCACAACCAAAATGGTAACTACCAAGGTGGATTCAAAAACAGAAGGGATTACAACAACTACACAGAGGAGCAAGATGACTCCCTATTAATCATGAATATGACCTCCAAGGCAGGTACAAATGATGATCGTTTATTTTATATTGACTCAAGATGTTCTAACCATGTAGCTGGCAATGTGGCACTACTCTCTGATTTGGAAGAACCCAAGGGCAAACATCAGGTACAAACAGGTGATGATACTAAACATTCTGTTGTTAAGATTGGAAATGTAAAGACATGTGATGGTAACCAGAACCTATTGAGCAGGGTACTCTATAAACCAACCATCACCAAGAATCTAATGAGTGTTGGTCAGATTGTGGAGAAAGGTTTGCAGGTCAGATTCACACAACATGGAGCATATGTGGAAGACCCAAGACATGGATTTAGAAGGATTACCAAGGGGGAGAAATCAGGTAGATTGTTTACCTTTGAGCTAGAAGACACCAAGAACATTGCTTTGTATAATTACAAGGATCAAACACTTTCAGAGTTAGAAATATGGCACAAGAGGTTAGGTCACATAGGTGAAAGAACCCTAAAGCAAATGTGCAGGGATCAATGTGTGCTTGGGATACCTAATGTATCCAAGCAACACATGATTTACAAGTGTGGAGCATGTCAGTTTGGTAAGTCTCACAGATTGCCCTATTCAAGGAAAGGTTTCATGCATGAAGACTACCTAGACTTGGTACACACAGATGTTTGGGGACCAAGCAAGGACCCTTCCATTTCAGGTTCAAGGTATTATGTGTCCTTCATTGATGATTATAGCAGATGGACCATTTTATACTTTATGAAACATAAAGATGAAGTGTTTAATTGTTTCAAGAGGTATCTTGCACTTGTTGAAAACCAAATAGGAAGAAGCTTGAAGAGGCTAAGGTCAGATGGTGGAGGAGAGTACTTCTCCAATGAGTTTGAATACTTCTTGCAGGAAAGAGGTATCAAAAGGGAGATTACTACAAGGTACTCACCTGAACAAAATGGAGTAGCTGAAAGAAGGAATAAACTCATTGTAGAAACAGCTAGGTCTATGCTTAATGAAAAGAAGTTGCCAAACTATCTTTGGTCAGAGAGTGTATCCACTGCCACCTATCTCATAAACAGGTTGCCATCCAAATCACTTGATGGCATGACACCATATGAAGCTTGGCATGGTAAGAGACCCTCTCTGGATCATTGCAAAATCTCTGGTTGTGTAGCATATGTGCATATTCCCTCACAGGTAAGGGGAAAGCTAGATCCTAAAGCTGAAAAGTGTATCTTCATTGGTTATGATTTGAACCAAAAGGGATACAGATTCTACAACCCAACAAACAAAGGCTTCAAGGTAAGCAGAGATGTCATCTTTGATGAGAATGACTCATGGTATGAGAATGAATGCAGGAAGGTTAGTCTACCCTATGATATGGAAGAAGATTTCCCAAAGTTCACCAAGGAGGAACCAATCCAGAAAGATGAATCAAGCTCAGATGATGATGATACAATTAACATTGAGGAATTCAAGGCATGGAAGTCCAAAGGAAAGATGAAGATGAAAAAGTTAGAGGATACACCAGAATCCTCAACTCAAGCAATGAGGAGATCTCAGAGAGAAAAGAAGAAGCCTATCAGATTTGGGTATGACACATCACTTGTAACTAAACATTCTGTATATCTTGCAAAGGATTTGTTGAATGAAGAACCAGGTACCTATGAAGAAGCAATCACCAAACCAGAATGGAAAGAAGCTATGGATGAAGAATTGGAAGCTCTCAAGGAGAGTGATACTTGGGACTTGGTACCCAAGAAAGACTCTATGAAGGTGATAGGATCCAGATGGATCTACAAGCTAAAGAGGAATTCAGATGGAACAATAAACAGGTACAAAGCTAGGTTGGTAGCCAAGGGTTTTGCACAAACCCAAGGCATTGATTATGAGGAGACATTTTCTCCTGTGGCTAAGATGCCAACTATCAGAATATTGGTGAGTGTAGTTGCATCCAAAAATTGGAACATGTACCAATTAGATGTCAAGAATGCTTTCTTGAATGGATGGATATCTGAAGAAGTCTACATGTCACAACCACCTGGCTATGAAGACCCCAAGAAGATAAATTATGTTTGTAAATTGAAGAAGGCTCTATATGGTTTGAAGCAGGCACCTAGAGCATGGAATTATAGGTTGACAACCTACCTCCAAGACCAAGGATTTGTGATGAGCAAAGCTGATACTTCTCTGTTCATAAAGAGAAGTAGTACAGAGGTAATCTACTTGTGTGTTTATGTTGATGACATCATCATTACAGGCAATGATGTCAATGGGATTAGACACATCAAAGGACAGATGATGAAAGAATTCAAGATCAATGATCTTGGATTATTGAAGTACTTCTTAGGTCTTGAGTTAGTCTACACCAACTCAGGTATATATATCACTCAAAAGAAGTATGTACAGGATATGGTCAAGAAGTTTGGCTTGCAGGATGCTAAAATCTCAACTACTCCAATGGAGGTCAACCTAAAGCTAAGTGCTCATGAAGGAGAAGAAGTCCAAAACATCACAGGATATCAAAGTATGGTAGGTAGTTTGAACTATGCTACCTTGACAAGAATTGACATAGCATATGGAGTTAGTGTGCTTAGTCAATTCATGCACAAACCAAGGGTACCTCACCTAGAGGCAGCAAAGAAGATCTTGAAGTATTTGAAGGGAACTCAGAATCATGGTTTGTACTTTCCTTATACATCAGATATTGACATTAAAGTTTATTCAGATGCAGATTGGGCAGGATGCAAGGATGATAGGAGGAGCACATCAGGTTACATTTGTTTTGCAGGAGATAAGTCTATTTCTTGGTCAGCCAAGAAACAACCTACAGTGGCATTGTCATCCACTGAAGCAGAGTATAGAGGGCTTGCCAATGCCACCCAAGAAGCTATCTGGTTGAAGCTTCTATATACAGAGTTAGGCCTATATACAAGGCCACCAATCATATTTGGAGATAACACTAGCTCTCTTCACCTTGCAGCTAATCCAATATATCATGCCAGAACCAAACACATAGAGGTTCATTACCACTATGTGAGGGAGAAGTTACTAAGCAAAGAGATACAATTAACTTATGTGTCTACTAATATGCAATGTGCAGATTTACTCACTAAAGCATTGGATGGAAACAAGTTATGCAGATTTAAATCCATGATTGGATTGCAGGATGTGATTGAAGACTAAAGATGAAGAAGATGAAGACTTAAGCCAAAGTGTTTGGCTTGAGGGGGAGCTGTTGGTGCATTTCAAGCCTTCACACTTGGCTTGGAACTTTGGAAGATGGACTTAGAACCCTTGAAGGGTATCACTATGTGAAGCTAGAACCATAGGAACACTTGCATATGTGTTATTACATTTTTACTTCTTGTAAAAGTCTAAATGACTTGGCCTTATGTATACACACCTAACTGATTAGAGTCGTGGAATTTGGATGGTGTAATTGGAGAGAATATCTCCCTACTTTTAGAGGAGAGATTCTAGGGAGCTTAGATTTGAATTTCAAATTCAAATGATCACCAAATCTCTATAAAAGATGATGTAAAAAAGTCGCGGGTGTGTCTCTCACTTTTAGCTCATTTCCCGAGGCATTTTATCATTGTAACTTATTGTGTGTGAGTGCTACTTCATAGCCAACACCACAATACCTCATTTAGCTATGCTTGTCATGCTAATGACATTGTACAACCATATCAATCAATAGAAGTATACACAATTATAATCTCTGGTTTCTCTGAGTTATCATCTCCAAGTCTGTTAACTTCAACAGGGCATATCTCAGGATCTACTGAACCAAATCAAGTGATTCAAAGCACATTGGATTCAGCTCAAAGTCTTCTATACACATACAAAGTTTGAAGTCAATTGGTTCAGCCATTTTCGAGAAATATCCATCGAACTGGTCTCTGGTATTTTTCTGCAGAGTTCCTAAAAAGTCGGGGGTACATATATTTTTGCTAAACATCTTTCTCTGAGTATAGTCCATCATTTTATCTCATTCCACTTGCAAATGGTAGCTTGCTAAGCTAATTTAATATGTCCAGAAGGAATTAGATCAATTGTTAGTGTGCTGGTCACACTGAGTGAAAGACTGAGCAGGTATCAAGATCAAAATAGAAAGTTTTCAAGTCTAGTGAAGTGCAAACTTACCTGTTTTGATCTAATCATTACTCAAACCTTTTCCAAAGTACATATAGCATATTTTGGTATCATTTGGAAGCTCAAGGAGTCTACTAAGCATATCTGAAGCAAAGGAGGGCTGGAGCAAAGCAGGTCTAGAAGCTTCAACTCAATCTCTTGAGTGCATCCAACCATCACTCCCAACATATCAACAATAGGATTTGATTGATTCGGACTCCTACAAGATATGGAGCATCTTTCCAAAACATGTTTACTATGGATGATAAGAGCTAAGCTAGGTTAAAGACCCATCATTGGCAAAACTTTTTGAAACATATTTTACCTTTGGTTATCGATGGATGTACAACGAAAGGAGTACGAGATGTGATCTATCATCTTGGATCGCTTATAAGGTAATTATGGTACTTTTATATTTAATATATATGAAAATTTGATATCTTTTATTTTTTAATTAACTTCTTTTTATAATTTTTTTAATGATATGTATAGGTGGATTACAACAAAAGAGATTGACAAAAACGCGATCCCAAAAAAGAAATGTGAATGCGAAGAGCTACTATGTTTGATGGAGAAAGAGCTTCCTACTTCATTTTTTGATATTCAGGTTCATTTATTAGTCCATCTTGTAGATGAAATAGAGATTGCAGGTGTTGTCAACACTCGATGGATGTTTTGGGTCGAGCACTTTATGGGAATATTAAAAGGTTATGCGCGACAAAGAGCAAAACTCGAAGGATCCATGGCAAAGGGTTGGATGCTTGAAGAGTGCATGTATTATGTTAGTGAGTACCTTGAAAGAGTTCATGAAGAAGCTCACATGCATGGACCAATGAGTCTTCTTCAAAAATAATAGATGAGGTATTATCAAGTAAGGGAGTTCCATTTTTATTTACATTTCAAGAAAAAAATGATGTTTCTACTTTTGTAGCATATAACAGCGAATGCATGTAAGCATTCCTTAGTGAGTACAAACAGGAACTTCAAAATCTCCGAAGTAAAAGATGAAGAAACAAAAGATATAGATGTAATCTCGATAATAATGAGATTACAAATATATCTTCTTTCACGGATTGGCTACATAGTCGTTTGCAACGTGCCAATGTAAATAATGAAGAAATCTCATATGAACAGAGAGCGTCAATGATAGGTTGTGAACGAAAGATAATTTTATTTTAATAATATTTTTTTTTCATATATGTATATTAATTTCTATTTACTAGTTTAATTTCTTTTGCAGGCTCGAATGTTCACTAATATGTGGGCTTTTGGACAGCATATTAGAATCAAAACCATTGATTCTTTACATAAAACAGAGGATTCTAGTATTGTTGCTTCTTTCAAGAAACTATCATGTGCTATCTCAAAAGACACAAACTTTATAGATGGCGAACTTGGTTACGTGGGAATTGTTGTTGGTATCTACGAAATATCATTTTGTACATTCAAACAGGTAGAAAAGAGTTTATATTTTTTCTGATCGAGTTTATTATCTTTTTAAGCAGCTAATAATGTTTTTTTGTTTTTATATATTTTGATAGGCCATTTTGAAGGTTGACTGGTTTCTAGCCGAGTATAAAGGTAGTAATTCCACAAAAAGAAAGGAATTATCTGGGTTCTGGGCAATTGATTTTTCCAAGGTAATGCAATCTACTAAAGAACCATATATTCTTTCTAGGCATATTGAACAAGCATTTTTTTATAAAAACCCAGATGCTCATCCTTGGTGCAAGTCATTCATGTTCAACCTAGAGGTAGGTCATTGTTTGAACAGTTTATTGTTAGAGAGATCGAAAAAAGTCCTCTTGATGATTCACCATCAGATACTGATACATCAACATCTGAAAGAGAAATTAGAATCATTATACATGATAATGATACTAATCTTGTTGATGAAGAGGATAATAATCTACATGCTGATTCTATTGATGATGAAGAGAAATTACCAGAGATCGATATTAATCCATCAATAGATGATGTGATTCATGAGAACACAGATTTAACAATAGAAGAAATAAATGAAATCAATAAGGATAATGAAGATGAGAGTATAGTGATGTCTTACCAAAATGATGGCAATAATGAAAACATATGAGCAGATTAGATAGTAAATTCTACTATAGTTATCAATCAACAACTTGAAGCATTTGAATGGATATCAGATAATAGATTCTTCTTTATTCAACTAGAATATCGATGAATCCTACTAGAGAGATGAAATCATGTTCTTCTAATTTAGAACATGAGGCTTGGGGGTATGCCTGATTATTTTATATATAGCTTTATCGTCAAGGAGCAAATTTATCTCATGTATGTACGCATATGTGTGTGTATTCATGTGTATTATATGTATACATGTGTTAGTATGCACATATATGTGTTTCATGTTGGATGTGATGGCTGGATGCACTCAAGAGTTGAGTTGGTGCTGCAAAACCTACTTCACACCTGCCCTCCTTTGACTCCAGATATGCTTAGTAGACTCCTTGAGCTTTCAAATGATACCAAAATATGCTATATGTACTTTGGAACAAGTTTGAGTAATGACTTGATCAAAACAGACTACTTTGAAACTCACAAGACTTGAAAACTTTCTATTTTGGTCTTGATACCTGCTCAGTGTTATGCTCAGTGTGACCAGCACACTTAAAATTGATCTAATTGCTTTTGGACATAATCAATTAGCTTAACAAGCTTTCATTTTCAAGTGGAATGAGAGAAAATAACAAACCACACTCTGAGAAATCAATTTAGCAAACTTAGGATCATTCCCGACATTTTAGGAACTATACAGAGAAATACCAGAGATCACTTCGAGCGCGATTTCTCACAGATGGTTGATCCAATAACCTTCAAATTTTGTAGGCATATAGTATGCTTCAAGCTTGTTCCAATGTGCTTTGAATCATCCAATTTGGTTCAGTAGATCTTGAGATATGCCTTGTTGAAGTTGACAGACTTGAAGGTAGTCACTCAGAGAAAACAGAGACTATGAATATATGTATATTGATTAAATCTAATGATTGTACATTCCCATTGGCATGTAATGTGATGCTCAATGGTACTCAGAGGTGTAGGCTATGGTGTAGCACTTCACACTCTCAAAGATTGACTCAGAATTGCCTCGGGAGGAGTGAAGATACCCGCGACTTTTTTCCTTGTACTTTTTATAGGAGTTGAATGAGATTTTGAATTTCAAATCCTTGTCAATCTCCTTGAATCATGTACTTAAAAGTGAATGAGATATTCTCTCAATCATTCACCCACTCAATCAATCAAGGTTTCCACGACTTTCTCAGATAGGTGTGATTACATGAGTGGTTAAAGTCATATAGACTTTTACATGAGATAAAAGGTAAGAATCAATAAGACTAAGTTCCTATGGTTCTTGATTTTTGTGAATATATCCTCCAAGGGTCCAAGCTCTTTGTGAAGACTTCAAAGTTGATATCCAAGCCAAGTCTTCCAAAGCTTCCAATGTTCCAAGCCAATGTGTGTAGGCTTGTTTTGCACCAACAGCTCCCCCTCAAGCCAAACACTTTGGCTCAAGTCTTCATCTCTAATCTTCAATTATTTCCTGCAATCCAATCATGGATTTAAATCTGCATAGCTTGCTTCCATCCAGAGCTTTAGTAAGCAAATCTGCACATTGTATATTAGTAGACACATATGATAATTGAATTTCTTTGCTAAGTAACTTCTCCCTCACATAGTGGTAGTGAACCTCTATGTGTTTTGTCCTAGCATGATAAATTGGATTAGCTGCTAGGTGAAGCGAACTTGTGTTATCCCCAAATATGATTGGTGGCCTTGTGTATAGGCCCAATTCTGAATATAATAGCTTCAACCATATGGCTTCTTGAGTGGCATTGGCTAGTCCTCTATATTCTACCTCAGTAGATGATAGAGCCACTGTGGGTTGTTTCTTGGATGACCAAGAAATTGGTTTATCACCTGCAAAGCATATGTAACCAGATGTACTCCTCCTGTCATCCTTGCAACCTGCCCAATCTGCATCTGAGTATATCTTAATATCAATGTCTGATGAATATGGAAAGTACAAACCATGATTTTGTGTTCCCTTTAGGTACTTTACTATCTTCTTGGCTGCCTCCAAATGTGGTACTCTTGGTTTATGCATAAATTGGCTAAGTACACTAACACCATATGATATATCAATCCTGGTTAAGGTAGCATAATTAAGACTACCTACCAAACTTTGGTAACCTGTAATATCTTTGAGTTCTTCTCCTTCATGTGCACTGAGTTTATGGTTGACCTCCATAGGAATGTTTGAGACTTTAGCTTCCTGCAAATTAAACTTCTTGACCATGTCCTGAATGTACTTCTTCTGAGTAATAAAGATACCTGAATTTGTGTATACCAATTCAAGTCCTAGGAAGTACTTCAATAATCCAAGATCATTGATCTTGAATTCCTTCATCATCTGTCCTTTGATGTGTCTTATTCCCTGAACATCATTTCCTGTAATAATGATGTCATCAACATAGACACACAAGTATATTACCTCTGAATTGTTCCTCTTTATAAACAATGAAGTATCTGCTTTACTCATCACAAATCCTTGATCTAGTAGATAGGTTGTCAACCTGTAATTCCATGCTCTAGGTGCCTGCTTCAATCCATACAGAGCCTTCTTCAATTTACAAACATGATTTACCTTATTGGGATCCTCATAGCCAGGTGGTTGTGACATGTAGACTTCTTCAGATATCCATCCATTCAAGAATGCATTCTTCACATCCAATTGGTACATGTTCCAATTCTTGGATGCAGCTACACTCACCATAATTCTGATAGTTGGCATCTTGGCCACAGGAGAAAATGTCTCCTCATAATCAATGCCTTGGGTTTGTGCAAAACCCTTGGCTACCAACCTAGCTTTATACCTGTTTATTGTACCATCTGAGTTTCTCTTGAGTTTGTAGATCCATCTGGATCCTATCACCTTCATGGAGTCCTTCTTGGGTACCAAATCCCAAGTATCACTCTCCTTGAGAGCCTCCATTTCTTCATCCATTGCTTCCTTCCATTCTGGTTTAGTGATTGCTTCTTCAAATGTACCTGGTTCTTCATTCAAGATATCCTTTGCAAGATATACAGAGTGCTTGGTTACAAGTGAAGTATCATACCCATACCTAATAGGTTTCTTCTTTTCTCTTTGAGATCTCCTCATAGCTTGAGTTGAGGATTCTGGATTGTCTTCTAGTTGCTTCATCTTCATCTTCCCTTTGGATTTCCAAGCCTTGAACTCTTCAATGTTGATGGTGTCTTCATCATCTGAGCTTGTGTCCTCTTTCTGAATTGGTTCTTGCCTGATAAGCTTGGGAAAGTCTTCTTCCATGTCATAAGGTAGGCTGACTTTCCTGCACTCATTTTCATACCATGAATCATTCTCATCAAATATGACATCTCTGCTTACCTTGAAGCCTTTATTTGAGGGGTTGTAGAATCTGTATCCCTTTTGGTTCAAATCATAACCAATGAAGATACACTTTTCAGCCTTAGGGTCTAGCTTTCCCCTTACCTGTGAGGGAATATGCACATATGCAACACACCCAAAGATTTTGCAATGATCCAGAGATGGTCTCTTACCATGCCAAGCCTCATAGGGTGTCATTCCATCAAGTGTCTTTGATGGCAACCTGTTGATTAAGTATGTGGCAGTAGATACACTCTCTGCCCAAAGATAATTTGGCAATTTCTTTTCATTTAGCATAGACCTAGCTGTCTCTACAATGAGTCTATTCCTCCTTTCAGCTACCCCATTTTGTTCAGGTGAGTACCTTGTAGTAATCTCCCTCTTGATGCCTCTTTCCTGCAAGAATTCTTCAAAGTCATTGGAGAAGTATTCTCCACCACCATCTGACCTTAGTTTCTTCAAATGTCTACCTGTTTGATTTTCAACTAATGCAAGATACCTTTTGAAACAATTAAATACTTCATCTTTATGTTTCATGTAGTATAAGACAGTCCACCTGCTATAGTCATCAATGAAGGACACATAGTACCTTGATCCAGATATGGATGGCTCCTTGCTAGGTCCCCAAACATCTGTATGCACCAATTCCAGATAATCTTCATGCATAAAACCTTTCTTGGTATAGGGCAATCTGTGTGACTTACCAAATTGACAAGCCCCACACTTGTATATCATGTGTTGCTTGGATACATTAGGTATCCCAAGCACACATTGATCCCTGCTTATTTGTTTTATGGTCCTCTCTCCAATGTGACCTAATCTCTTGTGCCAAATCTCCAATTCTGATAGGGTTTGGTCTTTATAGTTGTACAAAGCAATATTCTTAGTGTCTTCAAGTTCAAAGGTAAACAATCTACCTGATTTCTCTCCCTTGGCTATCCTTCTGAATCCATGTCTTGGATCCTCCACATATGCACCATGTTGAGTGAACCTGACCTGTAGACCTTTTTCAACAATCTGACCTACACTCATCAGATTCTTGGTGATTGTTGGAACATACAACACTCTGCTTAGTAAATTCTGATTACCATCACTTGTTTTGACATTGCCTACTTTAATAACTGAATGTTTAGTGTCATCACCTGTCTGCACTTGATGCTTGCCTTTGGGTTCTTCCAAATCAGAGAGTAAGGCAACATTTCCAGCTACATGGTTAGAGCAACCTGAATCAATATAGAACAAATGATCATCATTGATACCTGATTTAGATGTCATGTTCATGATCAACAAGGAATCATCTTGATCCTCTGCATAATTGTTGTAATCCTTCCTATTTTTGTATCCACCTTGATAATTGCCATTGTGATTGTAGTTATTGTTGTAACTATTTTTGTAGCCATGGTAGCCTTGAGATTGATTGAATCTGCCTCTGCCTTGAGAGTATCCTCCTCTTTGGTGACCTCTTCCTCTTTGGTTCTTGTAGTTTTTGTAGCATTCATCTGTAGTATGGTTAGACAAGCCACAGATATTGCATGGAGATTGATTGTAGGGTCTCCCCCTACCTGACTTACCTCCTCTGCCCCTACCTCTAGATGATCTACCTCTCCCTGCATAGTTTGCTTGGGAGGTAGAGCCTTCTTCATCTACCTTCTTGCTTTTACCCTTATCTTTAGTCTTCTTATCAGTATATAGGGCAGAGGGATTGTTACCTTTTGATTGCTCTCCATTCTTTGTGATCTTTGCTTCATGTGTAAAGAGTTGTCCAATCAGAGTTGTTAGATCAGGTGCTTGGATGTCCATGTACAAGTCCATTGCTGTGGTAAAGCTCTCCCACTTGTCATCTGCCTTTAGTCCATTGATCACTTGTCTGACTATTTGCTCTTCCTCAATTTCTTCTCCAACACTTGCAAGTTGATCTGCAATGTCCTTGACTTTGGCGACAAAATCTGAGACACATTGTTTTGATTGCTTCCTAAGAGTTGTAAACTCAATCCATAGCTTATTCTTTCTAGCCCTTGTGCTTGATGAAAAGTATGTTGACAAGGTTTCCCAAGTCTCTTGGGAAGTCTTGCAATTCCTTACATGAGGTAGAAGGAAATCAGAAATAGAGTTTAGAAGATATGACCTTGCCAAAGCATCTTTTGCACACCATTGATTGAGCCTCTCATGTTCATCCTTTGTTGGTAGGCCTCTGGTCTTGAATGAGGGCAACTCCTCATCTCCTGATATGTATCCATACAAGCTTCTCCCTTGTAGATAGGTCTTCATTCTTAATGACCAAGCCTGGTAATTATTTCTGTCCAATTTGTCAATGAAGGAAGGGAAACCATCACCCATGATTACCTTATTAGCTCTGATACCATTGTTGGATGTGATGGCTGGATGCACTCAAGAGTTGAGTTGGTGCTGCAAAACCTGCTTCACACCTGCCCTCCTTTGACTCCAGATATGCTTAGTAGACTCCTTGAGCTTTCAAATGATACCAAAATATGCTATATGTACTTTGGAACAAGTTTGAGTAATGACTTGATCAAAACAGACTACTTTGAAACTCACAAGACTTGAAAACTTTCTATTTTGGTCTTGATACCTGCTCAGTGTTATGCTCAGTGTGACCAGCACACTTAAAATTGATCTAATTGCTTTTGGACATAATCAATTAGCTTAACAAGCTTTCATTTGCAAGTGGAATGAGAGAAAATAACAAACCACACTCTGAGAAATCAATTTAGCAAACTTAGGATCATTCCCGACATTTTAGGAACTATACAGAGAAATACCAGAGATCACTTCGAGCGCGATTTCTCACAGATGGTTGATCCAATAACCTTCAAATTTTGTAGGCATATAGTATGCTTCAAGCTTGTTCCAATGTGCTTTGAATCATCCAATTTGGTTCAGTAGATCTTGAGATATGCCTTGTTGAAGTTGACAGACTTGAAGGTAGTCACTCAGAGAAAACAGAGACTATGAATATATGTATATTGATTAAATCTAATGATTGTACATTCCCATTGGCATGTAATGTGATGCTCAATGGTACTCAGAGGTGTAGGCTATGGTGTAGCACTTCACACTCTCAAAGATTGACTCAGAATTGCCTCGGGAGGAGTGAAGATACCCGCGACTTTTTTCCTTGTACTTTTTATAGGAGTTGAATGAGATTTTGAATTTCAAATCCTTGTCAATCTCCTTGAATCATGTACTTAAAAGTGAATGAGATATTCTCTCAATCATTCACCCACTCAATCAATCAAGGTTTCCACGACTTTCTCAGATAGGTGTGATTACATGAGTGGTTAAAGTCATATAGACTTTTACATGAGATAAAAGGTAAGAATCAATAAGACTAAGTTCCTATGGTTCTTGATTTTTGTGAATATATCCTCCAAGGGTCCAAGCTCTTTGTGAAGACTTCAAAGTTGATATCCAAGCCAAGTCTTCCAAAGCTTCCAATGTTCCAAGCCAATGTGTGTAGGCTTGTTTTGCACCAACATTTCATGTATATGTATGTGTGTGCATGTGTGTGATATATGTATACATGTCTTAGTATGCACACGTGTATATATGCATATATATGCAAGTGTTTATAATTGTGTATGCATGTATTGTTGATGTCAACATGACAAAATCTTGACGAACTAAGCTGCGGAATATTGCCATGCCACAATAAGAACTAAGCTAGAGTGATGTTAGAACACCTCTATAATCATCAATAGCTTAGCAAGCTTCCTGAAACTGAAATCTTTATAACTATGTTTAGTGAAATCTGAAAATTCACTTCACTGAAAACTTTGCCTTTCCTTCAGGCTTCAATTCTGATCTGGTTTACTTCAATCTTTACAATTCTTCGTTAGCTTACTGTTAGATAAAATTTCCGTCACTCAGATGTGTCAAAATTGTGATTTAGAACTCACCAGAATATCACCGGAACTTCACCAGGCTGATACTGGACTGTCACCATAATCTCACCGTAATTGTACCGGAATGTTACCGGAATCAACTACAGTTTTATTTGTGGTTACTTCAAATGATTGTAATTGAAGTAAGGAAGTAATATCTAAGCTTCCTTCAGTGAATGAACTTTATCTAAGGTTTGAAGAAAAGACTTCACCAGTTCTAGATGCCTTTACGATCAGACATTGTACTATGTGTACATGTCCCATTTTACAAAACTCTTTTGATCAGTTTGTAGTTGAGACTTCTAGCTTCAAGATGAGCTATCACTTATGAATAACTTTACACTGTACAACAAGATCTAACTTGTAGAAGTACCGTAAAATGTGTACTGAGATAACTGTAATTGTTAACTAACTTTCACAATAACATGAAATCACTTAGATTTCTTCACACAAGAAGAATGCGCTCAGAACTTTCCACACAAACATGTGTTTTCTATTAGAGAAGATGTATACAAAATGGCTTGGCCTTCCTTTGCTCATAGCCATGAGAACTCTCCTATGCTGAGTAGTTTCTCCTTACCATCTTTCTCTCTCAGATGAATGCCTGACTATTCAGGTTCTATTATTCATCTCTACATACACACACTTGCGTCTACTACAAGCACTTCTACATACTCATTTTTCTACATTGCTCATCTCTCTTATATATACATTTTTTATCCGAGATTCAAAAACTCATAATTCTAGAAGTTTCTGTGAACTATATTACAGTCGTGAATTTGTCCCTTCACTAAGGCTTTGATTTTTCTGACTGCTTTGTTTGTGTTTCTCTTCTTCTTTCTTCAACATTCATACATCTTTAGGTCTTTATGTCTAATTAGTGAGTGAATCTCCAACAGCTCCCCCTCAATCACTAATTGACATCTTCTGATCTTTCATATATTCTTATTTTCTTTTATTCCTGCCATTTCTTTGAATCTGCTTGTCTTTACTCCGTCCAAGCTCTTTGTCAGAATATCTGCAATCTGATCTTTCATAGGAGTGTATATTATTTCAATCTTCTTCTCCATTACCTTTTCCCTCAAGAAATAATATTGAATCTCTATGTGCTTTGTTCTTGCATGAAATACTGGATTTGCTGCAAGATACAACGAACTCATATTATCTCCATGTATGATAGGTATACCTTGATCAATACTCATGCTTTTGAACAAGGTCTGCATCCATATCACTTCTTTAGCTGCTTCCACAAGTCCTTTATATTTTGCTTCCGTTGACGATAAAGCCACTGTATGCTGCTTCTTTGAACACCAATTGACAAGCTTATCTCCTAGGTATATCATATACCCATGTGTTGACCTTCCATCATCTTGACTTCGTGCCCAGTCTGAGTCACTGTATGCTCTCAGCTTCATATCTGATGTAAAAGGATAATATAATCCTTCCTTTATAGTTCTTTTGATATATCTATGAACTCTTTGTCCTGCAACCCAATGTTGATCCTTCGGACAATGCATGAACTGTGAGAGAACTCCTCCTACTGCATAACTAAGATCTGGTCTTGTTAGTGTAGCATAAATCAAGCTTCCCACTAAAGATTGATATTTCCTCATATCTTTAAACTCTGCACCATCATATTTGCTGAGTTTATGATTGACTTCAAGCGGTGTTGAAGCTTCTCTGCAATTCTCCATGTTAAACTTCTTCAGTAAGTTTAGGAGATACCTTTCTTGCAAAACATATACACCATGATCTGTATATGTAACTTCCATTCCAAGAAAGTATGATAACTTTCCTAGATCACTGATCTTGAACTCTTTTTCAAGCAATCTCTTTACCTCCTTGATTCCTTCATCTAAGTTACCTATGATTATAATGTCATCTACATAAATACAAATGTAGATGATACCTTCATCTGTGTTGGTGCATTTCAAGCCTACACACATTGGCTTGGAACCATGGAAGACTAGCTTGGACAACTTTCATCAAGGTTTACTTGAAGCAAAGTCCATGTGAACTTATGCTTATAAGTTCTTACTTCTTTACTCATTGTAAAAGTCTATATGACTTGGCATTTACATATAATCACTTTAATCACCTACCTACTTGATTGTATTCGTGGAAAAGTAGATGGCTTAGTGGAGAGAATATCTCCCTACTTTTAGTAGAGATATTCTAGGGAGCCTACATTTGAATTTCAAATTCAAATGATCATTCAACTCATATAAAAGTGGAGAGAAAAAACTCGCGGGTGTGTCACTCACTTTAGCTCACTCCCCGAGGCATTCTACTGTTGTAACTGTGTGTGTGTTAGTGCTACTCCATAGCCTACACCACCACACCTCAATTAGCTATGCTTGTCATGCTAATGAGCTTGTATAATCATATCAATCAATAGATATATACACATTCATCATATCTGGTTCTCTGTGTTTTCTACTAGTCTGTCAACTTCCAAGGAGCATTTCTCAATGCTCACTGAACCAAATCAAGATTTTAATAGCTCGTTGGAACCAGCTCAAGGTCTTCTACAAGCATACAAAATTTCAGAAGATTTCATTCAGCCATTTTCGAGAAATCTGCTTCGAAGTCACCTCTGGTCTATCTCTACAAATCTCCTAAAAAGTCGGGGGTAATCATAATTTTGCTAAATCAATTTCTCTGGATTTGGTTTATCATTTCTTCTCATTCCACTTGCAAATGGTAGCTTATTAAGGTACTTTAATACTCCCAAAAGGAATTGTTTCAATTGCAAGTGTGCTGGTCACACTGAGCATAACACTGAGCAGGTATCATTACAGAAATAGCAAGTTTTCTAGAATTTGTGAAGTGCAAGGTTGTCTGTTTTGATTTGGTCATTACACAAATCATTTGCAAAGCACATATATGCTTTCTTGGTATCATTTGAAAGCTCAAGGTGTGTACTAAGCATTTCTGGAATCAAAGGAGGGCTGGTGTGAAGCAGGTATAGCAGCACCAACTCATTTCTTGAGTGCATTCAACCATCACTCCCAACAGTGGTATCAGAGCAAAGAAGGTAAACATGGGTGATGGATTTCCTTCATTCATTGACAAATTGGACAGGAACAACTACCAAGCCTGGTCATTGAGGATGAAGACCTATCTACAATGCAGAAGTTTATTTGGATACATATCAGGAGATGAGGAATTGCCCTCATTCAAGACTAGAGGACTACCCACAAAGGATGAACATGAAAGACTCAACCAATGGTGTGCAAAAGATGCTTTGGCAAGGTCTTATCTCTTAAACTCTATATCTGATTTCCTTTTACCTCATGTAAGGAATTGTAAGACTTCCCAAGAGACTTGGGAAACCTTGTCAACATATTTTTCTTCAAACACAAGGGCTAGGAAGAATCAACTGTGGATTGAATTCACAACCCTTAGGAAGCAGCCCAAGCAATCAGTCTCAGAGTATGTGACAAAGATTAAAGATGTGGCAGACCAACTAGCAAGCATTGGAGAGGAGATTGAAGAGGAGCAAATAGTCAGACAAGTAACAAATGGACTCAAGGCAGATGATAAGTGGGAAAGTTTCACCACTGCAATGGACCTCTATATGGACATGCATACCCCAGATCTCAGCTTTTCACACATGAAGCAAAGTTTACAAAGGCAGGAGATCAATCAAAAGGTAATAACCCCTCTGCTCTCTATACTGATAAGAAAGTTAAAGATAAAGGTAAAGGGAAGAAACAGGATGAAGAAGGCTCGACCTCTCAAGCTAATTATGCAGGAAGAGGTAGATCATCTAGAGGAAGAGGCAGAGGAGGTAAGTCAGGTAGGGGGAGACCCTACAACTCATCACCATGCAACATTTGTGGATTGTCCAATCATACCACAGATGAATGCTACAAGAACTACAAGAATCAAAGAGGAAGAGGCTACTCAAGAGGTGGATACTCTCAAGGGAGAGGTAGATTCAACCAACATCAAAGCTACAATGGATACAAAAATCAATACAACAACAACTACAATCACAACC
>CM035417.1:68265951-68318451 GCA_020310875.1 Ceratopteris richardii | reverse complement strand
AAGCAACATGTGCATGGTAGTCATCTTGACCACTCGAGAGAAGATTTTCTCAAAATCAAAACCATGTTGTTGCTTAACCCTTTGCAAAAAGTTGTGCTTTATACTTTGGAGAAGCACTATCTGATGTGAATTTTAGCTTATATATCCATTTATATGGTAAAGCTTTCCTGTCCTTTGGCAAAGGTACTAAATCCCAAGTACCATTCTTGTGAATAGAATCCAACTTATTCTTCATGGAACACTCCCATTTGACATGATATGTTGTTTGCATCGCCTCTTTATAGCAAGAAGGCTCACTAGCATCTGTTAGCACAACAAAATCCAAACCAAGAACATATCTATCACATGGATGTGAGACACATGTAGAGCATCTCAATGATGGCTGAACAGAAACATTTGCAAACTGATCTGATCAGACATTCTCTTGAACATCCCTTTGTGTAGCATTTTTATGCATGCTAACTAGAGGACTACTATCTTCAAAAACCACTCTTCTCACTTCAACCTCCTGAATGGGTTGTTTATGCATCTTAGACTCATTGAAAATGACATCACTAATTTTGATCACTGATCGTGTTTTAGGATTCCATAAGTGATATCCAAATTGTCTTTCTTGACCATATCCAAGAAAAATGCATTTCTTTGACTTCTGGTTAAGCTTTTGTCTAAAATTCTTAGGTATATGAACATATGCTTCACACCCAAAAACTCAAGGATGATCATAATATGGTGGCTTTCCTGTCCATAACTCTTGTGCCGCTTTCAAACCTTTGGCAGTACTAGGTGAAAGGTTAATCACATGAACTACAGTCAACATTGCTTCTTCCCCAAAGCCTTTTGAAAGTTTTGCATGATGCAACATAGAAACTACTCTATCTTGAATAGTTCTATTCATCCTTTCAGCTACACCAATCTATACTATGGTATAAGGAGTTGTAAACTCTCTATGAATTCCTCTAGACTAACAAGAAAATTTGAATTCATGTGAGGTATACTCGCCCCCATTATCTGAATGTAATTCCTTAAGCTTAGTTCCTTTTTCAGTCTCAACTGAAGCAAGCCATTTTTTGAAAGTAGGGAATACCTCATCCTTTGTTTTGATAGGATATACCCAGAATTTTCTAGTAGCATCATCTATGAAAATGAAAAAATAAAGAGAACCACCTAATGATCTTGTGGGCATAGGACCACACACGTCTATATGAACGAGATCTAAAGGTTGAATTGAAGAGTCAATATGCATCTTGTGCACATTCCTAGTTTGCTTTCCATATTGAAAATGCTCACAAAATGAAAAATCAGAGAAAGATAACGCAGGTAAGTAGCCAGAACAAGAAAGATTTTCCATTCCACTACGTGATATATGGCCCAAACGACCATGCCAAATACAAGCATAGGTTGTTCAATAACAACTAACAAGTGTTCATTCTGTGATACAAAATAAAGGATAAAGTGAGCCAACTTTGCTTCCTTTTGCAATAACCATATTTCCCTTTGATCTGCAAAAGGACTGGGTATAGAAGACCATCTAGTAACCTATTGGAGTTTGAGGTTTGCGGAAGCACCCAAACATCACAAGGAAGAAGAAGAAGCTTGGAGCACAACACACAATATTGAATGTATTACCACTAGAATGTACAGAGCTCAGTAACCCATTAGGGCAATGGCATATATTCTAGTCAGGGGAGAAAAACCTCCTAAAGAGGGAAAAAAGTGCCTCAGTGGTCCTAGTGTGTTCACACAGCTCACTACCTAAATATGTCCGTGAATCCCCACCGGGAGTGATGCAGTGAACAAGGAGTTGGCACTCATGTATAAGTGCCAAGCTATGTGGAATCAATCCACAAAAGGAAGTAAGCCTAAAGCTTTGCGGAAAGCTTCAAACTTCTCCCTAGGTAGAGCCTTCATGAAAAGTTCTACAATGTTCTCCTACATGGGCATATATGCCAAGCTGATCTCTCTAGCAGAGAACTTCTCCTTGACATAATGATAATGCACCTCAATGTGCTTAGTGTGAGCATGGAACACAGGGTTCCTCACAATTTCCAATGCGCTCTAACTCTTAGTGAAGATGGTGGTGGCAGAAGACTGACCAATACCTAAATTAGCCATAAGGCATCTGAGCCACACACACTCAACAGTTGCTATGAAGGCTTCCCTATACTCAGCCTCACAATTGGAAGCGGCGGATTTTACATGTTGATAGATTTTTAGCAAGAACCAAAAATTATTTGAAGCACATAAACACTTTGGACTTCGCTTTGAGTGGATATAACCATGCATGCTTGGAAAAATCATCAATAAAATTCACAAAGTAAAGATAGTTTCCAAAAGAGGGTGTCTACATAGGACCATATACATCACTATGAACAAGCTACAATTTCTAAGTAGCTCAAATTGAACCATGTTTTAAAAAGGAGGAATATTGCATTTTGCCCAAAATATAGGCTTCATAGACATGTTTACCAGGTGCCTCAAGTTTGGGCAAAGAGGACACCATTTTCGATTTCTGCAGGTGTAGCAAACTAGCAAAATTCAAATGACCAAATCGTGCATGCCAAAGCTTTGCATCTGACATAGCATGAGAATCATGTATTGCACATGCTGAATCATTCATAGATTTTTCATAGTCTATGAGCTTATACAGCCCATGCCATAAAATGCCATAAGCAATAATCAAGTCGACATTTGATAGATCATGAACTGTACATCTGTCATCTTCAAATTTCACAACCAAGCCAATCTTGGCTAATGCAAAATCTGATAACATATTCTTCTTGATCCCTGGCTCAAATAAAGCATCCGACAATGTAAAAGAACTACCATCAGCAGTAGTCAAAATGATCTTGCCAACTCCCATGACAGGATAAGAGGAGTTGTTGGTGCATGTGGCAGTATTCCTTGTAGGGGCAAGCTCGAGTGAAGAAACTACATTGCGAGGTAGTATGTTTGGTTGCCCCACTATCAAAGTACCAACATCTGATTCTACTATAGACATACATTGTTCAAGAGAAGATGGGTCTAAACTGCACATAGCAGTAAATGGCCGTTCTTCATTCTACACTAGATTAGCAGATTCTGTTTTTGGTGTAGAGGCCGCTGCAACAACCATTCCATCCTCTTTTTTGTGTGCCTCTTTTGCAGACAGTTTTGGACAATTCTTTATGGCATGATCATTTGCTTTACGGTACTTGCAACACAATTTTTGTTTTTCTGTTTTCTTTTCGTCTCTATCGTCCTTCTTTGATTGTGCAGAATTAGCAGATCTTTTCTTACTAGTAGAAGAGCTCCATTTACCTTTGCCCTTCTGACTAGCCAGGAAAGCTTGATCTACAACATGCATAATGGACCTGTTCTACCTAGACTAATCTTCCTATGACAGAACAGAAAATAACTCCTCAAATGTTAAGGCATTTGGATTGCCTTTCATCATCAAATGAAGAGCAAAAGCAAAACTCTTATATGAATCGAGAAGACCGTTCAAAACAATCTGCAAAGTGAATTTTCAGGCAAGATTTCATCAACAGAAATCAATTACTCCAAATCTTTGATCTTTGTCAAAAAACTATCCATGGAATCTCCTTCATTCATGTGCTCACTCTCCAACTGTTTTCGGAGGTAAGCAATACGAGCCTCGTTCCTTGCCTAGTATAAAGTGGGTAAGTGTATCCCAACCATCCTTAGTTATTCTGCAAGAGTGAATGTGAGGAATAATGGCATGTTTGACAGACAAGGCTATCAATGCATGTGCCTAAGAATCTCTACCATCCCAACGAATTTACTCTATAGAAGGTGCAGCTGGAACTGTAGCATGAACAGGAACATGAAGAATAATATCTTCTTCAACACCGTTTGCATCACCTTCCGCAACTATGTTTGCAGGTATAATAGGATGTTTTTCAATAGCCTGCACAATATTCCACGGTCCTTTTGCAACCAATACATGATGCATCATATAAGCCCATAATGGCTATTGGTACCATCTAACTTATCCTCAACATCCAACATGTCGAATACATCATTGCTTTCAACCATGGCCACTTACTAAAACACCTTGATGCAGAAAATTGATTGTATCTCAAAAAGTTGAATAGAATTACCCTGTTGAGTTTTGACAAACCTATAGCAGACTTTGAGATACTTATACTGGCAAACTAAAACATGTATATATTTTTGGCTCAAAAAGACAAAATATGCCTACACAAGCACTGCGATAGTGCATTCATAGGCCAAAACAACTCCTAATCACTCTGAGTATGCTCACCAAATTTCATGTGATTTTGAGACTGCGAGCGAAGGGGTGTGGACAATGGCCTAGATGAAGCGGCGACCTGCTCTAATACCAATTGTTGGAGTTTGAGGTCTGCAAAAGCATGCAAACAACATAAGGAAGAAGAAGAGGCTTGAAGCACAACACACAATACTAAATTTATTACCACTAGAATGTACAAAGATCAGTAACCCGTTAGAAATAGGCATATATACAAGCCAGGGAAAAAACCTCCTGAAGAGGGAAAAAAGTACACCGGTGTTCCTAGTATGTTCACACACATCACTACCTAAATATATAAACATAACCAAGGTCATCAAGTTGACCAAATGACAACAAACTATGTGATAACTGAGGTACATGGCATACATTATGCATAGTAAATTTTGAACCATCAATGAACTGCACAACCACATCTCCGATCCCTGCAATGTCACATTGATAAGAGTCACCAATTCTCACAGTACCAAGAGACTTTGTTGCATAGTTAGAGAACCATTCCCTATGTAGTGTCACATGGAAAGAAGCGCCAAAATCTAGCAGCCACATGTGGGAAAGAGAATCAGCCATAAGTGCCTCAATCGGCACAATGCTATCGAGTGTCAACACATCAGTATCATCAAAAATAGCATTAATTTCTTCAATCTTCACATTCAAATTAGATGGTGCAAGTAGTTATTTAACATGCCCATCAACATTTTTCCCTTTACCTTTAGCATTCTTTAATGCATAATAGTCTTTCTTCATATGTCCTTTCTTATGACAATAATGCCATTTGATATCCCTCTTCTTTGATTTACTTCTATTGTTATTTTGTTGGCCATTCTTTTCCTTGTTCTTGCTCTAGCCACATTGTTGATTCTTTCCTTGGTAAGAATCATGAACATTATATGCATCTCCACTCTCAGTACCAACCATGGAATTGTTGTGCATCTCCTCACTCAAGAGCGCTCCACATATGTCATCATAGACCAATTTACCACCAGGTGCACATTTGCTAATAGCTGTGCAAAATGTATCCCATGATGATGATAAGGTGCATACAACAAGACTGCTTTCATTTCATTATCCATATCCATTTTCTGAATCTATAACTGGGAGAATATAGCATCAAACTCATTTAGATGAGAAACAACACTATCTGTGTCCTTCATGCGTCCATATAATTTTCTCATTAGAGACACTTTATTTGATGCCATCTCTTTTTCATATGTATTGCATAACTTCTTCCAAAGCTCCTCTGCACTTTCACCGTCTAATACTGTAAAGTAAACATTGTCTACCAGGTGCAATCAAATGATAGACTAGGCCATTTCATCTAACTCATCCGATCATCTTCATCCATGTCAACAGGATTCTTTGAGCTTCCATTTATTGGCTTCCATTGCCTCATTTGAATTAGCACATCTTTAATATGATTTTTTCATAGAGCAAAGTTTGTGCCATCAAATTTCTGGTTCTCAAAATGGTCTTTGCCGTGCAACTTATAGCTCCTTCTCCGAACACTGGCACTAGACCCTGATCCACCAGACATGCATGAGACCTGTGATGCCATGATGGTAGAGAACTGAATAGAATAGTAATGGATCTAGAAGAGCCCAAACACCACTAAGGCTCAAAGAAGGATAATCAAGTGTCAGATTTTGGAAGAGAATTCAATAGTCTTCCCACAAAAATGAATTAATGAACAATAATGATCAACCAAAAGGATTATGTGAGAATAAATGTGCTCACACCAATAAGTGTATCAAGGAGTAAATTGACCACTATATAGTTGACAAAACCAAAAATTTGGAAAAATTTTGCGAGAGTATCCTCTCCAAAATGAGCATATGAATAGTGTCAAAATCTCATAAAACTACAAGTATTGACATGTCTACCTACATAGTGAATCATTGACTCCTAAGCTTATTGAGCACCTATGAACAACTATCATACATCTCCTATGGTGAGGTTGGGTAAGTCTTCCACCTGCATCACTGAAGAAACCCCAACATCTGGGTGTCTCCCACTAAAGAAAACCTCACCACGACCCTCTTTATCAAACATAAAACTCTTGATGCAGAAACCTAATTGCTATAACAATGACCACATGGACGTACATAAGTGGTATCCATTGACGCATACATAGTGTGTATGTGCTCAATCTATGCAGTAAAATGGCACAACAAGGTTGAATTCACTGCCCAAACACTGGCTAAAAACACCTGCAAGTGTTTGTCAATTCTATTCTTTAGGCTCAAAAACCTGCATACACTTGCGGTGGCTGCTCCCACCAGAACTAAACCTTTCAAGAAACCTGTAGATTAACTAGTGTGGCTGAAAAAATAGCCCCAAAAGGTGAACATTCATTGTCGAAGAAGTACAAAAAACACTCTTCTTGATGTTCTTGGACCTCTGTGAAGGGGACTATGCATGAAGCTGCTCCAAAATGGCTCCAAAAATCACCCCAATAATGCTTCAAAAATAGGCTTTGAAAGCAAAGAATGAAGCTTTAGTTGTTGAAGATAATGTGAACCTTAGTCTTTCCCCTTCTTCAAGCACCACAAGAGTGTAGCTTAGTGGTGAGAGATTGCCACAGTTAAGTGAGCTCCAGGGGGAACAATACTAGGATGAGTGACCTCCTCGGAAGTATCAGGAACATTTGTCTTCCTTGATTGTTGAGGTCCTCCCTCGCACGCAGCCAATAGCGCTAATGATGACTTCAGTGAATTGGATGACAAGGTATGCTAAGGTCTATGCCTTGGTTGCCACCTTAAGTTGTAAGCCTTGGAGAAAGCCTTGGGTAGGTGCTCGCTTCGCTCGCACAAAAGAAACAAAGATTTTGCATCAAAAGGCTCAGATACTATTTGATGGCAATGCACCACAGTGCATTGTTCTTCTTGAGAGCTCCACAATGATATCCTCAGAGTAGAAAGTCAAGCTCCTAGCACCGCACACGGTACTCTAACACAAAGGATACAGAATACACAAACATAGTACACAGTGAGCACGAACACAGACTTCTTAGGTGTTACAAATGCAGTCAAACTTATAGTTTGTAGCTGATCAGGACACTATATGTTTTATTATAGAACATACACAAATGTTTCTGGTGGCCATTTGGCCTTTCACATGGACACTAACGGTAACAAGATAGATGGATAGATAGATAGATGGATAGATAGATAGATAGATAGATAGATAGATAGATAGATAGATAGATAGATAGATAGATAGATAGACAGATAGATTGTTAGATCGATAGATAGATAGATAGATAGATAGATCGATAGATAGATAGATAGATAGATAGATAGATAGATAGATAGATAGATAGATAGATAGATAGATAGATAGATAGATAGATAGACATATAAACAGATAGACCGATAGATAGATAGATAGATAGATAGATAGATAGATAGACAGATAGACAGATAGATAGATAGATAGATAGATAGACACATAGACAGATAGATAGATGGACAGACAGACAGATAGATAGATAGATAGATAGATAGATAGATACATGGAAGGAAGAATGCTTCATTTTGCCCAATTTACAACCTTCATAGAGACGTTTACAAGGTGCCTCAAGATTGGGCAGAGAAGACATCATTTCACATTTTTGCACCCGTAGCGAACTAGAAAATTTTGGATGACCAAAGTGTGCATGCCAAAGTTTGCATATGAGATAGCTTGAGAATCTTGATTTGCACATGTTGAATCATTCACAGACTTTGCATAGTCTATGAACTTATACAACCTATGATACAAAATCCTAGAAGCAATAATAACATCGCCATTTGAGAGATCATGAATTGTGTCATCAACAAACTTCACAACGAAGCCAACCTTGGCTAATGATAGAAGCAATAATAAATTTTTCTTGATTCCTAGCACATATAAAGCATCTGACAATGTAAAAGCATTACCATCATTAGTATCCAAAATGATCTCACCAACTCCCATTACAAGATAAGATGATTTGTTAGCACATGTGATAGTATACCCTATAGGGGTAGGCTCAAGTGAACTGAAGAAACTATGTTGTGAGGTAATATGTTTGGTTTCCCCATTATCAAAGTACCAAACATCTGATTCTACTACAAACATACATTGTTCATGAGAACATGGTTCATAGCTCCAAACAATAGTAAATGCCCATTCTTCATTTTGAACAAGATTAGGATACTCTATTTTAGGTGTAGAGGCCTCTGCAACAACCATTCAAGCCTCTTTCTTCTTGCCTCTTTTGCAACCAATTTAGGACAACTCTTTATGATGTGATCGTTTGCCTTGGAGTATTTGCAAAATTGTCTCTTTTTTTGTTTTCTTCTCATATTTGTCTTCCTTATTCAAATGTGCAATATCAGCAGATTTTTGTTACTAGCAGATGAGCTCCATTTTCCTTTGCCCTTCTCACTAGCGAAGCAAGATTGATCTGCAACACACATAATTGACTTGTTCTATCTATACTGACCTTCCTGCAACAAAACATAGACATGGCATCTCATCAGCAAATGTCGGTAATTTGAATAATTACTTACAAAGTTGACTAAAATACTCTAAACCTCACATCACCAAACCCTAGAAAATCCCACAAGTCCACAGTACCCACATTGCCAAACTCACAAAAAACCTTGAATTCCATCATACCCACCATGTTGAACCCTAGAAACCCTTGAATTCTATTGTACAACCCTTGCTAAATTCCACAAAAACCTCAAAGTCCACCATACCCACCCATGCAAAAGTTGGAAAACCCCTTGAAATCCATCATAACCACCCCCCCAAACTCTGGAAACACCCCAAACTCCATGGTATCCACCACACCAAACCTTCGAAGGACCCCTAATTCCACCATATCCACCTTGTTAAACTCTAAAAAACCTTGAATTCAACCATAGCCACCCCACCAAGCTCCAAAAAAATCCCAAATTTCATTGTACCCACCACATTAGACCCCAAAGAACTCTCGGAATCCACCTTATCCACCCCACTAGACTCTTGAAAAATCCTAACCTCAACCATACCCATCCTCCCAAACTTTAAAAGAACCCCAAATTACATCATACCCACCCTATGAAACTTCAAAGAATCGTAAAGTCCATTGTACCCACTGTTGGTGCATGAAGCAAGCCTAAGTGCTTGACTAATGCACATTGGACTTCTCTTAATTTATGAATCATAAATGTACATCCAAAACAGTATATGCTTTGGAAATTTCAAAGATTAAGTATTTAGTTTTATCTCACTCAAAGATTAAAGAGACATTATCATGAAGTTAGTAACACAAAATTATATTCAAAAGATTTCAAAAATTAATAATGAAGTAAAATTTTCAATAAAAATAATCTAAAAACTAAAAGTAAAAAATAAAGAAGTGTATCTTCAACTTCTACATTTATCTAAAGCAATAAAAAGCAAATTCCAAAACTTTATTATGCACATCTTTGGAATGGGAACTATGACATACCTACACATGTTGGCAATGCTCTATAGTAGGTCCAAAGAGACACTTCATATAAAGACTTTTTAAGAGCTAATGAGGTAAATATTCTATCAATTCCACAAGTGAGAGACAAGCTCAGTCATGATGAAGCCCACCCTTAAAAGCACAAAACAATTTTGAAAAATCACAATATCAAAAATCAAATCTTTGAAAAATATTTCATTTCTAATATTATTATTTTGCAAAACTATTTTGTGCTTTTAATTTAGTTGGTCCTCTTCTTACGCTATTTCCCTTTTTTTCAAGTTTTGTGTTTAATTTGATTTTGAAAAATATTTTTTCATATTTGATTTATGTTAATAATCATTATTTTTAAAATAATTCAAACATTAGAAAAATTCAAAAAATAAATTAAACACATATTTTGAAAAACAAAAGAAAAAGCATAAAATCAAGACCAAGTAAATATATAATAATTCAAATTTTGAAAAAAAAAAGAAATTTAGAGCTATCTTTAAATGAAAAGGGAAAACATGAAAACAATTCAAAATAGCAGCAAAAAGAATCGATAACGAAGTTTCTTATGTCATAATCAAGAGGTTCAAAAACTTTCTTCATTACCACAAGTTTCCAAGGTGCAAGAATTCCACAAATACATAAAGATTCTTCATACCTTAAAATAGAAGTATAAATGACCTTTGTTTTAGCTTCAAGAATGCAAGCATCGGTAGAGCTATGCAGTTTGCGTTTTATTCCTCCATAAAGAAGCTCTTTTGTATAACTAGACGATAAAAAAGAATCAACAAAGCCTATGTGATCTAGATCTCCATTTATGGAAAAGAAAATTGCATAATTATTGCACAAACAAATTCTAAAAATCTTATTGCATCATAGTATTTTGAGTTTCATTCAGTGTCTCAATAATCAAAAGCTTTGTATCTCAAAGTTTTCATGTATTCAAAGATAACCAAAGAAGGGATCCAAAGCTTTTCTAACATGAAGAAGGATTTCCATCACATCTTTTTGATTTCACAAGAGATGGAAGTAAAGATAGTCATCAACAAAACCCGTTTAAAAATAAAGGATTAATGAGAAACTCAAGCTGACTTTAGAAAACACTATCAAAGAATTGAAGGTTAAACCACAAATCCTCAAGAAAGAATTACCCAGACTTGTAACTTTTTATTAAGAATGTTCATACGTATCAAAAACTTTAAAAGAGATACCCTTCTTGCATAACTCCATCCAAGAAAAATGCTCTTTCACAATCACAAGTCTTATGAGCTTAATCAATCAAAGCGCTATCTACAAAATCATTAAAAATCATTTCAAGAAATCATCAATGTGTTGAGATGTTAAAACCAGCCTCTTCGGGAGACTCTTGAGCCTTTAGGCTATCGAATTCAAATCAGTTATCATGCCTAGCCTTATGGCTGTTCCTTCCCAATGTTTATCTTAGCTAGGCATCGAACCCTTGCTTTGTGGGGTTCACGAGATTCCATGGGTACTATGCCCGTCTTTCATTGTCATTTCAAATTAATTCAAGCTGATCAAGAGTAGATCTCAATGATAGAACTTCTTTTTTTTTCAAAAAAGGGCTCCAAAATTTTGTCACAATGCAAAATAAAGTCACTATATTATATTTAGGAACATAAATTTGTCACCATTAAGAAGACTAGTTGAAGAAGCTTTTGGATACCTATAGAGTTTTCTTAAAATTAAATTTACGCTTGCAAAAGGTTGATTTTTTTTTTCAGTTTGCAACATCTAGGAAGAAAATATGAAAGGTTCAGATCCAAAAAAGCTCTCGGGACTAAGTTATATTATAAAACACTTACAAATTCATAAAGCTGCCCCCTATACATTCATTGGAGAAACAACAGTAAGCGTTAAAACCGTCTTTTGCAATGGCTACATTAAAAGTTCAAGATAACCTGGAAAATGAACAAAAGCAGTCCTAAAAGATCAACCTGCATAAGAAATGAACTATCGCAAACGTTACAAATTACATCACTAACTTAGAAACAATGGCAGGACTTCAACGCCCATCTATATGAAAATATCTTTCCCTTAGACACTTTGAACCAAGAACTCTGATTGAATTCTTGATCTGATGAACACTAATCAAATTATCTTTGAGCCAAATTCGTTTTGAACTTTTGACTAACAAATATGAACATCCATTGTGCAATGCAAAGAGTTTAATTTAAATCAACATATTTTCTTGCAAGCTGACCAGCAACAAATATAGACTACTCAAAAATGTATATGAGAAGACCTTTGTATATCAATATAAGTTGGCCAAATACTACAAACTGTTTTAGGCAAGATTTATAAATACTATGAGGAATGTTAGGGACAAAGCGCATGCACTAAAATACATCAAGATAACTGTTGTCTCATTATGATCCATTTAAGACTCTCTCTCTCTCTCTCTCTCTCTCTCTCTCTCTCTCTCTCTCTCTCTCTC
The DNA here is from genome assembly GCA_020310875.1 of Ceratopteris richardii. Lineage (NCBI taxonomy): Eukaryota > Viridiplantae > Streptophyta > Polypodiopsida > Polypodiales > Pteridaceae > Ceratopteris > Ceratopteris richardii. Next base: position 68,306,274 of record CM035417.1, on the reverse strand, counting down.
TCTCTCTCTCTCTCTCTCTCTCTCTCTCTCTCTCTCTCTCTCTCTCTCTCTCTCTCTCTCTCTCTCTCTCTCTCTCTCTCTCTCTCTCTCTCTCTCAGTGTGAGATATTTGACCCAGAAGACCCACAGATACTACGTACCATAGAGGATTAGTCTACAGCTCGAGCTTCAGCTGACTCTACACACTCATTATGGCACTCACTTACTCAGACTAGGCTCTCGACATAATCTCGTTATCTATAACGGGATGGCTCAGTGGCCTACCTCAAGAGGATTGACATGCATGCCACACTCAGTCACAGATGGCAGGGGAAGTTCAGTAGATTACGTCATGGGATCTAGAGAGGTCATTCACCTACTTACCTCATTCAACATCCCACCTATACCCATTGGGGCCGATCACGCATACCTCGCTCTCTCCCTCAAGGGAGACACCCCTACACGCACACCCGCAGCACGCATCCCACACACCACCATCCACTTCACACACGAGCTAGCTCACATATATGCGGCCCAAGTCGAGAAGGGTCTTCTCTTGCTTCACCCTGACACTCCACTATCCCTACTCACCTCACAGATAGCATCAGTTCTTCAGACATCCGCCATCAGCTCCTTCCCACACACCATCCATTCTGGTCACACACCTCCTCCAGGGACTATGCCACAACATCGTTGGTATGATGAGGAATGCAGAGATACCTACCGCCGACTACGAGCTCAGCGAGCATTGGGAGAGATCACAGAGAGACAGGCCACGGGACAGATGAAGACTCTCACACGTCGGAAGAGGCGAGCCTTTGAGGAGGCACAAGTGCTTGAGCTATATCAACTCTTTATGAGTATGGACAGTGCTGCAGCATGGCGTACCCTACGAGAGCCACGCCCGACCACACCTATTGGGGACCTACACACATGGCATGATTTTGCTCAGAGATTATATGAGGTGCCTGGGCAGCCTCCCATTCCCCAGTCACTTGAGCCTCGCCCTACTAGTTCTTCTCTTTTCACAGCAAAGATGGTTCAGAGAGCCATAGGATGACTGCGACATGGACGTTCGAAAGACCATACGGGATTGCAGAGCGAGCACCTCATATATGCATCCTCCACTATAGCCCCGTTGATTGCACATGCCTTCAATCGGGCTATAGGGGAGGGCTTCCCAGAGGAGTGGACTAGGCACACCATTGTGCCTATCCACAAATCTGGCGACACCCTGGATCCAGGGAATTACAGGACCATCATGATTGGCCACACCATGGCCAAACTATACGGTGCCATACTTGAGGCAGAGCTCAGCTCATATGCATATGCAGAGACTGAGGGGCTACGAGCACGAGGCCAGGCAGGTTTTCGGCGAGCTTTCTCTACTATTGATCACATCTTCATTTTGCGCTGCCTCATTGATGGGGCAAGGGTGCGGAAGAAGAGACTATATTCATGCTTTGTGGACTTCCGCAAAGCTTTCGATACAGTGCCACGAGAGAGGCTCTTCCAACGCCTTCAGAGCTTGGGAATACCATCAGGGATGATTTGGGCCATCTATGCACTCTATGAGCAGGTGACCGGGAAAGTACAGTGTCCAGGAGGTATGTCTGAGGTCATTGCTAGCACCATCGGTGTTAAGCAAGGCTGCCCGCTCTCTCCCACTCTATTTGGTCTCTACATCGATGAGATTGAGGACTACATTCTCCGAGCTGGAGGAGAGGGTGCAGACCTCGAAGGTACACCTGTCCACATTTTATTATATGCCGATGACATTGTCTTGATTTCAGAGTCACCCGATGGATTACAGCGCCACTTGGATGCCCTCGATGAGTTTTGTACACAGAAGGGCTTGACAATAAACCTTGGCAAGACCAAGGTCATGATCTTCCACACCTCCCCCTTGGTGAGGAATGGAGCAGGATTCACAGCCGGCGATGGACAGATTGAGGTGGTCACTTCCTATGTCTACCTCGGAGTCACATTCACGAGCTTACCTGGCCCCTTCAGCATGAGACAGGCAGCCACCGATAGACTCACACGAGCATATGCAGCTTTAGCCATGTTAGAGCGGAGATGTCACCAGGCACACTTCCAGGAGCCCCGCACGAAGGGGTGGCTATTTGACACACTAGTCCGACCAGCTATGATGTATGCTGCGACAGTTTGGGCCCCAAGCCTCGCAGCCACCCAGTGGAGTGCGATCGAGAGGCCCCAGGTACGTATGATCTCGCGACTATTTCGCGGGAAACAGTCGGTACCACATGACATCATCAGGGCAGAGCTAGCTGCACCACCCATGGTAGTAGATGCACTATTCCAGACTATCTGCTTTATTCAGAGGATGAGGGAGCTCCCTACAGACAGACTCACACGCAGAGCTTTTGAGGCATCTATACAAATATCAGAGTCAGGATATGAGAGAGCTTGGTACACTCAGGTTAGAGTATGGTTTGATAGTCATGGGCTTGATATGGACAGATTGCCGCCTTTTCAGTACGACCCAGACTCACCTCACATCCACCTCTCTCGTCATGAGAGGAATGTTGTGTTGAGACAGGATCTTTGGCAGCGCTACATTAGTCAGACATGGCACACACCACACATGGGATCGAGACTATTGCACTATCAAGACCAGTTCTTAGACATCCTAGCAGACGGTTTCATCCGGCGGCCATGTTACATGGATACTTACATGCCTCATAGCTCGAGGGTAGCGATTGGCGAGTTGAGAGTCTCATCACATAGACTAGAGATTGAGACGGGCAGAGCCGCAGACATTCCCAGAGAGGAGCGGATATGCAAGGTTTGCAGAGTAGAGATAGAGGATGAGGAGCACTTTGTATGCAGATGTAACGCATATGATGGCATCAGAGGTAGATACGGGACTCTATTTACAGGGCAGCCCACCCTCCTAGAGATCATGGACTCTAGAGACCAGCGACAGCTCGGGCGATTCCTACTAGAGATATAGAGTCACAGAGATTCCCTACTCCAGCCTACTGTAGCAGCCCATACAAGAGGGAGACAGAGTCAGCTCACTGAGTTCTTTATTCCACGACGTGCTGCAGCCCTCCCCCCCTCAGCCCACACACCGAGAGGGGTGACTCTTCAGCAGGCTCAAGCTGCTCGAGCTAGGAGACGACCCCGTGCTAGAGGATATCGGGCCCCGAGACATCACCGACATCAGATTGCAGAGATCCAAGCTCGTCACCATGGCGCCATGGAGGAGAGACGATTCCAGATGATGGCTGATCCCGCTGCAGCTATCACGATGGCCCTGACTCCCCCTCCACCTATGTATCACATCTTACACCCGCCCACTAGCACAGGATGGAGCTAGTTAGTCGTTTCAGATGCATTCCCATGCTTGTTGTACTACCCCTTTGCATATAGACTGCCATAGATATCGCACTCCATACACCCCCCCCTTTCATGGGTATCTCCACACGCATTTCACGGAGATATGTATCAGCTTTACCAGTTTCTTTTTCAGCACTTTTATCTTCTCTGATAGACAGAAGATACACCCATGTACATCGATTTGTCTCATAGGCCGAGTTCGGCCTCCTAATAGACGTAAAAACACTTTCTTTCTCTCTCTCTCTCTCTCTCTCTCTCTCTCTCTCTCTCTCTCTCTCTCTCTCTCTCTCTCTCTCTCTCTCTCTCTCTCTCTCTCTCTCTCTCTCTCTCTCTCTCTCTCTCTCTCTCTCTCTCTCTCACACATATTACAGATATTTTCAGACCCACAGCCGTCGGGGAGCCCAGCTCGACACGGGGTGTCACATTACAGAGAGCAGAGGAGCTTAGACGACAGCACCAATGACCGAGACCCCCACTACGGAGAGCTTGTCTCCACCAGAGAGAGATTCAAGCGATTCATGCATGCCATGACATGGGGATATGGAGACATCAGCAGCAAACCCCTGCCGATTTCGACGTGCAGAGCATTCTGAGGCTCACCACAATGCCTTACCCACCGATGCATAATATCCTAAATCCACTCCAAGCATCTAGAGGGCTATGACTCCACCCACCCTCCCCTCCCTATGCATATCATATTTGTATCTCACCCACTGAGCATATAGGGTGCATACCCATAGCACCCACACCCTCGACGCCAGCTATTATCCCCTCCTTTTATACTTTGTTTTGTACTCACATTTTTATTTTCCTTTTGGGATCACAGTGGATCGGATCCTGCTGATGTACATGTTTTGTCTCATACGCCGATTTTGGCCTCTAATAGACGTTAAAAAGTCTCTCTCTCTCTCTCTCTCTCTCTCTCTCTCTCTCTCTCTCTCTCTCTCTCTCTCTCTCTCTCTCTCTCTCTCTCTCTCTCTCTCTCTCTCTCTCTCTCTCTCTCTCTCTCTCTCTCTCTCTCTCTCTCTCTCTCTCTCTCTCTCTCTCTCTCTCTCTCTCTCTCTCTCTCTCTCTCTCTCTCTCTGTGTGTGTGTGTGTGCGTGTAAATTGCATTGAAGTATAACACCAAGATGATCTTTCTCTCTCAGAATGTTCCCTACACATGAAAGCAATGAATCCAATCCATCACTATGAAGGTGTACCCCTTTCCTCCACTCTCCATGTCTCAGTTAGTACTATATCTCGTTTAGTTTTTAAAACATGGTGGACTGGACACCATGCATACTCTGATAAGAAATGACAAGCATTGAATTCGCAAAGCCAACTTACTGCCAGAATGGAATCTTCAATGATGTTTTCCTGAGGAGATATGTACAATGTTCAGCATAGAGTCGATATTACTACGTCATAGCAGTAAAGACAAAATTATTAATTACAAACAACATGATGAGAAGATCTAAAGACAGCTTGACGATACATCAACCTTAACAATTTAATTACTTTAGCTATACTTATTTCAAAAGGTCATTAGCACATGAAGTGATGGCCAAAGTGACTGAAGTAGAGAAAACATGCATTTGAAAACAACAATTCAAGTGAATCAGGAGACCATCAATATACATCATCATCATCATCATCATCATCACCGCAAAAACTCTAGTATTGGCTGTGGTTTCATCATTATCCTGTAAACCCTAGTATTGGCTCAAGCTTGCTTTTCCAGAATGTTTTCAGATGAATAGTCATGCCTGTAATGTGTATGGCATAAGAACAAAAAATTTTAGAACATAGAAAGAGAAGCTTATTAGAATTCAGCACAATTGAGACTATTCAACAGACTCACATGACTTTACGTGATAGCTGATAGATCCCAGTGCATGCCATTGCCACATTCACACTGAAGAGATTCCAGTTTTTCTGTGTATATGATTCAAGAAAGCTACAAAAGATTAGACACATGCAATTGCTAAATTGTCATAGAGAACTATTTTAACATTAAGAGTTAATCAGTTCCCATCAATTTGCATCCCACATGATTGACATGGCATCAATTATTGACAGGTATGCTTTTTTTTTTTATCTAAGGGTTTGCAATGTGCTCACCTTCAAAACTTCAGTAAAAAATGAAAACCCTCTCAATTGAGTCCATTTTTAAATTTGTCTCAGGTAAAACTAGAGAAAACCCCTAGAGACATGTGGGTAGGTCTCCTGCATATTCGAAATCTATGGGCTGTTCAGACCACAGCATGCCCATGAAGCACGTCAAATGAGCTTTCTAACAATCCCAAAGTGCCAATTTACACTTCCAGACATACATGCAAGAACAGACCCCGACCCCTGGGCAGTATCTTTCCATACACTTGGTCCGCGTCCAGAGGGGTCAATGCCCAATCAATCTCAGCCATAGAGTTCTTCGTATGAAGAGTCCACTGCCCTACAAGCATATATCCTAGATGGCACAATTGGCACAATTTGAGTAGAGAATTCATTAAGCAAATTGGATGGAATTTAATATTATTTACATCAGGTGGAACATTTGTAAAATGTCCCACTCAGGGTGACATTCCAAAGAATGCTCCTATTCCAATTCTGGCAGGAATACTTGAAACATTCAGGGTAAATTTGCAACCTTATTACTGGGCAGTTCTCCTTTCTTGCTTTATTTTTACCTTGTTTACCAAGGCAAACATAGTCTATACAAACAACACACATTGGGCACTAATATCATCACTTCTTGGAACTCTTCTTATGAGCTAGCTTAGAGAAGGTCCCTTCAACTTAGAAGATATGAAATTTTAATTTCATCATCATCTTCAAGGTGTGTAGCAGCTTATATCTATAGTGGAGGAAATCATACTTCAACTTTGAAGGTTTCAGGAATTATTGGACAGCTTGTATTAATTAGCACCCATTGCGCATGAATATCATCACTTCTTGGAGCTCTTCTTATGAGCTAGCTTGGAGGAGGAGGTCCCTTCAACTTGGAGGAGGTTGAGTTGTAATTTGTTCATCATCTTCAAGGTGTGCAGCAGCTTATATCTACAGTGGAGAATATCATACTTCCGCTTTGCAGTTTTAGGAGTTATTTGACAGCTTCTACATCGAGTGTATCATCTATGCTACCTTGTAGCTTCTATCATGGAATGTATTGTTTATATTTGGAGCATGGCTCCTTAAATCTCTCTCATGTGCAGCTTTCGCTTCGTGATGTCTCTTTTTCTCTTTGTCTCTATATTGATTGTGAGCCTAAAAACCAACAATTGATATCTCAGCAGGAAAACATAGAATACATAGAGAATTTTGCCACATGTAGGAAGATTAAATCTTCATGGCAGGTGCAAATCAAGCTCAGCTACATATTCCACAGCGCTCAACCTGTATGAAGAAGCTGAATACTATTTTGAAGAGAGCCACTCCAAGAGGGGTGATATTGAAGAAGAACAGGGAAGCTTGTAGCTACTATACCAGCAACAAAAGTGTGGATACTATATAGATATGCAAGAAATTCTAGCTTATGGCTGGAAATTTAAATTAATTGGATGGAATATTATGATGTTTATTGGATCTGCTGGAATAACAGTCAAAAACAACTTAGATAGTATTGCTTCTTGGATATGTATTTATGAAGTGATCTTCAACCACTAGTCCACCTTCTAGTGCTCTTTGAAGTCACTCGACCATAGATGGAAGTTGGCAGACCGATCTCTGGAGGAAGACTTATGTGAACAAGGATGGGTTTATCTTCTACATGGAGAAACTTATACACGGTCAACATGTCAACATTATCTATATGTAAACACATTGTATTAGCACGTGTGTGTAGGTGGAGATGAGAACATATAAAGTTGGTTTGAAAAGGACTGGTCAACCTTGATAACGTTAGGAGTATGTTTGAGTCTATATCCTATTTAATTACATAGCATCCTATAATTGTCTCTATCCTTCCAAGAACTTGGTTGAGAAGATTGAGGGATATGCAAGTTCTCTTTGTGAAGGTCCTTGTGTGTGCTTGTAAGATATTTTGCATGATATGTAAAAATTATAGAGGTGCATAAAAACAAATAACTAGAACAAATAAAAAATATACCTACCTAGCATATTCCCTTAGTGTCAAGTTACGAGGAGATGGTTAGAATATATGTCAAATAGCGCAACCTTCCACTAGGGACCCTAGCTGCAATTTTAAAAGATGGATAAACTCAAGTCTTGGTCCCATTTCTGGAAAATGGTAAAAAACATGATAAAAAGAATTATTAGATAATGCGATAGAGCTCAATGAGAGCTATCCAACCATATATAACACTTGTATATATATGACACCACTACATCAAGATTCAAGGGTATCCTCTACGTTATCTTGTAACTTCTATCCTGGAATGTAATATTTATATTTGGAGCATGGCTCCTTATATCCCAAGTGCATCTTTCCCTTCGTGATGTCTCTATTTTCTCTTTGTCTCTAAATTTCATGTCGACCTAAAAACCAACACTTGCTTTATTTCTTGATGAAATGAGCTTTCTAAAATTGTAAAGCTCATTTGATACACTATCTGACATAATGCATCAACTACTATATTCTCTTTACCTCACCTATGCAGAATTTTCATATGAAACTCTTGCATATGGTCAGTCCAATGAGCCTTTCTGCCTCAAAGATATCGCTGACTATAAAAATACTTGAGTGTATGGTGATTTGTGTAAATAAGGAAGTTTTCGAAGCTACAGTGGAGTGTATAGCTAAGACACCTATCGATGGATCTTTACATGGAGATTGATGTTGCTACACATATTCTCATCGATAATCAGACTCCATTGGTTGTAGCACAAAATCCAATGTTTCATGCACGGACCAAACATATTGAGGTGCATTATCACTATGTGAGAGAGCGCCTTCATGCAAAAGATATTGATTTAGTATATGTGCCTACACAAGATAATGTGGAAGACATATTTGCCAAAGCTCTTCCATGGGAAAAGTTTGAAGCTTTAGGCTTATTGCCTAGCGGGGGATGATCTGTCACTCCATGTATGTGTTCACATCATTCACTCCAAAAGGGTTTGTTACACTTATGTGTTCTTGAAGTAGCTTTGATGTGAACCTTTTCCCCGTACATAGGCACTTTTTACTCTAGTGTTGGCTAGAAGTTTTCCCATGTTATCACATACATGATATACTCATATGTGGTGGTACTTTGTACTTAGGATAATATTCAGCTCTTACTTCGGTTTTATTCATCATCAATAGAGAGAGCTATTCCAACCATCCGTCTTCTTCGTGTCTTGCTGTGTTTGTGCGCCTTATGTGTGCATCTTGTGTGTCTCTCACACTTCTACACACACCCAACAGTTATGATAATGAATACGGATGCAACTTATGCAGATATTGAAAATGACGTAATCAATCGACTTCTACCATTTATTTTGCTGATCTAATAGACCAATGTGATATTATTATGGAATGAAAATTTGGAAAAATATTCGAACATAAAAATTGAGCTCAAAACAAAAAATGTAATTGATGAGAGAAAAATTAATTTCTTCCTTTGTAGAAACACATATACAGCATTTTTTTTTTTAAGGGAAGGAAGAAAGGGCTGGATTTGGTTGAAAAATAAGACCTAGTGGGAGTGTCGTTAGCACTTCTCAGCATATCCATAAAAACTTTAATTTGATCGCTTATGGAGTACATAAAACATAATTAAGGAGCTCAGATCCCATGGTAAATTTATAAGTCTATCTACATTGATTTGCTTATATTTGTGTGCAGCGGCCAGACTCCCAAGCCACAGTGAAGAATCAACAAAGAATATTAGAAAGAAATAAGTCACTCCAAAAATTTTCAGATATGCTTATGTATTAGAAAAAAGAATAGCAACAGCAACAGTTAACAAACGATGAAATTGCAAGTAATATACATTTATAGAACATTAAACAAATTCTCAAAAATGGAACAAGGCAAATTCAACTTTACCATGCTAATTTTAAAACAATATCATTTGACAATCATATAAGGATCCACGAAAATAACAGAACTAAAATATAATGGATGGCCATAAAACCTTACAGGTGTGATAACAGTGCTATATCGAGACCAAATTAATCCAGTAGCTGTAACAGCTGCAATGCAAAAGATTGATGTAACATACCATCAGCACACTTGCAACTTTGCTGATTATTTATGCAAACAATGAAGCGTTTTTGTCAAAGGATATGCAAAACAGGTCAAAGTAATATTAAGAACCATAAAACATAAGACTTGCATACCGATTTGCTGAGGATAAGAAAGCTTTTCTGGAGGTTTAGAAAAATCTGCAATATTTGCTATACTGATGCCCCATTTGAAAGTTGGCGCCCAGAAATGAACTGCAATTTTGTCCAAACAAGATGTCACCAAAGAACAAAAAAGAAAAAGAAAAGGGGGGGAGTGGGAAGAGATAGAAGAATGACGTGAAATAATATATTATTGACTTCAAAAGGCCAAAAGGAGCTATGAGACCAAACATCATGTTGTATATGATACAATGTCTCGATAACAAACTAATACTGTGAAACAGGAAAAGGTACTACTAAGAGGTGAAAGGAAGACGGCAATGTAGAACCACAGGGAACACTGAGGGGAAGAAATCCAGACATTGTATAACTCACAGCTATCCAGCAAATGATAGAATGGTATTAGCATGATGTGACGGGTACATAACACAAAAAGAAGGGCCTCCCCAGGCCAAAAAAGGAGCAGGAGGCCGTATTTTCTTTGAGATTCAACACTTGATCCAGCAGGTATTCCAGAGTAAAATCCAGCAGCTATCCCAGAGTGAAATCCACATTGACATTGAAACTTGGCTATAAATTATTACATAGCAGCCTTTGAGGCTTCATTATCCATACTACATTATGCCTAGAGTTAAACAAGGCTGTTGGAAGTTTGTAACAAGTCAAGGCAAATATTACCATTATCCATACTACATTATGCCTAGAGTTAAACAAGGCTGTTGGAAGTTTGTAACAAGTCAAGGCAAATATAGCACAAGGAGTGAAAGATGGACGTGCAACCAGTGTGGATATAAAGGGACCAGAGGGCCAGATAAAATAAAGGCCTGCCATGTTCAATTTGTTGAAAAACGTGATGGCCCTTGCACTCAACCGATGCCACCAAGCATCAAAGATGATGCTTTTGGAACGGATTGCAGCATGGAAAGCAAAAAGAGTAATGTCAAGGTCTCTTAGTGCACAAAGTTCATTTGACCACAAGGCTTTCCATCCATCACAGGCATCTCAAAGGATACTCATTGATAGTCAAATGGAGAAGGAGCACCTTCAGCCCCTCATGTTGTGGAGTTGGGAGTCAGATGAGATAGCAGCATCCCAACAGAAGAGACCATGGGATGACATTCCTACAGGCCATGGAAGCTTGCATGCAGCATACATGCTAGCCAATAAGAGCATGAAACGCAAGAGGAAAAACAAGGTATCAAGAAATTATTTATTGAATGTGGTTGTCTTCTAAAATCCAACATGAAAAAAGGCCATGAGATTGGTGGACAGACTTGTGGTTGAGTGGGAAGGGCCCAACTATGAGGAGCCTCTGAGGTAGTGAGCTTAGAAAGATCAAAGACCTTGTGCAAAAATAGTTCAAGCCAATGAAAGAGACATGGAAAAAATATGGCTCCACATTGATGTGTGATGGGTGATAAGAAGAGAATGATTATAACATCCTTGCCCATTGTTGCAAACAAGGTGACACGGGGATGCGTCCTCGAGTCCTAGGAAAGTCGAGATGTCATCCACTAAAATTTTGAAGCCAAGATGGCCTATCGAAGAGACAAACATCCTCACACACTGCCATGTAACAGCAAAATGTCCCCTGGATGCATCCCAAGGATGGATTTGGGGACGACAAAGAATAAAAGACATTTTCCCAACCGGTTTCTTTGAGCCAATCGAATCCGATTTTTGGCTCCTATTCGCAAGAACCTGAAAGACAAAAGTCAGCTTCAACCTTCAGCCCTAAGTCGTATAAGCAATAAGGCTTGATTGACTTTCAGCCTTGCATATTCAGTAGCCCTCTCTTCACCCTCTCAGCCCTCTCCATCTCAATTATCTTCTCATAGCATCCTCCTCCCAATGACTTCTTCACCGCAACCAAGTACATTCAACTCCAAGACAAGGCCACAAACAAATGGACACGATCAAAAGAGGTGGATTCTCCAATATCTACCAATGAAGAGGTGGCTTTATCTATGCATCACTTGGCCCAACATTCAGTTTGTTGTCTCTCATATGAGAAGATTTATGCATAACCTAGGTGTCATGCATTGGAAAATAGTTAAGCATTGCTTTGACTACTTTCTAGTGCAAGAGAGTTTGGGTTGTTTTATCTTGAGAGGAGGCTAATACCATCGAATTCACATTCTTCTTTTGACTCCAATTGAGTTGGGTGTTATGACACTCATGCAATCATAAGTGATGTTTGCTTCATGTTTTGTAGCTAGTACATATCTTGTTTGAGCAAGGGAAGCCTACTATGCTCACTCCTAGTTGTGAGGTTAAGTATAAGACAACTCTCAAAGCTACGGTTGAGCATGTGTTGCTCATATGTTTTATGGCTGATTTGGGTGTTGGTCAAACTTTTACCACCACCATCTTTACTAACCATCAGAATGCATTGGAAACTGTGAGAAACCTCCTGTTCCATGCTCACACTAAGCACATTGAGGCATTATATCAAGAAGGGAATCTCTACTAAAGAGATCATTTTGGTTTATGTGCCCACACATGACAATGTTGAAGACTTTTTCACAAAGGTCCTACTTTGAGAAAGCATTTGCTAGAGCGAATAGATCCTTTCATGAACATATTTTAGTGCAATGAGCCTTTGATCTCCATCCACACAGGATCAAATATAACGGATCTGATGAGACGTGATTACCATGGAAACTTTCAACTGCTTTAATCTATGAATGCACGGAGCATGCATGTTCATGTACACTCGATCTGCATGAGTTGGCATCGCCAACGTCTATAATGAAATGTTTACTTGTTTTCGGTCCAGCAGGGTGGTTCCATAGAGCCACAAGCCGGGACGTCGCCATTGACATGCTCCGGAAGACACGCCACAGCCCAGATCTCGTGTCAGCTACGGCGCCGAAATGAATGAAAAAGTCTATCGAAGATTCATCGCCCCGAAACTTTGAACGATGGTCTTCAATTCGGATCGGTCATGTTCGGTCCCACACCGGTTTTGTGTGTGATTGGAAATCTAATTCATTGACACGATGGGTGGAAGATTATGATTTCAAGAAACTTTGGGCTTGGTGTGTCAGATCCTCCGTCCAGATCCCTTGGGTGGATTCGTTTGGCACTAATCTCTTGACATGAAGGTCTTGTGTTCAACCTCCGGACTCGATATATAATGGCTTTGGATAGTTTAACCTAGTTGAAACCGATTGTAACATTGTCTAACTCTTCCTTTGTGGGATACATGAAGTGTTGCGGGTACTATGCACATTCATATGTATTGTTGTTCTTTCTATGCACATTAATATGTATTGTTGTTCTTTCTAAGTTAAAGATCTGGAACATAGGTGCACCCCAAAGCTCCATTTTTTTTTATCTCCTCCCCCCCTAAAATACATGTTGGCTTTATGGTTACTAAGAAAATAAAATATTGTAAAAAATACCCTATCTCTAAGAGTAGAATGCCCTTTCGAAGGTTTATTGGTAGAAAAAGCAAATTTTATAAAGATTGCCTTATGTGCATTTGGGATATTTTATAACCAACTAGAAAGGTATATAGCTTGTTTTAAAATCTAAGCTAGGTGGTTTTTGGTGATGCTCATGTTACTAAGAGAAGCTCTAAAATTCTTCAATTTTTGATAGAAGGAATTAATGATTTTTGTATTACATTCAATCCCTTTGGCATAATAGAATGTTGGTTGAAACTCGTACATAAGCACAAATTGATATGTCTCATGAAAGAGCTCTTTTGGCTCTTCTATATGTGAATTCTATTATGAATATGTATTCATCCCAAGTTCCCATCTTAAGATGCAATTAGCCCCTTCCTTTATCCATCTTATTGTGGATCATAAATAATAATTATCCTGGTTTGATATTCAATTGTTTGAAGATCACTGTCCATAAGTGATTATCAAATTTTGTTTGAAGATCACTCTCTATAAGTGATTATCAAATTTCTTCTCAAATATGGTTTTGGGCAATCCATCTACGGAACCCATACAAATAATGTTTGTCATTAAGGATCTAAAGAGGTTGAAGAATCCCTTTCATCTTTAATATTTTCCATCATTAACTTATAAATATATTATTCGACTTACTTATTGATATCACATATGGTATCTTTTTATAGAAGTCTTGAACATAGTTATCAGTACCCTCATCGAGATCTAACCTTTCTCATCCTCCTTGCCGTGTGACTAATTGAAATCTCTCTCTCTCTCTCTCTCTCTCTCTCTCTCTCTCTCTCTCTCTCTCTCTCTCTCTCTCTCTCTCTCTCTCTCTCTCTCTCTCTCTCTCTCTCTCTCTCTCTCTCTCTCTCTCTCTCTCACACACACACACACACACACACACACTTCTAGCATGTACACCTCCCTTGGGTGGCTACTTACATGAGTATCACTTGGCACTCATGTGAGCACCCACATTATGAGACGTGAGTCATGACTAAATGGGGCCCCTCAAAATTGATATTTGAGAGGCATGATGAGAAAAAAATAATAATAGCATTATCTCCCATTGAACCCCATGTACATCGTCCTACATGGTCATCATATTGATGTGGTGTCACCCTTGCTCCTTTCCCTTAAGGAATCCCATGGGAAGGTATACAAAATTAGCAAATTTTATATGGGGTGATCTCCTTCTCTCATGGAATACTATCTTTCCATTTAACTAAGCACTCCTAATTTTCCTCAAGTGTGTAGTTTCTTTTTATGTGGAAGAGATCGAATAGATGTAGCCTTTCTAATTTAACATTATTGAATAATATTGTTAGATTCTATAAACTTTACGAAACAATATTGAATAAGATTGTTAGATGTAATCCTATTGTGTAAGTAGCTATTGGTTGAAACCTACAAATGATGATTAGTGGGCTATGTGTATTGGAAGGGTGCATGAGCATGTTATGTGCAAACACTTTTATTGGTAATTAATGTTCCTAGTCAATTTTCCATCCATTTGCATATATGGTAGACTCGTCCATCAGAGTATGTGGGGGGGGGGGGGGGGGGGGGGAGATTGTACCCAATCTTGTGTTCACTCTTGTCTCTCTCTATTATGTGTGTGCTCTTGTGAGATCACATTATTGTATTATCTCTGCATATGTGCATCTACAAGATCCGGTCTACAAATCTAGTCGACCATCTTTAAACAGTATCACTCCTAAACAATCATCACTCATGCCGATCAACTACAAAAGACAATCCTCTATATGTAAAAGTATAGTTATAGTGATAGCCACTTTTAATGTCTCTATTTTTTTTCTATTCATCTTCCTAATGAAAGCAATCCCCCTTCAAGTTGATCCATCAATAAATACAACTATTTGGGTATACTCTATAGTGAAACTTCTATAAAACTCAATAGGATGTGTTCATTCCATGATAGCATGTACTTTTTCAAGATTAATTCATATTACTTTGAAGATGGTATGACCTAAATAACAATCTTACATGCTCCATGTAAGGAAGAAATAAGTCTTATAGCCTATGTTGGAGTTAGCCGTCTGCGGAAGCACACGAACAACACAAGGAAGAGGAAGAAGCTTGGAGCACAACATACAATATTGAATGTATTACTACTAGAATGTACAGAGATAAGTAGTCCGTTAAGGCAATAGGTATATATACAAGCCGAGGGAAAAAAACCTCCTAAAGAGGGAAAAAAGTGTCTCGACGGTCTTAGAGTGTCCACACACATGACTACCTAAATATATCAACAAATCCCCCCTGGGAGTCATGCGGTGAACAAGGAGCTGACACTCATGTATAAGGAACTTCCAAGCTATGTGGAAATCACTCCACAAAACGAAGTAAGCCTAAAGCTTTGCAGAAAGCTTGAAACTTCTCCCTAGGCAGAACCTTCGTGAAAAGGTATGTAATGTTCTCCTGCATGGGAACATATGCCAAGCTGATCTCCCCAGTAGAGGACCTCTCTCTGACATAATGATAATGCACCTCAATGTGCTTAGTGCGAGCATGGAATACAGGGTTCCTAACAACTGTCAATGCACTCTGACCGTCAGCGAGGATGGTGGTGGCAAAAGACCGACCAACACCTAAATCAGCCATAAGGATTCTGAGCCACACACACTCAATAGTAGCTCTGAAAGTTGCCCTATTCTCAGCCTCACAATTGGAAGTGGTCATAGCAATTGGAAGTGGCCATAGTAGGCTGCTTCTTGATCAACCAAGATATACATGAGCTACCAAGCGTGAAGCAAAAACAAATACTGGACACACGAGTGTTATAGCAACTAGCTCATTCAGAGTCAGAAAAAGCATGCAAATCTGACGGTAGTGATCCGACCTTGGGATAAAACAACCCAAGTAGCCAAGTACCACTCAAAGAGCCAAAGATGTGCTTAACCGCCTGCCAATGCTTGACACCTAGGCAATGCATAAACCTGCTCATCAGTGAGACAGCAAACTGAATATCTGGCCGAGTAATGCATAAGTAAATCAAGCATCCAACAGCCTGCTGATAGAGAACATCATCAAATGCATCTCCAACATCATGAAGACACAAGACCATTCCACCATCAACATGCATAAATTGAATGCCCAAATAATGATGCAAATGCCCCAAATCAGACATCTCAAATGAGGCATGCAAATCAGCCTTAAAATCAGCAATATGCTTCTCATGAGGACCAGTGAGCAGCATGTCATCAACATACACCACAATGATTAGAAGTACATCATTAGCACATTTAGGTGCTTCCAGTTGGACTGTTCTCAAAACCATGTGCAATCATATAGGCATGTATCTTTTCATACCAAGCATGTGGTGCTTCTTTCAAACCATATAAAGCCTTTCTTAACCTGCACAATTGGTTTTCATGCTCTTTTTGCACAAAGCCACGGGGCTGAATAACTTCTTCATGCAAGTCACCATTCAGAAATGTTGTTTTAATGTCCAACTGATGTACATTCCAACCATGATGAGCTGCAAAGTGCACAAATGCCACGAACAGTAGTCATTCGGCATGTAGGTGCAAAGGTTTCATCAAAATCAATACCTCTTTCCTACGCATAACCCTTTGCAACAAGCCTAGCCTTATACCTATCAACTGTTCCATCGGGTTTACGCTTCAGCTTGTAAACCCACTTAGTGCCAATGGCCTTCTTGCTAGGAGGAAAGTCACACAAAGACCAAGTACCATTCTTCATTATAGCATCATATTTAGATTGCACATTTTCTGAATTTTGTACTTCATCAAACGAAACAAGCTCATTCTCATCACAAAGACTAGATGCAGCCATAACATAGCAATCTGATGCAAAAGAGGCACTATGAGAGCCTGAACGAGTATGATATGACAGAGGTGCATCTAATTTGCTATCACGCAAGGTCTGTACCAGCCATTTTGGCATAATTTTGCATAATTTTTGCCTCCTCAATATCAGCTCTCTCATCAACAAGTGCATCATGTAAATTGCATCAGAAATGGGATGATCTGCATCATCTCATGAAACGTGCAAAGGCTAAGAAGTTGCCTCATTAGGACAAGCACTAGACTGTCCACCTGTAAAAAGAGGTAGCAAAGTATCATACATGACTTTGGAGCTAACAAATGTCTCCTTAGTACATGAAAGCAATGGCTAAATAGCATCTTCCACAAAAACAACATCAACAGCTAACTAGAATGTGTTTAGTTTGTGGATGATACAAACGATAGAATTTACTCTCAGAATTGTACCCAACAAAAATACATTTTATTGCTTTATCATCCAATTTTCTGTGATGTTGTTCAGGCACTAATACATATGCCAGACAACCAAAAACACGCAGATGAGAAACAGATGGCTTCCAATCATGCCAAGCCTCATATGGAGTGATAAACTGCAGCGCTTTAGTGGGACACCTGTTAAGTACATATGCTACACACATAACAGCCTCAAGCCAAAAACTATGTGGTAAAGCTTGACTCTTGACCATACACCTCGCCATCTCCATGAGTGACCTATTCTTCCGTTCAGCAAATCCACTGTGTTGAGGTGTATACGGCACTATACACTGGTGTTTTATCCCACACTCAGCCAGAAATGCATTAAAGTCAGAAGACATATATTCCCCCCCTTGATCAGAATGAAGGCTGCCCATTTTACATGCTGACAGATTTTCAGCCAGAACCAAAAACTATTTGAAGCACATAAACACTTCGGACTTTGCTTTCAATGGATATACCCATGCATGCCTAGAAAATTCATCAATGAAAGTCACGAAGTAGATATAAATTCCAAAAGAGGGTGTCTGCATAGGACCACAGACATCACTATGAACAAGCTACAATTTTTTAGTAGCCCAAACTAAACCATCTTTTGGAACTGAGGAACGCTTCATTTTGCCCAAAATATAGCCTTCACATACATGTTTACCAGGTGCGTCAAGTTTGGGCAAAGAGGACACCATTTCAGATTTCTGTAGGCGTAGCAAACCAGCAAAGTCCAGATGACCAAAGCGTGCATGCCAAAGATTTGCATCTGACATAGCCTGAGAACCATGTACTACACATGTCAAATCATTCACAGATTTTTCATAGTCTATGAGCTTATATAGCCCATGACATAAAATGCCAGAAGCAATAATAATATCACCATTTGACAGGTCATGAACTGTACATCTATCATCAACAAATTTCACAACCAAGCCAATCTTGGCGAATGTAGAAATTGATAACAGATTCTTCTTGATCCCTGGCACAAATAAAGCATCTGACAAGATGAAAGAACTACCATCAGCAGTAGTCAAAATGATCTTACCAACTCCCATAATAGGATAAGAGGAGTTGTTGGTGCATGTAACAGTATTCCCTGTAGGGGCTTGAGTGAAGAGAAGAAACTGCGCTGCGAGGTTACATGCTTGGTCACCCCACTATCAAAGTACCAAACATCTGAGTCTACTCCAGACGTGCACTGGTCATGAGAAGATGGGTCAAAACTGCAAACCGTAGTAAATGCCCATTCTTCATCTTGCACAAGGTTAGCAGACTCACTTTTTGGAGTAGAGGCATCTGCAACAACCATTCCAGCCTCTTTTTTCTTTTCCTCTTTTGCAGTCAGTTTAGGATAGTTCTTTATGATATGATCATTTCCTTTATAGTACTTGCAAAACAATTTCTGCTTTTCTAATTTATTATCATCTTTGTCTTCCTTCTTTGAATGTGCAACATTTGCAGATTTCTACTTGCTAGTTGAAGAGCTCCATTTTCCTTTGGCCTTTTGACAAGCTAGGAAAGCTTGATCTGCAACACACATAATGGACCTGTTCTGCCTTGATTGATCTTCCTCCAACAAAACAGAGACTAACTTCTCAAATGATAAGGCATTTGGATTGCCTTTCCTCATCAACCGAAGAGAATAAGCAAAACTCTGATATGAATCAGGAAGACCATTCAGAACAATCTGCACAAGTGAGCTATCTGGTATAACTTTGTGAGCAGAAATCAATTGTTCCTTCAAGTCTTTGATCTTTGTTAGAAATTTTTCCATAGAATCACCTTCATTCATGTGCTCACTCTCCAACTGTTTTCGGAGGTAAGCAACACGAGCCTCATTCCTAGCTTGGTACAATGTGGTAAGTGTATCGCAAGCATCCTTAGCTATTATACAAGAGTGAATGTGAGGAATAATGGCACGTTTGACAGACAAAGCTATCAATGCATGTGGTTGGGCATCTCTACCATCCCAACGAATTTGCTATGCAGTAGGTGAAACAGAAATTGCAACACGAATAGGAATATGCAGAATATCATCATGTTCGACACCTTCTGCATCAGCTTTAGTACCTGTAGTTGTAACAGTTCTAGGTGTGATAGGACATTTTTCAACACCCTGCATAATGTTCCATAGTCCTTCTGCAACCAATACATGTCACATCATATAAGCCCTTAACGAGGTAGTTGGTACCATCCAACTTATTCTCAACAACCAACATACAGAATACATCACTGCTTTCAGCCATGGCCGGTGACTAAAATACCTTGATGCAGAAAATTGATTGTATCTCAAAAAGTTGAACAGAACTGCCCATACAAATTCTGCTAAACTTGTAGTAGACTTTGAGACGCTTATATTGGCGAACTGAAACTGGTGTATACCTTTGGCACGAAAAGATGAAATAGCCTACATAAGCGCTATGATAGTGCATTTGGAGGCCAAAACGAGCTCAGATCGCGATCTCGAAAACACCAAAATTCGTGTGATTCTGAGATTACAACCGGAGAGGTGTCGATGATGCCCTAGATGAACCAGCGATCTACTCTGATACCAATTGTTGGAGTTAGACGTCTATGGAAGCATGCGAACAACACAAGGAAGAAGAAGAAGCTTGGAGCACAACACATAATACTGAATGTATTACCACTAGAATATACAAAGATAAGTAGCACCTTAGGGCAATAGGCGTATATACAAGCAGGGGGGAAAAAACCCCCTAAAGAGGGAAAAAAGTGCCCCGACGGTCCTAGAGTGTTCACACACATCACTACCTAAATATATCAACAGCCTAGGCCTTGGGAACTTATTTCTCAACGTGCTTTATCTATTTATTTGTAGTTTATACAATCTTATTGAGAAACATTTTTTAATTATGAGGAGTTTTCATGCTACCATCACGAGTTTCCATGTCTAATAAATCTTTGCTCTAGGTATTCATTAAGTTTATTCTCTACTTCTTCATGTCGTTTTGAACTTAATCTACAAGGCAATCTACACATTGGTTTGAGATGAAACCAAATATATGGCATGGTCAATCCCTATCTCATTGGTGGTGTTGGAGTTCAAGGACTACAAAAGCATGCAAACCACATGAGGAATTAGAAAAATCTTGGGGAACGACACTGAGTGTGTTGCTAAGTGGATTTTCAAAGTTAAGTAGCCCATTTGGGTTATAGGTGCATTTACAAGCCAGGGAAGAAAACTTCCTAAAGAATGAAAAGGTGCCCTAATGTTTCCAAGTGTGTCCACAAATGTCAATACCAAAATATATCAACAAATCCCCCTTGGGATTGATGTAATGAACAAGAAGCTAGCACTCATGTATAAAGAAATGACAAGCTATGTGGAATGAAATCAATCCACAAAAGGAAGCAAGCCAAAGCTTTACAAAAATCTTTGAGCTTCTCTCTAAGTAGAGCCTTTGTGAAGAGGTCTACAACATTATCCTATGTGGGCACATAAACCAAATTGATCTCTCCAATAGAGAGTCTCCCCCTAACTTAATGATAATGCACATCACAATTGCAATGTGCTCTGGCTATCAGTAAAGATGGTGGTGGAAAAAGACCAGCCAACACCCAAATCAGGAAAAAGTCTCCTCCAATAGAGAACTTTTGTGTGAGCATGGAACGTAGGGTCCCTCACAATTGCCAACATGCTTTGGTCTATCAGTAAAGATGGTGGTGGAAAAAGACTGGCCAACACCCAAATCAGGAAAAAGGCATTTGAGCCACATACAGTCAATAGTAGCTTTGAAAGCTTCCCTATACTTAGCCTCACAACTAGAAGTGGCCACAATAGGTTGCTTTTTGCACAAGCAAGATATATATGATCTACCAAGCATGAATCATAAGTCCCTAGTGGAGACATGAGTGTCATAGAAACCAACCAAATATGACTCTGAAAAAGCATGCAAATCTAGCAATAAGGATCTCCCCTTGGGATAAAACAACACAAGTAGTTTGGTACCACTCAAGTGGCAAACGATGCACTTAACTGCCTACCAATGCTTGACACTTGGGCTATGCATAAAACTTCTCATCTGAGAGACAACAAATTGAATATCAAGATAAGTTAT
The DNA here is from genome assembly GCA_020310875.1 of Ceratopteris richardii. NCBI lineage: Eukaryota > Viridiplantae > Streptophyta > Polypodiopsida > Polypodiales > Pteridaceae > Ceratopteris > Ceratopteris richardii. The sequence goes on along the minus strand of CM035417.1, from coordinate 68,284,894 downwards.
GCATAAGTAAATCAAGCATTCAACAACCTATTGATAGAGAAAAACATTAAATGCATCTCCAACATCATGAAGACCCAATCAAAAAGTTATCTCCACGATAGTGGCAATAGGTTTGCAACCTTCAAGGCCAAAATGCTACAATATTATGTCAATGTATTTTGTTTGACACAATGTTATTTCCCCATCAACTTGTATGAATTGGATGCCCAAATAATGATGCAAAAGATTTAAATATTGCATCTCAAAAGAGGCATGCAAATCAACCTTATATTATGCTTCTCATAGGGCGAATGAGCAACATGTCATCAACATATACAACAATGATGAGAAGTACATCATTTGCATGCTTAGCATATATCATATGATCTCTATTCAACTATTCTCAAATCCATATGGTAGCAAGTAGGCATGTATCTTTTCATATGAAGCATGTGGTGTGTGCTTCGATCCATACGATGCCTTTTTCAACTTGCATATTTTATTTTCATGCCCTTTATGCACAAACTATGGGGCTGATATGTATACTTCTTCATGTAAATCACCATTTAGAAATGCAATCCTAATGTCCAACTAATGTACATTACAAGCATGATTTTCTACAAGTGCACAGATGCTATGAATCATTGTCATTCGGCATGTGGGAGCAAAGGTCACATCAAAATCAATGCCCTTCTCTCGAGCATAGCCTTCGGCAACAAGCCTAACCTTATTTCTATGAATTGTTCCATCCGGCTTATGCTTCAGCTTATATACCCGCTTCAAGCGAGTGGCCCTTTTTTCAAGTGGCAAGTCACATAAAGACCAAGTACCATTCTTCATAATAGCATAATATTCTGATTGCATAATATCCATCCAATTTTTTGGGTTATATGCTTCATCAAAAGAAATAGGATCTCTCTCATTGCAAACACTAGAGACAACCATTGCATAACCATCTGATGCAAAAGAAGCATTATGAGACCCTCAACGAGTATAATATGGCAAAGGTGCATCTAACTTGCTACCTCTCAAAGTCTACACCAACCATTTAGGCATAGTTTTGCCTCTTCAATGTCAAATATCTCATCAATAAGTGCATCACATAAATCTGCACCATAAATAGAATTATGTGCATCATCATTTCAAACCTATAAAGGTTGTGAAATTGCCTCACTGGGAGAAGCCTATGCTTTTCTACCTATGAAAAGAGGAAGCAAAGTACCATGCATATCCTTTGATCTCACTTATGTCTCCTTGCTACATCAACTAAGGGTTAACTTGCATCTTCCACAAAAACAACACCATGATTAACTAGAATGTGTTAAATTTGTGGATATGATAGCCTTTGATTTTAGAACTTCACCGAATGAAAATACATTTCATAGCCTTATCATCCAATCTTGTATACTATTGTTCACGTACTAATGCATATTCCATCTAACCAATAGCATACAAATGAGCAACATATGGCTTGAAACCATGCCAAACCACTTATGGAGTGATACATTGCAATCCGTTGGTGGGTCACTTGTTAAGTACATATGTTGCACACGTAATAACCAAACCAAAATCTATGTGGTAAGGACTGAATTTTGATCATGCACCTTGCCATTTCCATGTGAGGCTTGTTCTTCCTCTTAGCAAATCCATTTTTATTAAGTTTTATATGAAACCATACATTGATGTTTTATCCTATGCTCAACCAGGAATGCATTAAACTCAAAAGACATACTTTTTTCCCCTCGATCAAAATGGAGGGTGCCCATTTTACATGATGATAGATTCTCAACCATAACCAAGAATTGTTTAAATCACATACGCACTTCGGAGTTATCTTTCAAGTAATTCTCAAATGAAATTTTCTACATAGAAAAATATTACTATAAACGAGCTGCAATTTTTATGTAGCTCTGATTGAACCATATTTTGGGAAGGAAGAAGCTGCATTTTACTGAAAATATAGCCCTCATAGGCAAGCTTAGAAGGCGCCTTAAGTTTGGGCAAAGAGGAAACCATTTTAGATTTATAAGTGAAGAAAACTAGCGAAATTGAGATGACTGAAGTGTGCATGCCAAAAGCTTGCATCTATAATAATTTGAGAATCGTGAACTGAGATGCTTGATCATTTTTAGATTTTATATAATCTATGAGCTTATACATCCCAAGACATACATCTCATATCATCAAGAAACTTAACAAACAAACCAATTTTGACTGGTGTTAAGACTCATAAGAGGATTTGTTTGCACATGTGATGGTATTCCATGTGGGGAGATACTCGAGTGAAGTGAAGAACCTATTTTGCAAGGTAATATGTTTGGTTGCAAGACTATCAAAATACCAAACATCAAAGTATGCCACAAACATACATCGCAAGTGTGGAGGCATTTTCATAACCTCTTTCTTCTTTGCATCCCTTGCAGTCAGTTTAGGAAAACTCTTAATGAAATGATCATTTGCCTTACAATACTTGCAAAATTGTTTATGCTTTTTTGTCTTCTTGTCATCTTTATCTTCCTCCTTTGATTGTGTACCATTAGCATGTTTCTGCTTACTAGTAGACAAGCTCCATTTACCTTTTCCCTTCTAACTGGCCAAGAAAGATTAATATGAAACATGCATACTTGACCTATTATGTGTTGGAAGCCAAGGACGCGGCCCAGGTGATCTGATATAGCAAGGGATTTTAAGACAAATGAGTCAAAGAGAGCACAGGCAGAGAGAAGGGCAAGGATCATTGAGCCGACAAGGAAGCCAATGCATATTTGGCAATTAGGCCAATCAATTTTCTCTCGGGCAAACTAAAAATTATCCTACAATCGATCTTTCGTCCATAGAGGCTGAGTACCGAGCATCCAATTTTGTAGCATGTGAGACCATTTGGGTTTGTCATTTATTATTTAGTATTGGTGTTTTCTAGGATACTCCTATGTGCATCCACACTGATAGATAATCAACCTCGGCCATCACCAATAATCGAGTCTTCCATGCTCAGACCAAGCACATCAAGATTCAATACCACTTCTTCTGCAAGAAGATCATATCTTAGGAGACTACTTTGGTGCAATGTACCTCTCAAGAGAACCTGTCAAACATGTTCACAAAGGCTTTACCACTAGTTTTGCTCCAACACTTGGTGGACTTTTATAGCATTCAACCTCTCCAAAATGGAGCTGCAAAGGGGGTGTTGATGATATGATTTCATCTACTTCTGTTTCCTATTGTGTGCATATGAGTGCATCTCCATTTTGTATCTAGGAGACAATCCTTTACACATTTATTTAGTTGTGTTGAGTACCTTGCCATTTTCTTCTACTTTTAATCATTCTCCTTCAAGGGGAATTATCTCACATATGATGTACTTTGAAGAGCCTCCTCCAAATCTATATAAGGAGGGCTTCTCCCCCACCTTGTACCTGGTTAGGGAGAGCCTACTCCATGCTCTTGCAAAGCTCACTTAATCCATGTGAGTTTTCCCATTTCATGGTCTACTCACTTTGAATCTCACACTCTTTTTATGTTTTGAGTACAAATAGGTCGCTCATGTAAATGAAAAAATACATGGTCAAAGTCAAACCTTATTTTATTGTGTTATCTATCTACTTGATAGAATGCACTATTTTGATATTTTATTCAAAATTATGAAAATCCCTATAAAGTGGTGAGTTTGATGTATTTTAGTGTAATAATGTATTCTATACTTTTACATAACTAAGCATCATGTCTTTTTCAGGTTGGAGAGAAATACGAAGTGAAGATTCACGTTGCACAGAAAGAAGAAATGGATTTGATGACATTGAATTGAAGAATTGCATAGATCATGATGTTCAAGTGATTTGTATTGGAAAGATTATGTATGATTATTATGCAATAAAAGGATTCCAAATGTTTTTCTTTTTATTCATTTTCAATTGATCGAATTTACTTGAAATAGTTCACATGAAATTTGGTATACGTAATTAAATTAATCAAAACATTTAATTAAGAAATATGAGGGAATAGGCAGATGTGCCCCTAATACCGGTCATTGAAAGTTGGGTGACCGTACGTGCATGTGCGCATAATTCCAACGACCGGAGTTCGTCGGATCTATGTTACATGTGCCCATAATCTCCGTTCGGTGACCCAAAAAGTGTAATCCGGTCACCAAAAAGAAATGGATGTGCTCCCTCTCTCTCTCTCTCACAGAGTCCGCTACTGCATCAGAGTTGTTAGCTCCCACAGCTCAAGATATCTGCCATAGCTCCTTGTTGTGCCTGATTCTACAGTTGGTATGAGAGCTTGATGCTTTCGTAGGCCCTGTACTTGCAATAGTTGAACTCTCCAGTGATGCCATTCTAATAACTGCGCAGTAAGTTGGATGTGTCCCGGTTCGCTGGCCTGGTGGTTGGGCCTCTCGCCTCTTGAGGCGGGGGCGAGGGTTCAACCCCTGGCAGCAACATGTAGGGACATATAAATCCTAGGAACTGATGTATGTGGCTGTTGGTCATCGTTTGACCATTCCCGCGGTAGTTGTGACCGCCGTTTAACCCAGTTGTAAACCCCTGTTCTTGTGGGATTAGGGGGGTCTCATGGGTACTATGCCCTTCCTTGTACAATTGTAATTTCAAAGTTAAAGTCCGGGGGAGTAGCCTCGGCCGAACCTCCATTTAAAAAAAAAAGCTTTGAAGAAGGGATGATCAATATCTGAATATCGCAGCACTCTGATGGCCGCATGTGCCTTCTTGCAGACTCCACAAGTGCTATTATCTCTTTTTCGGTCGTCTTCTCGCCTCCCCCGGTCCTCACGTCGTAATTCATCAATTTGAAGACACGCACCTGCACATTGATGCACCAAAGTTTCATTACATATCCTGTACATCTGTCAACCCATCCTAAAACCTAACGCGATGTCCTCGCTTCCTGTGCTTTAGTCTGTGCATTACATGCGTAGGGATGATGAAATCCAGGCCTTTTGTGTGGATTTATAGGATTGCCCATACGATGGAAGATCTTGTGTCCATCACTCCACAGTTTATCACGAAGAAAAGGGAGCTCGAAGTTTTTGGCCTAGAAATTTCGCTCCCTCTAGTGCTTGGATTGGATGTGCGAGAATCTTACTTTAGGCTGAGTTGCTGCTCATTAGAAGATGCACCTGACATTCTCACAATCAAGTATGCGCCTGTGGCTGACATTTTTTTTAATGTTCACTGACATTATTCTGAAGCTACTGAATTAGTATGGGCTTGATAAATGTCAAAAATTTATGACGTGAAACTTGGATACTGGCTAAAAACTCTGAACTCTTCTTCTTTTGCGCCTCAAAACTATGCATTACATTTTATCCGTAACAAATATTTAGGATTATCTGCTATTATGTTCCATCAAAGTAGGCTTTTGGAAAACATGTGCAACCATCATTACACTATCGTGCTAATCTCATTCTTGTTCAATTTTCTTGTTTCAAATATGGTGAATCAGAACTTTGAAATTTCTACTCTAAAATATTATATAATTAACATTTTTTATGTTTTATAAAAACAAAAATTTAGAAGGCTCAAAGCTAAAATTAGAAGCTCAGATAATACATGTCATCTTCATGTGCACAGAATATCAACACACTGAAAAATCAGATGAACCTAAAACTACAACATGTGACCAATGGCATGGTCTATCCAAGCAAATTAGTAGACATCTATGGGAACTGCACCTCTGCCCCTCCCTAGTGCCTCTCCTTAGGCAAGCCAAACAACTCAACTGAGCCACGACTACTGGCAGGCCTTCAGATAAATATTTTGGAGCTGCCAATTCCTATCAAGTGGCTATGCACGGGCCATATGCATGGAAGTTTCTTGGGTCTCCATTTCTATTGTTGGTCAAAAGGCCATTTTCCAGCAGTGGGTCTTTGGGCTTTGTATCTAGTAGTGTGCCTTCAAACAGTGTATAAGTTGATGGACTCTACCTTGTAAGAAACAAGGGTTTGTTGATTGAACTTTGCTTTGTGCTTCCAATTCCTGCCTAATGGCTGCAGATGATCCATACACATGCAAGTTGATTGGTGTCTCAAATTCTCTTGCCGGCCATAAAGCCATTAATTAGTGTGCCTTTGTGCTCCATACCTAGTTGATAGTGTGCCTTCAGATGATGTGTAAATTGATTAACCAAGAATTCAAGCCTTCATTTGTACTTTTCATTCAATTTTGGTCTTGGCATATGCAGGCCATAATGTTGAGCTTCCTCCGAAAGGAGGTATTATTGATTTTTTACAAGAGAGATCTATCAGATTTTCCTCTGCATTGCTAATTCATTCCTTTTTTCAAAATCTATAAGTTTCCTCAAGCTTCATTGATTCTTAGGCTCATTGCTATCAGATTTTCCTTTGCATTGCTAATTCATTCCTTTTTTCAAAATTTGTAAGTTTCCTCAAGTTTCGTTCACTCTTAGGTTCATTGCAAATTAAGTCAAGAATTTATTTGATTTTATTTGATGTTCCATGGCTGAAGGTAATTCTGTGTTTGCTTGTATAAACTTAAGTTGAAATTTGATTTTCTTTGCAATAAACATTAACAATAGTTGGTTTCTTTAATTTTGTATGATTCAATTAGAGTAACGAGATGCATTGATCATAAAAAGTGGATTGGCTGAAAAATAATTCATTTTCATCTTCTTCTTACTCATCACCATTTGTGTTGATTCACTTCTACACATCATCAGCTTTGATATTTCTTTATTTGAGATGTGAATCACATGACAATGTCGTTTGCTGAATATCTGTTGCTCGGTGAGGTGACACATGTTATTAAACTGTCTTCTTCAAAGAAAAAGCCTTGACAAAATATCGATTGCTCAATTACAGAAAATCCAGCTTGCATTTATGAAGGGCTGATCAAGAATCAAACCATGTTGACGTGTAAACTGTGATAAATATTGTCCGAAAAGATAAAAGTGGAGGATAAAAATCACATTGACAAACTGATTGAATCATATTGCAGCAAAGACAAGCATAATGCGCTCCAACGGGACACAATTCCTAATACATAACGAAATACATATACACAGGAATCTGAACTCTATGATCATCACTTTTCTGCACCAAGTACATAGCATGACTATCATCCCCCTTGAACAGCTTCGATGAGTGGGATTCACAGACATAAAAATGAGCATGGCATCATTGTCATCCATAGGAAGCACCTTGCATTCACATAGCATGCCTCAGCGAAGCAGCTGATTACATTTCAAAATCCATACAAGAATGTGCTAAAGACCTGAAAGAAATATTATGAATAGGCTGCTGAATAAAAAATGTAGACAATGTAGCATGTATAAAAAACATACATGATACACATTTGAGATCATGAAGTACTACACGTCATGGCAATAATATTGAAGAAGATGACAGAAAGCTAATTCATCTTATATAAACAGTCTTCTTGATCTTAAGAAGTACATGAACTGGTTCATGGTCCATCATCCTGATCACCTATGAGATTGCAAATGTCGCTACACTCCACAAGGCTACAAGCACCAAAACAACACATGCTCAATCAGGACAAAGGAAAAAAATTCAGTGACACAAGAAGAGAGCATCAGCTCGAACTCACCAATATTGTCTGCTTCTGAAACTTTCCTTGAAAACCACAAGAGGCCTGGAACCAAGAAAATCAACTAAAATCATTTAAAATGGAAAGGTTCTCCACCCAAAGTCTTTCAATGGATCTATGAAACCACAAGTTCACAGTCCAATTAATAAAAAAATTTAAGAATAAACATCTGCATGTGTCCTTCATTGCAAAGATCTGCATTGCGTATCTTCTAGGGGAGGGAAGGAGGGAAAAAGAAACGTTTACAATGTTCAATAACTTGGGCTATCTTACATCATGCACAGATTGAAATTAAATTTCCTTAGGACAAACAAGATCCTTTTCAGCAGTATGGACACCTTGGTTCAGGGGAGATTTCAAGATATCTATGCTAGTAATGTATTGCAACGCCATGCAACATCTTAAATTTTAATATTCTATTACAAATCTCCAAATATCACAACAAAACGTATACAATGGTCATGCTTTGGATCTGATGCTCACTAATTCGTGAAACAGACATTATCAACAGCTCTAATGCAGGTGCAGACTGAACACGCCTCTAATGAAACTAGTGCCTTTTCCCCATGTTCCCCATTACACAAAAAGGTGGCTCTATTACCCAAAAAAAGCAAATTAATACAGCAATGCTTCAAACGTATAGAACAGCATTTTCTCTTGTCACCTTTTTCTTGATACTAAGGCATCTGTTCTTGAACAACATTGCATGGTGAGAAAGCACTACGTGCACATGGCAAAAGTGGCTATGATGCTGAGGGTGGTGCTGATAATCGTAGAGGTTGTGGCGATGATAAATATGAAAGTATATACATGATGAGGGTGCGCTCAGGCGAAGGTCGCTTGGCAAGTTGTTGTTGGATGTAAAGGCCCTCTTGTACATATGCATATTTATAAGGGTGTGAACACACCCTTATCACATTGTAACCTAACATATATAATAAAAACATTATTCTTTTGTGTCCCTACGTGAGAAGGTACACTCCAACCTCGTAACTCGTATTTGTATTACTACTTCTATGAACTCAGCCCCTTCTTGTACAACTCTGTTGCATGCACTATGTCCCTTCAAACTGGTATCAGAGCTTCGAGTCTCGATCCTTCTCGGAGTCTGTGCAAGACACCTCTGCTCCTCATGCGAAAGCTGGGATTGCTATAGTATTTTCTTCGTCGTCAATTCTGCTTGTCACGAGGAAGCCGGGGACTCCTACAAGTCATCCTTCTCACTCATACAGCTGCGATATACAGGCCATGAATATCTTCTGTATACAAATACAGCTACGAACAGATGCGAGTCGGTTTTCTCTGTTGCACCAGTAATTGAAGATATCGTACATGATTAAATTAGGGTTTCTTCAAATTTTGCCAAAATTTCTGCTATTTGAGTAAAATTACTCTATTCAGACCTCATAAAATTTGTGGTTTCTCTTACATTGTTGGAAATTTGCTCAGCTGAGTTAAATTGGAAGACATTCTAGCAATATTAGACCCAAAAATATTGAGGTTTTTGCAAAATATTGTAAAATCTTGCTTAATTAGTTCATTTTATGAGCACAAGAACAAGTATTAACTAAATTGAGTTCTTCTTGATGATGAGATTTTGGGACTTTTGCTGAAATCTGAAGATTTTGGTAAAATTGATGTGGGAAATGCACTTTGTGAATACTTCTGAAGTAACAGTCAAGCAAGAAGAGTTTTTTATTATTGTTTTGATTCTACTTGAAAAATCCTGAAGAAATTGTAAAATTTCTTGGTGTTTTATGTACCACTGTTACATGTATAAATGCATGCAATCTTCAATACATCTGTTAGGCATCTTTCACAGAGTTAATATATTGCTGATTATTCATGTTGCAACAGTCTTAGTGATATTTACGGATCTGGGATTGTTGCAGATGCATCTTTCATGAAATTTGCCGAAGTGGGAGTTGTCTCAAAGTGTTGTATCCATCTAATGTATACTGAAATTTCAGTGATACTGTTGAAAATCATCCATATTACTGCTGTACATTCATCTATCATGTACCTTGCTTCTATTTATATCTGATTAAAACAGCTGAATATTCAGCTCATTGTTATCTATCATAAATTGCAACATTGAGACTCTGGTTCATTGTTGAAATATGGCAATAGATGCTTCTACTAGCAGTGACATTAAATCCCTCTTTGAAATCAAAAGGTTTGATGGCACTGGCTTTGACCTGTGGAAGGACGGGATGCAAGGTATGTTGTTTCTTAAGAACTGTGAAGATGCTCTCTTGGAAACCAAGCCTGAAACCTTAGCAAATGTTGATTGGGCTAAACTTAATAAGAAGGCTATTGCATCTATCAAAATGGTTGTGTTTGATGATGTACTTACATATATTAAGCATCTAGACACTGTTTATGCTATATAAAAAAAGCTTCAAGACACTTATGAAAATACAACTCTCATGAATAAGGTGCATCTTATGCGTAAACTTGTAAACATGGAGTTGGATGAGTCTAAGCAAGCATCTGAGCATGTGAATACTTTCATAGGGATTCTAAGCCAATTACAAGACTTAGGTCTGCAAACCTTTGATGATAAATTATGTTAGGGATAAAGGCCCCAAGGACTCTCCTTCTGTATATTTTGACCCTTCCATGTGAAAGCTCTCTTCGAGAGCTTTCCAGACATATTTTTGTTGTATTTTTTGGACCCCAAATTGAGGAGTTATAGGCATTTACATTATTTTTATGACTTTTGGTCATTGGCCATGTGTGAACATGCCCAAATGACCTAAAAGTCACTTATCAATAAGACTTGGTCCCAAATCTCTCATAACTTGATTGGGACTTCTTCAACTTCAGCTTCTCCATCTTCTTCTCCAAATTTATGTGCAGGTTTCTCTCTCTACTTTCTCTCTCCTCACGCAGCAGCCCACTCCCTTGGTGTTTGGAGCAACCGAGCACACCACGACGTAGCTCTCCGTGGCCTCTTTCAACTGGTATCAGAGCCTTGAGCTGTTCCATCGCGACAAAGTTGCTCGAAGTGCTTTTTCACTTCAGCCTATGTTAAGCTGAAAGTGTTTTCTTGCATTTGGGAGAATTTCATCGCGAAAAACCTTCTTTTTTCGCGATAAAAGTGCTGTTTTTGGAGGATTACTTCAGCCCGGAGCAAAGCTGAAGCAAATTTTGTGCTTCTTAGAGAGTTTCATCGCGAAGAATCTCTTCTATTCTTCTTTTTGTATCCCCACAGGTCATTTTCAGCATCCACATTGCTGATTTTTCCATCTACAAGTCTTTTGTGGCAGAAATTCTCTCTCATTTCAAATGGGAGGACATGTACAAATATTGAGGAAGTGCATACTTGCTGGAAACTTATTACAGAAGGTCATTTCTCTGATTTTACAGGTCATATTGCTTTTTTCCATCTACAAGTCTTTTGTGGCAGAAATTCTCTCTCATTTCAAGTGGGAGGACATGTACAAATATTGAGGAAGTGCATACTTGCTGGAAACTTATTACAGAAGGTCATTTCTCTGATTTTACAGGTCATATTGCTGCAAAAATTGGAGCTTTTGTGAAAACAAGCACCCGTTGACTTGGTTTTGCATCTATGTATGCCTTTTGTGGTTGAAAAACAACAAATTTGTTGTTTTTGATGCAATTACAGCTTGCTCGAATTTTCTGAAATTTTCTGCAGAAAATTTCAGAAATTGATTTTTGCAAGTTTTGAACAGTTTTTGGGCTTAATTTCTCAGCTACAGTCTCGTAAGGTAATTGCGCACAGGACAATAGGTGAATTTTACCTTTTTTGGTGAAATTTTGAAGTTCTTAGTGTGCAAACATGACCTCAACCTCCTCTGATGTCAAAAGCTTGTTTGAGATCAAGAGATTTGAAGGTAATGGTTTCGATTTGTGGAAAGAGAGAATGTTGGGCATCCTCTTTCTTAAAGATTGTGAAGGGGCTCTTGAGGAAGTCAAGCTTGAAGATATGACAGATGCAACATGGATGAACATAAACAAGAAGGCCATCACTTACATCAAGATGGTTGTATCAGATGAAATCTTAGTGGATTTGAAAGGCCTTACAAGTGCTTTTGAAGTATGGGAGAAGCTGAAAGCCACTTATGAAAATACCACGCCTGTAAATCAAGTGCATCTTATGCGTAAGCTAGTGTGTATGCAGCTTGATGAGTTAAAAAGTGCGGCTGAGCACTTATCTTCGTTTACAGGTACTCTTTCACAATTGCAGGACTCTGGATTACCTCCATTTGATGATAAGCTTAAGGCCATCTTCTTGTTGATGACCCTACCTCATTCATGGGAAACATTGGTTGTTTCACTTTCGAATAGCCCCAGTCTTACCTTTGATGGTGTAAGGGGTTCTATTTTGAACGAGGAAATCAAGAGGAAAGCTAGTGGAGAGGGCAGTGGTTCAGCCAATGTGGCTAGAGGAAGAACAGAAAAGAAAAGTGGAAATGTACAGAGGAACAGGAGCAAAAGCAAAGGCAAGGCTGAAATGACTTGTTATCAATGTGGTAGGAAAGGTCACAAGAAGCCTGATTGCAGATTCTATAAAGCTGAACTAGAAAGAAAGAAGAACACAGGTGACAGGAAGAAAAAGGACACCAAGAATGAAGCACATGATACCTCAAAGGACAAAGACAAAGAGAAGGCCAATGTGGCCTCTAGTGTCATCATTGAGGAGCTATCAGATGCAGAAGATATACTTTGTGCTACTATGGAAGCAGAGCATGCAGAAGTTATTGATGCTTCTATTAATATTCATGCACAAGACATGCAAATCACAAAGAGGGATTTGATTGATGCCTTGCTTACTGTGAATGATGCTTTGTCACAAACATGGATTGTAGATTCAGGTGCATCGTTTCATGTAACTCCTATTAAGGAGTGTTTCACTACCTTTCATGCAGGAAGCCATGGACATGTATATCTTGGAAACAACCATGCTTGTTCTATTGAAGGTATTGGCACAGTGCATGTCACAGTGGATGGTACCAATGAGCTTGTTTTGCATGATGTAAGGTATGTACCAAGCATCAAGAAAAGCTTATTGTCTGTTAGGCAAATGGATATGCATGGATATAGTACCCTCTTTGAGAAGGAGTCATGGAAGCTTATCAAAGGCTCTAGGCTGATTGTTAAAGGTACAAAGAAAGGGACTCTTTATTGCTTGCATGGTAAAGCCTTGCTGGGTAAGTTTATTGCTTTGGCTGAAATCCATTCACATATGGAATTATGGCATAAAAGGCTTGGCCACATGAGCCAAAAAGGCCTTGATAAACTATGTAATTTGGACAAGTTTGATGCTAAACGCTCAAAACTTGATTTTTGTAATGAATGCCAATATGGTAAGCAAGTAAAGAATTCCTACTACTCTGGTGTCTCTCGTAAGTCTAATGTGCTTGATCTTGTTCATTTTGATGTTTGTAGCATGCCCACAAAATCTATGGGGGGTGCTCTTTACTTTGTTTCTTTTGTTGATGACTACTCTAGGAAGCTTTGGGTATATTTGTTAAAATCTAAAGATGAAGCCTTTGATGCATTTAAGAAATTTCATGCATTTGTGACCACTCAAACAGGTAGAAAGCTGAAATGCTTACGTACAGATAATGAGGGTGAGTTTACAAGTGCTGAATTCAATAGATTTTGTGAAAATCTTGGTATTAAGAGGGAGCTAACAATCCCATACAGCCCCTCTTCCAACGGTGTGGCTGAAAGGTACAATAGGACTTTATGTGAGAGGGTGAGATGCATGCTGTCCAAAGCTAATCTCCCTCATGGATTTTGGGGAGAGGCTTTGAAAACTGCAGTTCATGTTTGCAATCGATCCCCTCATATGTCCTTAAAAGGTGGCATTCTAGAAGAGGTTTGGTCTGGCAAACCAGCTTCATATGACCACCTACGCATCTTTAGTTGTGATGCTTTAGTGCATATAAGGCCTGAGTTGAGAAGCAAGTTAGATGCAAAGTCCATGAAAGGAATCTTCATGGGTTATGGAGATGAAGGTGAAATGGGCTACAGGCATGGTTGTAACCTGACGCGTCATGAACATTTTTCCTGACGTCAGGAATCACGTCAGTAACGCTTTACTGACGGGGCTATTGCAGATGACATGTTTCAGGCCATTTTTCTGGAATGCAGTCACTTATTCTATAGTCTCTCTGGTTCGATTGGTCTTCAACACTTCAGGCTGCAATCTACAGAAGCACGAAGAGCACTAGGGTGTAGGCTTCAGCTTGCTGTAGCCTGCATTGTTGGCAGTGCCCCACACTAACTTTTCTGATCCTCACTCTGAGAAGACAGAGGCTCCAGCATGCCTCAGATAGTATACAGTAGTCGGCAGTCATGTTTTCAATAAGTCAATAAGCTTATGTTTTCAATAAGTCAGCGGTCAGCAGTGAGGCTTGAGCAATGCTTCACTCTTCAAGATTATTCCAATTTGTTTATACACAGAGACTAGACTCCTTAGTCAATCACTACAGTCTACAGTACATACATTGTACAAGTCACAATGTACATCATACATGGTGTGCTATTCACAATTGTTAATGAATTTATGATGAGTATACTGAATTGTGAACAAAATGATGTGAGGCTTGAATATATTCTGATTGTTATTGACAATGGTAGACTGTATTAAATTCAAATTACAATGTATACAGTACTGATGACAACACATATACCAGCATTTGGCATACATTCATCATTCTTATGTGTCATAAATTATGTACTGAAACTTATGAGCCTTTGGCACATAGTTGGATCATTAATGTACATTGATGATTGTACACATAATTTATACTACAATCTACAGATTAAATACATTCTGATTCGAATTATTTTTTGGGTCTTTTATAAATGCCTCCCAAGGAAGGAGGAGAATGGGAATTTGTAGACAAAGAGAATGCTTTACCGACAGGGAATTGGATAGTAAAGTGCAAGTTTGTGCTCATACTCGAGATGGAGGACAAAATCTTATAAGGGCACATATACTCACTTTGTGACTTCTCTTTATATTGAACAATGACTCTCGAGTGAGGATTTACGAACAGACGGCAATGTACACATATAAACTATTGATAAACATATATATGTGTATGTTTGTATATATAGTATGATATTGTTCTCTATAGCTACTAGTATGTAATATGTAGTAAATCTATTCTTAATTTTTGGTCAAAAAATTCGGTCGCGTCAGCTAACGTCAGAAATGTTTTACCGTACCCGTCAGACGTCGGCTAAACGTCAGAAGTCAGAAGTCAGAAAAACGTCAGGAACAACTATGGCTACAGGATTTGGCTACCTCAACTCAAGAAGGTAATACGCAGCCAAGATGTTGTATTTAATGAGGCAAGGCTGCTCAAAAACAATTGTGCCTCTAAACATGACCATAAAAGAGTCAAATTTCAGCATGTATAACCACCAGTTAAATCTGATATGAACCCTCGGGATGCACCACATATGGCTGGAAATGACAATGAGCCCGTGGTTATTGAGCCAGATGATGCTGGACAGCAAAATGATGCTCCTGAAGGGTATATGCAGCCACCTATTCATGCTGAAAACAGGGCTGAAAATGATGTACAGCAGCCTGTTAACAATGAAGAAGTTAATGTACCTCCTGATGTAGATCCATTGCCTGGTAATGTGGATCATTGGGTAAGAAGATCTATACATCCTAGGAGGCCAGTGACTAGATATGATCCCTCTATACATTATATTATGTTATCAGATGAGGGTGAGCCTCTTACTTATAACGAGGCAAAGCTATGTGAGCACAAGAAGAAGTGGGAGTTAGCCATGCAGGAAGAGATAAAGGCCTTGCATGCAAATGATACTTGGGATTTGGTTTAGTTACCCAAAGGAAGGAAAGCCATTCCCAACAAGTGGGTGTACAAAATCAAAACTGTTGATGGCAAACCCAAGTATAAGGCAAGGCTGGTTGCTAAGGGATATGGCCAAAAAGAGGGCATTGATTTCCAAGAAGTGTTCTCTCCAGTGGTGAAGATGACCACTTTACGTGTGTTGTTTGCTCTCACAGCTGCCTTGGATTTGGAATTATTCCAAATGGATGTTAAAACAGCTTTTTTGCATGGTGATTTAGATGAAGAGCTGTACATGAAACAGCCAGAAGGATATGCCATTCCTGGAAAAGAGCATATGGTATGCAAACTGAAAAGGAGCTTATATGGGCTGAAACAGCCCCCAGACAATGGTATAAGAAGTTTGATGCATTTATGCTCAAACATGGGTTTAAAAGAAGCCATGCAGATCACTGTTTGTACACCAAAAAGGATGAAGATGGAAGCCCAATTATTCTTGTACTGTATGTAGATGATATGCTGCTGGCTGGGAAGAAAAAGAGCACTCTGAATGCTCTAAAACAGCAGCTGAACTCTGCATTCTCAATGAAAGACCTTGGGGAAGCTGAGCATATTCTTGGTATGCGTATAAAAAGGGATAGGCAGCAGCATACTTTGCAGGTATCCCAAGAAAAGTACATTGAAAAAGTGCTGGACAGATTTAATGTGGCCGATGCTAAGCCTCTTGGAGTGCCATTGCAGCCACATGTTAAGCTTTCCAAGGATGACTGTCCCAAAAATGATGATGCAGCCAGTTACATGGAGTGTTCCATATGCATCAGCTTGTGGTTCACTTATGTATGCTATGGTTGCCACTCGGCCAGACATTGCTCATGCAGTGGGAGTTGTTAGCAGGTTCATGGCTAATCCTGGTAGAGCTCATTGGGAGGTAGTCAAATCTATCTTGAGATATTTGAAAGGGACCAAAAGTAAATGCTTATGTTATGGAAAGGGTCCATTGGAGTTAAAAGGATTTTGTGATTCAGACATGGCAGGTGATGTGGACACACGCAAGTCCACAAGTGGCTATGTATACATACTTGCATGTGGAGCTATTTCATGGTGCTCTAGACTTCAGAGGATAGTTGCACTATCTACTACAGAGGCTGAATATATTTCAGCCACAGAGGCTTCCAAAGAAACCATTTGGTTAGCCCGCCTCTGCAGTGAGTTTGGGATGCCTGAAAAGGCACTTGTTCTTGGATGCAATAGCCAGAGTGCCATATGTTTGGCAAAGAATGCCAGGTTTCATGCTCGCACAAAGCATATTGATGTGAGATAACACTTCATCAGAGATGTGTTAGAGGATGGTCTAATCACTTTGATCAAGGTCAATCCTTCACAGAATCTTCAGATGCTCTCACGAAGTGTCTACCCAAGGCACAACATCAGCTATGTATACAGATGGTGGGAGTTACTTAGCTTAAAGGAGCCTCCTTGGTCCTTTAAGTGGGAGGTTGTTAGGGATAAAGGCCCCAAGGACTCTCCTTCTGTATATTTTATTTTGACCCTTCCATGTGAAAGCTCTCTTCGAGAGCTTTCCAGACATATTTTTGTTGTATTTTTTGGACCCCAAATTGGGGAGTTATAGGCATTTACATTATTTTTATGACTTTTGGTCATTGGCCACGTGTGAACATGCCCAAATGACCTAAAAGTCACTTATCAATAAGAATTGGTCCCAAATCTCTCATAACTTGATTGGGACTTCTTCAACTTCAGCTTCTCCATCTTCTTCTCCAAATTTATGTGTAGGTTTCTCTCTCTACTCTCTCTCCTCACGCAGCAGCCCACTCCCTTGGTGTTTGGAGCAACCGAGCACACCACGACGTAGCTCTCCACGGCCTCTTTCAAATTAAAAGCTATTTTTTTATTCATGATCTTACCTGACAGTTGGGAACTTTTCATTGTGTCACTCAACAACAAACCCCCACTTTGACTGTTGATGGTGTTAGAGCTTCAATCCTCAATGAAGAAATCAGAAGAAAATCTAATGGTGAAAGCAATGGTTCAGCTTATCATATAAGAGGAAGAACTGAAAAGAGGAATAATGTAGCAAACAAAATTAAGAGAAGGAGCAAAAGCAAGGGCAAACAGCAGGACGTTACCTGTTATCAATGTGGGCGAAAAGGGCATAAAAAATCCTGATTGCAAATACTTCAAGAAAGAGCAAGAGAGAAAGAAACAGCAAGGTAAGAAAAAGAAGGATGACAAGAAAGATGATGACAATTCTTCCTCAAAGGAAGTTACAAATGCAAATATTGCATCAAGTGTGGTCATTGAAGATCTTCATGGCACTGAAGAGGTTCTTGTTGCAGCCTCATATGCTGATGTAAATGTTATATCAGGAGCGGGAGATATGCACATCACCAAAAGATATGTAATTGATGCCTTACTTTCAGCTCATGATGGATTGTCACAATTATGGATAGTGGACAGTGGTGCCTCTTTTGATGTTACTCCTTTGGAGTCATTTTCTGAATACACTTCAAGTTGCCTACGCAAGGTTTACTTGGGCAACAATTATGCATGCGAAATAGAGGGTATTGGCACCATCCACTTGGCCCTTGAAAACGGCCAGCAGTGAAATGTATTTCCAGATACTTGAAAGGTACACAACGAAAGTGTATATGTTATGGAAAAGGTACATTAGAGTTGCAAGGATTCTGTGATTTGGATATGGCAGGAGATCTTGACACCAGGAAATCTACCAGTGGGTGTGTCTTTGATTTGCCCGGTGGGGCCATTTCTTGGTGTTCAAGATTGTAGAAAATTGTGGCACTGAGTACTACTGAAGCTGAGTATATTTCAGCCACCAAAGCTTCTAAGGAAGCTATTTGGATTGGCCGTTTGGTCAAGAATTTTGGTCTTTCTTCTAGTACACTAGTGCTTGGATGTGACAGTCAGAGTGCAGAGTGGAGTATGTCTGGCTAAGAATGCCATGTTTCATGCACGTACCAAACACATAGATGTTCGATATCAATTCATTCAACAAGTTTTGGAAGATGGCCTTGTAACATTGGCTAAGGTCAAAACCCAAGATAAACTTGTGGATGTTCTCACTAAGAGTCTTGCTAAGGCTCGACATGAGCATTGCGTCAGCCTAGTGGGAGTTGGTTAAAGGTACCACATCAGGCCTTTAAGTGGGAGGTTGTTGGATGTAAAGGCCCTCTTGTACATATGTATGTTTATAAGGGCGTGAACACACCCTTAGCACATTGTAACCTAACATATATAATAAAAACATTATTCTTTTCTGTACCTATGTGAGAAGGTACACTCCAACCTCGTAACTCGTATATGTATTACTGTGTCAATGAACTAAGCCCCTTCTTGTACGACGTTGTCGCATGCACTCTATCCCTTCAGTCATCACTCTTCCCCTAGAGCATAGTGGCCTTGAGATCATTGACCCTTCCTGACAGAGCAAAGCCCCGCTCAACAAGTTTGTTGTTCACAGTCTACTTCCTGGCCCTCGGCCATGGAAGGATTTTCTTCTCCAGAGGTTGGGCCTCTTTGCTCCTGCCTCTG